>JARBWK010000001.1:82501814-82964344 GCA_030556195.1 Anolis apletophallus
GGAGGGTTCGCTTCCCTCTGAGGCTAAGAGACTGTGACTTGCCTAAAAACACCCAGTGGGTTTCCATAGCCAAGGTGGGATTTGGACTCAGTCCAATGGTTCAAATCATCACATTATGCTGGCTCTATCTTAACTCTGTCTTTCCTTTTTTGCAGGTCACACTTGAAAATGCAACCATGGTAAGAATCTCAATTCTTTCCTTGCTTAACCGTGTGCAAGTGCTCCAGGCTCTGCTGAATTCAGTCAAACTTGATCCTCTGTAAACTCTATATGTTTGTTTTTCCGAAGAAACTGCAATGCTGCAGATATGGGACTCTGAAACAGAACTATACAATACTGCCTTCTATTCACCTGATAGTTGGATCCACTTCAGATTTTAAGTGACTGATACATTAAGAGATACTGTAGAATTTCTGTGTTCCAAAGGGAACGTAAGTGCCACTTCAGTGGGTGTGGACAAGAATACCTGGGCAAACTGAAGCTAAATGTCTGAATAGCTTCAAAAAACACTCCCACTGGATTAATGAATGGGCTTTTCAGCTATCAGGAACTGCTAAGGATTCTGGCATCCTTGTACCTGTTATGTCTGTATTGCTTTTCAGTATGACGCAAACATAATTTGGTCTCCACCCACTGTGTTCATTACCTAAACAGACTTTTTCATTTGCTTTCTGTAGACAACTGTGGAAATCCCATCTTCCAATAAGGTAAGACATTAAAAACAGTCTTTTCAGACTTAAAAAAAAAATTCAGGTTGAGTTCCAGGAAATATTTTCACTCTGAAGGTGAAGGAGGGGTGGAGATGAAGAGAGATAGGGCTGGCATGTCATTAGCTAAAATTGTTTAACTTTGGCTGGATAGAGCCCATAGGTGGAAGTTCTGGGAATTGGAGCCTAAAAACATTTTAAAGACCTCCATCTATTTGCAGTGCTATCCCCACTGGTAGTTCTTTAATCTGGCCTCTCAGATCAGGGCTTTCTGCAGGTGGCATAGTCAATCCTGGAGGATAAGAAACCAGAAGAAAGGGAATCTAGAAAAGTAATGACCAATCTGCTTGAAGAGCCCAAACCACAAAGCATTCACTCATCCATTATCAGGCTGTCAATATTCTGCTCTATTTGTCAAAACTAACTTGAATTAGGTTGTTGTAGGTTTTTCGGGCTATATGGACATGATCTAGAAGCATTATTTCCTGACATTTCACCTGCATCTATAGCAGGCATCCTCAGAGGTTGTGAGGTCTCACAACTTCTGAAGATGCCTGCCATAGATGCAGGCAAAACATCAGGAGATAAATGCTTCTAGAGAACATGGCCATATAGCCCGAAAAACCTACAACAACCCAGTGATTCCAGCCATTAAAGCCTTCAACAATACTAACTTGAATTGTTCTTATTTATCCCATATAACCTAGATCAGGGGTGCTCATTAGGTAGATCGCGATCTACTGGTAGATCACGTAGGGCATCCTGGTAGATCGCAGGCAGGGAGGGAGGGAGGCTCAGTCCCACCCCGCAGGCTCCCGCCGTCGCCCAAGTATTGCCCTCCCTGGGTTATCCGAGGTCCTTTCCACACAGTTGAATAAAATCCCATGTTATCTGCTTTGAATCAGATTATATGGCAGTGTGGACTCAGAAAAACCAGTTCAAAGCAGATATTGTGTTATATGTTTTGCATTTTTGTAGTGGGTAGGTAGATCATTTTGACTTGGTTGTTTTATAAATACTGTAGCTCGCATGCTGAAAAAGTGTGAGCACTCCTGACCTAGATAAAACCACTCTGCTCCATACAAAAATGCATTTTCATGCATTACTTGGTTACACACACACACACACACAGCTAACATACAACATTCATTCATATACACTGAGAAATAACATACCAGTATATCCATTTTCTTGCATAGTGCACAGGGTTACAGAATATGCATATACAAGTAGTATGCATCTAACCTATAACTAAAACAACAACATGCTACTGCTTGTAGAAACAGTAGGCATAATATCGCTGAAAAGTTTCCTCTTAGAAGACCAGCTAAAATAATTGTGAGATCTAGAAGAATATGTCATTGTTTCTTGTCTTAAATAACATGTTACTTTACAGTAGTTTGCGATCTTTGCATCTGTGACATAGGATACATCTACACTATGCAGTTAAATCATTCCAATACCACTTTTGCGATCATGACACCATCCTTTTGAATCCTGTGGCTTTTAGTTTGATGAGGGCCTTGGAAGTCTAGACTGGAGTACTGTAGTATAGTTCCATGAACTATAAGTTCCAGGATAGTCTGTGGATGTAACCATATTGCAGAATTATAGCACTTTGGAAATGCTTTAACTGTCATTTCTAAATGCTATAGAATTTTGGGATTGTCATTTTGTAAGATATTTATTCTTCATCAGAAAGCTCTAGTGACTCAACAAACCACAAATCCAAGAATTGTATAGCATTGAGCTGTGGCAATTAAGTGGTTTCAAACTGCTTTAATTTAGTGGTTTGGCTAAACCCTGAGAGAGGAATTGAGAATGAAATCGGGATACTGGGGGAGCTGTAGTCCATCTGATCTGACTAGAACTCTCTAGCAACCAATTTTAAGTTCCTTTCCAAAGTAGAAACCCAGGGATTTCACAGAGTAGAGAAGTGACAGTTAAAGTGAGATTAAAGTGATATGCCTAGCACATGGTGTATGTAAATCTGTTAATGTGTTTTCAATCTGAAAAGTGACCTTTCAAAAATGTTCCCATTTCAGGAAGAATGTTCACGTTCTACTCTGAAGATATACATTCAGCACTTAGAATCACTGACATCTGCCAATGGAGATCCAGGCAATTGCTACCTTAGAATTCGTGAAAATCTGAAGAGCTTTTCTAATGAACTATCCCAAAGTAAACTATTACCCCAAAATGTAAGTAGATGCATATAGTAACTTAACACAATTAATGATGATGATAATGATGATGACGACGACAATGACATTTGTTATCTGCCTCTCCTCGTAGCTCGAGGCAGGGTACAACGCAGTTTTTGGTCAGGAGAATAGTGATATTCTCAGAGGCATAGTGATATTCAGAGAGATTTAGCCTGAGCCATTTGGGAATGTGACATATTGTTGCATCAAAGGTTCCAAAGAAATGCTGTATTTACCCTGGCACACAAAGAGAGGCTCTCCCAAGCAAAGTCTGTGAGTCAGAGCTTTGCTCTCTTTTATCATGCATGCTTTCCGAAATCCTGTTGTTGGTCTCCAAATTATTCTTTGGTCTTCTCTGCCACCATTGTCAATGCTCGCCCTTCTTGACAGCAGATTAGTACTCAGTTCAGCTATCAGATAAATTTGCTCCCCAAAAAAGGAATTCTGTTGTCTGTGAAAATGTCCCTTCAAATTGACTTTAAATTTATAGTGAGCCCATGAATTTCATAGGGTTCTGTTAGGCAAGGAATAGTCAGAGGAGCTTTTTGCCAGTTCATTCCTCAGAAATATAGTTGGCCCTCCACTTTAGAGACACAGGATCCTCACAAAGTGGAAAAACTACAAGCATTTCTACCCTTTCCCCATCCCTTTCTCCTGTACTTCAATTTCTGTAAAAGTCAGTTTTGGTGCCCATCACACTCTTCCATCTCTTTCTTTCTTTCTTTCTTTCTTATGTATGTATGTATGTATGTATGTATGTATGTATGGCTTTTGTAGCCTGCCTTTCTCAGCCTTGCGGCAACACAAGACACCTCACAGAAATAGCAATTTTAGTGCCAAACATTCATAAAAATACAGTTTAAAAACATTCAACTCAACTTTTAAGAAACATATATAAACAATTTAAAAACTTATAATCACCGGGACAGAGTATTTCCATGTAGAAGAGAGAATATGACAGAATGTAAACTGAGTGTGGATTTCTCTCTCTTTTATATTAAAGGAACAACAGAATTGTAAGACATCGGCTGTAAAAATTGAAGATCTACTCCAACGTCTGAAAGAATTCCTGCAAATTGTGAACATTTATTTGCAAAAGAGGCAATGAGTTATCCAGGGACTCACTTTTTTTTGTTCATTTGGTTTTTGTTCAAGAGGATTGTGATATCTTCCATTTGAATAGGTTTTGGGAAGGAACCTGTATACTTATTTGGTATTCAACATTTGTTTAGTGTGTGTGTATGTGGTGGGAGGGGATCCATACAATTGGGACATTCTCTCTTTTAAGCTGGCAAACATATGCCTATTTACTAGAATGTAATGCATAGGATCAAGCGACAGGTTTTCTAAAAAGGTGTGCCAAAAGTGCTATTTATTTATTTAATTATTTATGTATTTATTAACATAATATTTAATTATCTATATATATATTGTGAGGTGGGTTTGTTGGATCAGATATTTATTTCTGCAGGGGAAATGAGAAGTTTAGTCATTTGGGAAATCTTATTAAGCTTTCAAATTTTCAGTTGGATTCCAAATTGCTTCTATGGCCCCAACTCTTCTTGAAGTTAACAGTCTATATAAAAACAGCATCTCTTTCAAATGGGCACATGAGAAAGAGAGAGAGAGAGAGAGAGAGAGAGAGAGAGAGAGAGAGAGAGAGAGATCTGGGGGTCCTGATGAAATGTAAGTTGGGGAAAATTTATCTCAACTGGGAACTTTAACTTTTCTTTAAAGCTTGGTATATTTATAAATTAGAGTCATCTTTCTGAATCCATGTGTTCATAGATTCAGTCGCCCACAGCAGACCTGCAAAACCTGTGGTCTTTTTAGGTGTTTGGGACTGAAGCTCCCGGAAGCCTTAACCAGCTTGTCCAATGGTCAGGGATTCTGGGAGCTGGAGTCCAAAGCACCTAGAGGGTCACAGGTTGTGCTGGCCAGATTGACAGCATGGAAATATAATTTTTAAAACATTCCTAAAGGCAAACTTTGATTTTCCTGTTTTATATAAAGGATAACATTTTACTACTCTGTGTATGTAATGCGACTTGAGCATCCATGGGTTTTAGTATCCATGAGAGTTCTGCAAACCAACTTGTAGGATTATCCAATCTCTATGTCCGTGATCCAGATAGCAAAAGCTATAATATTGACTATAGAGAAAAGATAATATTATATAGTTTTAATTTATGTTTAAATAAAATTGTAAGTGACAGCTATCTATTTATCTATTTATTTATATTTTGACCACAGTCTCATGTTGAGGATTAAAAGGTATACACTTTTAAAAATCAGAAAATGAGTGCAAATGAACTATATGTTTTGTATGATTAAAACAAGTAACTGGCATCTTGTTCAGTATTCATAAGATTGTATAATTACCTTTAGAATTTTGTATTTTTGGAGATTTGAGTTTATGGTTGTTAATGAATGAATGTGACCCCTCAAACCTATCTTTTATGCTGGGCAGGACCAAAAGGTTTCCAAGGTGCTGAAGATGGAAGTGCTGGGAAAATACCAATGTAGTCACACAGTATATTGAGACAGGCAGCTGGAGAAATCCTTCCAAGTCCTGCCTTGGCTATTTGTCTGAATGATGCACGTGACTAGAAAAGTGCTGCTGTCATCACTTCTCAACATCACTTCTCACCTTCAGCACCTCAGAAGCCCCTCAAGCTGGGACGATACCTGGATGAGGAGTGGGGTTTTTGTTTTTTTAGTGTGATGCATCTGAAGAAGTAGCTCTGATGATAGATACATGTTGTCATGGCTATTTCTTATGATGCAGAATATTAGGCAATTGGTTTATTTAGCAAGGTTAGATATTTGAAACACAGGCCAACAAAAATGTATTTATGAAAGTCTTGTAACAATGAATTGTGCACGTTTTGCATTGAATAAATTATTTTGTAAAAATATGGTATTCCATCTTTTTCATGAAATAAATCTTCTGTTTCTTCCTGAAAAAGTGTGTCTGAAGAGGTTGAAATACCAAAATGGACTTTGTGTAATGAGGGACTCATTTTGCTCATTCCAACTTTTAGAAAGCAGTTGGATAGAGCATAATCTTTTCTTGTTTTATTAAGGACCTCACCACACTTTTTTAGCATCCTAGTGTGCTAAAGGGACAGTCCAGCAATGAATGGCCATACTGCCAATCACCTGACATCACTGGACTTCCTGTTGAGACCTTGCCCCCAACTGGAGTGGAAGCATCCCTTCTAACATGGGAAGGTTCCTGTGTTGTGCTGGCTCCAATGGAGCCAGTAGACTTCAGCACCACTTCAGCACCACAGCGTTGCTTCCCTGTGTGAGGGGGGAAGTCGCGAGCAGAATGACAGAATCGCCCCATGTCCCTGCCATTTCACCATGGAGACTGCCGAAATGGCATGGTGGGAGGGGTGTCCATGTGATGGGGTCATAAACCTTAGCAGGACTGGGTAGGAGGGAAGCAACCTGGATTGTAAGTGCCATATCTTGCTGTTAAGATGGTTTTCAGTTTTCTTCTGTTAGAGAAAAAATATAATACAGAAGGATGCATGAAACCTTGTTTTATCAGGTATATGCTGTTTCCTACTTTTCTATGAACCTGTATTTATATATTGTAGTCTCCTCTGTCATATACCTCCTGCAGTGTGATACTGAACAGTTCTGGTCCCTCTCATCAGCAGGCAGTAAACTTACAAGCACTCATTATATAGGTTTGCAACCTATCTATAACTTTTCATGGCTTGTTTGTAACCCAATAAAAAGATAAAGGTTTCCCTGACATTAAGCCTAGTTGTGTCCAACACTGGGGATGGTAATCATCTCCATTTCTAAGCTGAATAACCAGCATTGTCCGTAGACACCTCTAAGGTCATGTGGCCTGCATGACTGCATGGGGCGCCGTTAACTTCCAGCAGACGTGGTACTGATTGATCTACTCACATTTGCATGTTCTCAAACTAGTAGGTTAGCTGGCCCTAACAGCGGGAGCTCACCCTGCTCCCCAGATTCGAACCACCAACCTTTCGGTCAGCAAGTTCAGTAGCTCAGGGGTTTAGCCCGCTGTGCCACCAGGGGTTTTAACTCAAGAACTCTCCTTTTTTGGGAAACAGAAGAAATATTATGGAAGTGATTTCCCTTTTTTACAGACTTGTTTACCTGAATAAATTACCATCCTAGTTAGACATTATGCAGCCAATCAGACCTCCTAAGATCTCCTTTAATTCAGAAGATTCCTTGGGGGAAAGGTGCATCTTTTTGTCATTCGAGGGGAGCAAAGAGTTCCAGATATTTTCCCCTGCATCTTCCATTAGTCTCACCCAGCACAGGCCTTACATGGTCCAGGGCCGGCGTTTCAGAGGGAAGTCTTACTCCCTACCAACCCCAGAGATCATTCCGTTCTGAGGACTCAAATCTTCTGGAAGTTCCCAGCCTTAAAACCATCCATTTAGCATCGGCTAGACGCAGAGCTTTTTCTGCTGTGGCACCATCACTGTGGAATTCCTTGCCAGCCGAAATCCATGCCCTGCAAGATCTGCTGCCTTTCCGCAGGGCCTGCAAAACCCACTTGTTCCGGCTGGCATTTGAATGTGGTTTTTAACTTTTCTTATACTGTGTGATTGTTAATTGTACTTGGAGTCATCTGACTATGTTATCTATTTTCTGTGTTGTAAGCCGCTCTGAGCCCTTGGGGTGTGGCGGCATATAAGACTGAATAATAATAATAATAATAGAGTGATTGAAGTTGTAGGCCAAACCATTGGGAGAACTGAAAGAAATGTTATTCTGCTGCGCTACATGATCTCCCCAGTGAAAATCTCGGACACTTGATCTCATAGAGCTATCAAGTGCTACCTATGTAACACCATCACTAGTTCAAGAAATCTATAGCCAAAAGCACTAATCAGAGATCATAGGATCATAGGGTGGGAAGAGACCACAAGGTCCATCCAGATGTGGCCATCTTTCCCCTCTGTTCATTTATACATGCAAAATGAAAGGGTAGAGATGGCTTTGTATCGCATCCATACACTCATAGACTCTCAGGGCAATCCATTCTAATTAAGACCTGCTAATTAAGGAAAGGGTGGGGGTCGCCAAATGGTTGCCACCCAACTTCTCTTCATAACACATGTAATCTGTTGATGACCTTCTTTTGACATTGAAATTCCAACAGTCTTCCAGTGGGAGCAAAATGGAAGAAGAATAAAATTATCTGACAAGACTTTATTTATTTATTTATTTATTTATTTATTTATTGTTCCATCTTATATTCCGCTCCTCCCTGCAGGCTCGGGGCGGATAACAACATATAAAAATAGGCTGACATGTGGCATCCATGCAGCCATACAATAAAATACAGCATAAAAACGCAACATATATCCCGAGATATAAAAGTCAGATCACATACTGTGACATTCTCTTGAACCAGGGAATTGGTTATACAGAGGGGTACGTTGGAATTGTTTGCCTAACCAAAGGCCAGTCTACCTGCCTCATGTGATAAGATACTTACACACCTAGTAAAGATTTATCACATCAGCAACTAGTTGTAAGCACTTGGTGTTTAATGCAGTAGAAAGAATGCATATGATGCATATACAGTCCTATGGCAAGACTCTTTCATCAGCAGAAATGTGGAAAAATAGACACATTACACATTTCTCCTAATCTATTTGTATTGTTTTCCCTTCTCTGATGGAAAAATTGCATGTGTTAGCAGTCCAAAGGCCCGCCTGATACATGCAACCACATATGTGGGTGGAGCAAGTAATGTAACCTCATAGAGGCTTTTCCACAAAGCTAAAGATGATCAGATAAGGTATCTGTATGAAGTATGCTGCATTTGCTGTTACATTATAATAGAATCATAGAACTGAGACCACATCCACTATAAACCCCTGCCATGAAGGATTACACAAACAAAGCACACACAGCAGATGATCGTCTAGCCTCTCTTTAAATATCTTCAGAGAAGGAGACTCCAACACATCAAGGTAGCATATCCCACTGTTGAAGAGTTTTTATAGTTAGGATGTTCCTGTTAATGTTTCGGTAGAATGTCATCTCCTGCAGTTTAAATCAATTTTGTTACATCCAAGGCCTCATTTACACTGTACAGTTTAGACCAGTGGTTCCCAAAGTGGGCAGTACCACCCCTGGTGGGCGGTGGGGCAATCTAAGGGGGGGCGCTGGAAGGCCCAGGAGAATTTGGGGGGCACTGAACCCCTGTAAGGGGGCGGTGGGGGTGGTGGCGTGAGCCAGGTGACAGGCTACCATCCATCTCTGTGTGTCTCTCTCTCTCTTCTTCCCTCCTCCTGCTCCCTCCTCCTCCTCTCGCCAAGCAAGGGATAGTAATAATAATACCTTTGGGGTTCCCTTCCAACTGGTTGAGTCTTATAACAATAATAATAATGTCCTTCAACATATTTAGTGGAACGGTAACCGATTTATTAACAAAAAAAGAAACCGATTGCAAAATAGTCAATCACGATGATTTGAGATTACTGATGACGAAAATAGAACCGAGGATTACTAGATTGGTAGCAGCATACCAGGTTCATCCTTCTCATTAAGATGATTTCGAATGTTTTAACTTTGTTTGTATTACCTTTCTATTCTAAGTTCAATAAATAGTTCCATAATTTCAAACTTCAATGTTTCTAATTTACAACTTTATTATATTTTATGAAAAAAGGTAGAAATTTCTGTTTAATTGCTATTAAAAATTTAAAAAATTAATTTCTAGGGGAGCAGTGAGTAAATTTTTTTCTGGAAAGGGGTCGGTAGGCCAAAAAAGTTTGGGAACCACTGGTTTAGACCTATGTAAGTCTGCCCTGGAGGAGCCCTGGATTAAGCATGTTTATATTGAATCAGAAGCTGTCATCTAAAGCAGTGTTTCTCAACCTGTGGTTCGAGACCCCTGGGTGGGGGTCGCCAAAGACCATCGGAAAACACAGTATTTTATGTTGGTCACAGGGGTTCTGTGTGGGAAGTTTGGCACAATTCTATCGTTTGTGGGGTTCAGAATGCTCTTTGATTGTAGGTGAACTATAAATACCAGCAACTACAACTCCCAAATGTCAAGGTCTATTTTCCCAAACTCCACCAATGCTCACATTTGGGCATATTGAGTATCCATGCCAAGTTTGGTCCAGATCCATTATTGTTTGAGTTCACATTGCTCTCTGAATGTAGGTGAACTACAACTCCAAAACTCAAGGTCGATGTCCACCAAACCCTTCCAGTATTTTCTTTGGTCATGGGAATTCTGTGTGCCAAGACTGATTCAATTTCATCATTGATGGAGTTCAGAATGCTCTTTGAGTTTAGGTGAACTATAAATCCCAGCAACTACAACTCCCAAATGACAAAATCATCCTGTTCTGACATGAGCAGAAATACAGTACCCATGACAGATAGGAGCTTTAATAGAGCTCTGTGGTCAACTAAGGGTGGAAAAGGGGGCAAAACATGATCTATTCCCTTTTCCTCTGTGCTGATGAGCACAGAGAAAGATTGATGCTGGTGGTGAATCATTTGCAATGGATATGGGTTGTTGGTTTTTTTTTTGCCAGGGTAGACAAGTCCCTGGTCTCTGCAGCAGCAGAATACAAGCCTGATTCATCTTCCATAGGACAACCTTTCAAATATTTAAACATGGCTGTGATATCTGCTCTTAATCTTCTCTTCTCCGGGCCAGACATACTCATCTCCCTGAGTTGCATCTCATAAGGCATGGTTTTCAGACGTTTTACAGTATTGGTTATCCTCCTCTGGAAGGTTCTTACTTGTCAATCTATATATATAAAAATCGAATGGTCGTGCGTTGACGCTTATGCACAGCCAAACTAAACACCCCAGAACCACTAAACCCACCCAACACATTCCCACATACCACGAGGTACCTATAAGGCACAAAAAATCCGCCCTAGGTACCTCGCAAGACCCCCAACTTACACCCCAAAAAAAACCACTACAGAAACAAGCGCAGCCGCGCTTACTGCACAGTAAAGCCCTCCTTACCTCATTCGCGCATGACAGCCAAAGCGCCACGGCCTGATCCAGGGAGCCGCGTGCGGCACTCAAAACCTACCTGCAACACACCCTCGCCCTCTTCCCACCATCCTAAACAAAACACACACACACCACTCCCTCGCCCCTTCCCACGACCCCAAAGAAACCAGTAAACAGCACACCGTCCACGCTCTCCCAACGCACATGGCGGTCAATCAGCCGGCCCCCAGCACAGAGACGCGCGCCGCACTCAAGCCCTCCCGGCAACACACCCTCACCCCCCCTTCCCACCACCCCAAAACAACAAAAATACAACACTTTGTTCCCGCCCTCCCAACACACATGGTGGCCAAACAGCCTGCCCGTAGCACCAATAACATCCTTTCCATATTTGACCCACACTTCCATCTCCAGAAAACACTTCTCCTCACCTCCTTCCCACAGTATACAATTCACACACATGCCCCATACAAATACCATAAACCAAATACACACACACACCAACCCCACTACCATGCATTTCAACTCCCACACAATGCCAGACACTCACAGACTTTCCTTACCTTCCAGGCCACAAGTCCCTCACACGCTCAACCAACGCAATCTTCCCTCCAGCCATCCTAAACTACATCTCCCAGGACCCATTGCACCTAAAGATGACTACCATGCATGCATGCTTCGAAAAATTAAAAAAAACCTCGCGAAATAGAATACTAGGATGCCGCCGTGCCTGCCTCCTCCACCGCCTCCTTGGCCTCCTTCTCCACCTCCCAGCCGCTCCCAGGAGGGGGGCCGGAAGAGGACGTGCCACCTCCTTAATGTATGCTCATCTCCATCTCTTCAGGGGCTCTCTGGAGCCCCCCGGAGCAAAAGGAAGAAAAAATGAAGAAAAACTACCAAAATGCCGCCCAACACACTTCTGGTCCTGCAATAAAAAGGGGACCAACTGGAAACAAGGAACAACACAGATGGCGACCAAAACAGGAAGTCCCTCCCCTTCTGACCGCAAGTGCTCCAAAACAACATGCAGAGAGCAGAGGCTCGCTGCTCTTTCCTCCTCCGCGATGCCCCCTTCCACCCACCCTCCAGAAGACAACGCTGAGCTGAGATGAAGGTTTGGGGGGAGTGAGAGGGAAGGAAAAAAAGGAAGGAAGGAGGGAAGAAGAACAAAAAAGAAAGAAAAAGAAGGATGGATGAAAGGAGAGGGAAGGAAAAGAAACCAGGAAGGAAGGAAAACGCCACAGCGAAGCGTGGCCAGGTCAGCTAGTAGAGTTAATATGTTTTTAAATGTATTTATACACTCAGTGTGAAACCTGGGCCTGTTTCGATGAACACAACATATATATGACTTCCTCTCACATACTTATACATGGCTATCATGTCTTCTCTCAGCCTTCCCTTCTTCAGGCTAAACATGCCCAGCTCTTCAAGCTGGTCCTCATAGGGCTTGTTCTCCAGACCCTTGTGAAATTTCACCCTGAGTGAAACTTGCTTCCAGATAACTATGGATGTCATGAAGCTGTTACAAACAGTTCCTGGAGGAGGCAACTCTAGAAAAATCCAGTAAAATAGTAAAAAAAATAAACATTTCCAAGTGGAGAGTCTCAATTTGTTTCTTGGAAACCTGTGCATGCTTCAGCCTCTCGATGCTCCCAGGTTCGCTCATTGCCCAATTCACCAATGTGGAGCTTCCGGCATTCGGCAGAGCCCTTCCTTTGCCTCGGGGAGAATCTTTGGGGAGGGAAAGAGGGAGAAAGAACTGCTAGGAGGGGGAAGAGTGCCAATTTCCCACGGGACACCTGCTGATCGCTCACGGCACACTAGTATCCTATAAACTTAGCTTGAGGGGGAATGATGATCTCATTGGTGGCATCAGCACAGCAACATCCAATGTCACTTTGCTTACTTACTTAGGCGATCCCTCATAGCTAGAGAATGATGGTCTTCCAGATATGGTGTCTTAGCAGTGGGTCCATAGGTGGCTGTGGAGCCCTATTCTTGATCCGCATGTTCTCCCACAGGGAGGACATCGGTTTCCAGTTAGAAGGTGGTCTCGGTCAGGGTTGACTTGATCTGCCTTTCTCTTGGCACATTTCTCCTTTTCGCCTTCCATTTGTGTCTCTTAGAATTCTGCAGCATTGCTGGTCACAGCTGACCTCCAGTTAGAGTGCTCAAGGGTCAGGGCTTCCCAGTTCTCGGTGTCTATGCTACATTGGAATGGACATTTGACCTCTGTGTGGATTATATAGGCTAAGTTTGGCAGTTTAGGACTACACCAAACCCTGGTTTTCAGGCCCCAAACATCAAACCTAAGGAAGAAGCCTTGTGATGTCAAAAGAGACCAGGATAATGTTGTATGAATTACGTCAAGAGAAACAGTTCTTGATTATGTCATTAAATATGAATTCTTAAGCATCAACCACAGCTACACACAAGGTGCCAGTCAAATAAAAAGAAGCAAGTCTAAAAAATGAGGAAATAGCTGGCTGCTGTTGGACATAAGTACATGAAAAGGGACTCAATATGCACCATCTCATTCCATCTATTACTGTAATTATTAATCTATTACTGTAATTGCAAACAACCACTCCCTGTAACTAAGGGTGTGTGGAATATTTTCATAGCTACCGCTTACAAGTTAAAAGGGACACAGACAAGTCTGAATATATATACTTTATTTTCCAGGAACTCCCCTGGAAATATTTTTCACAAACTACTTACTGTGCCTGTGCCTAATGGTGCTGTCATATTCACAGAGGTACTGAAGACTGCATAACATTAACCCTTTGTATTTAAGAAAAAAGCCTTTGTGTTCTTTTAAACCTTTTTATAACAATTATAAAACAGTTTAAAAATTCAGTAAAACAACAAAATAAGCAACATTTTTTTAAAAAAGTCTAAGACCCAAATTATTCAGTGACACCTCACATTTTAACTGGCATTAAAGGGTTCAGTTTCCAGGCCTCCCATAGAATCATAGAATCATTGAGTTGGAAGAGACCTCGTGGGCCATCCAGTCCAACCCCCTGCCAAGAAACAGGAAAATTGCATTTATTACGCAATACTCCCAATGGCAAGACACAGAAGACAACATTAGCCAAACTCTCAGGAAAAAAAATGACATAATCAATAATTATACCTCAACAAACATCCACAGCAATGAAAACAACTGTAGCACATGCAGAAAACCCATGTAATCTGAATCATGACTGTATTGTTTGTTTATTTATTTACCCTATTTATACCTCACTTTTCTCTATACCAAGGGGGGCTCAAGGTGGCTTACATATGGCAATTATCCAATACCTTAAACACATACAAACATTGAGCTTAAAAACAATTCCATTAAAATTAATGCATATTAAACATTTTAAAATTACATTCAATATTAAAATCATGCCATCCAAAAATCGTAGTCTAAGGCCATTCCATAGTCATTGCACATATTATTGCAAAGTGCTATTCTCCAAAACCCTGGTCCAGGAGTCAAGTTCTTACTCTCCTTCTGAAGGCTAGGAGGGAGGGGGCTAATCTAATGTCACTAGGTAGGTAGCTCCAAAGCTGAGGGACCACCACTGAGAAGGCCCTGTCTCTTGTTCTCACCAGTCACGCTTGCGAAGAAGGTAGGATTGAGAGCAGGGCCTCCCCAGATGATCTTAATGTCTGAGGTGGTTCATAGGGGAAGATACATTCAGACAAGTAAACTGGCCCGGAACTGTTTAGGACTATAATCAAGTAATAATGACAACTCTGGGCAGACTGCATGCACAGTAAAAGATACAAAAGGAAATCACTGCACAAAAAATTATAGCATCTCTCTCTCTCTCTCTCTCTCTCTCTCTCTCTCTCACACACACACACACACACACACACACACACACACACATGGGATGTTACTGCTCAGGCAGGTAGGGAGAGGCATTCCTTTAAATATCAAGTGTTTAATTGAGCTTTAAAAAAACACCACTATTTGGTGCCTATTCAAAATACATTGGTATATGAGTCTATAAGCTGAGGCTGTCATACTTTGGACATACCACGAGACAAGTGAGCCACTAGAAAATATGATAATGCTTGGTAAAATGGAGGGCAGTAAGAAAAGACTCTGAATTAAAGATAGATTGATTCAATCAAAGACACCCCACAGAGCTGTATTCAGGTAGGGTGTTAAGAGTTCTCCCCCCGGAAAGGTTCTACCCCCCCCAACCTGGTTTACTCAAGAATTTTAACTGGTTAACCAAGTTAGGAGTAAAACAGGTTTCTTTTTTAACCTGACACATTTGAGGGCAGGGTGAAATTTTTAATACCCCCCCCCCCCGGGCTATGGCCCTGCACCCCACCACCCTGAATTGGAAAGATCTGGGTGAAAGGAGTTGATGATCAGAAATCTTGAAGTTGACTTGATGGCAAATAACCACAACAAATGAATGTTCCAGTCAATATATGTACAAGCTAATCCAACTGAACCTCAAACTGCATTGTTTAGCTTGATTGAAATCTACTTATGGCAAAATACTTTCAACCGCAGTGCAGAAGTATTAATTCCTGTTTGAGACTGCCTTGTCAGATCATTGGCTTATTTCACTCAGTATTGTCTACCCTGACTGGCAGCTGTTGTCCGGATTTAACCAGAGGTGCTGAGTTTGGACCTGGGGCTTTTGCTTATAGACTCTGTGATTACCCCACATTCATAAATTCCCTTTGTCTTAAAGGGCAGTTGACTACTAAACCACTCCTGGATTTGTTCCAGCTTAATGACCTATCACTAGTTTCTGCTTCAGCAAGATGGCAAAGTGGCAAACACTTCTTCCAGGAAACTAACTACTTTTAGAACAGATTTTTTTCAGTGTGGTTTCTATGCTGATGCTCTGAGTTTCATGAGAGTGCTTTTTTGATTTTATCTTGGCTTGAACACAGGGATCTTAGAAAAGAGGAGGTGCGGAGGCATGAAGAAAACAAGTCAATCTGATTTACAATGCAACAGCATAATCCCTCTCACAGTATTGCAGAAGCTATTTGATACACCAAAAATCTCATTCTTGGGGCAATGTTAATGCTCTCAGTGCTAAGAAAAAAACTCAGATTCCTCACACCGTATCTTTTTTGAAATACATACTATGTGAGATTGGAAGAAAAAAAAGGTGAACAAATACTAGGATTTCTGCAGGAGCAATTGATTTTGTCCTGCAGTATTTAGAGCAAGCTTGGAGCTGGGCCCATTCACATTACACAATTACAGCATTATATTCCATATTAACTGCATGGAGGCATCCTATGGAATACCAGTATCAGTAGTCTGATCTGATTAGCATTAGAATAGTTGGGCTTCTAAAGGAGGAGGAAAAGGAGGAGGAGTTAATCATAGATTAAAATGCATAAATCACTATACATGTAAAACAATTTAAAACACATAGATTAAAATGCATAATTATAAGATTAAACATGAAAATCATGCTTAGGAGGCCAATATCTTGAAAGGACACAGAGAGGGCTTTCTCTGCAGTGAAAGCACGATTAATCTGGAAGCATGATTGACACTGATGCTGGTGTCATTTCAGCATCAAGTAAAAACAAGAATTTTAAAAAACTATAATTAAAACCAGTCCTAATTTGTATTTGGGGCCCCCTGGTGGTGCAACAGGTTAAACCGCTGAGCTGCGGAACTTGCTGACTGAAAGGTTGGCGGTTTGAACCCAAGGAGCAGGATGAGTTCCCACTGTTAGCCCAGCTTCTGCCAAACTAGCAGTTTGAAAACATGCAAATGTGAGTATATCAATAAATACTGCTTCTGCGGGAAGGTAATAGTGCTCCATGCAGTTATGCTGGCCATATGACCTTGGAGGTGTCTATGGGCAATGTTGGCTATTTGGCTTAGAGATGGAGATGAGCACCACCTCCCAGAGTCGGACATGACTAAACTTAATGTCAGGGGAAACCTTTACCTTTACCGTATTTATTATTTTCCAAAATGGCATGAGTCATATTGTTTTTACTGATTTTTTTTGTCTTAATTTAAACTTTTCAGTTTTTTCTACCTATTTGGTCTATTCAAATTGATTGTGTTGTTTCATATTGGTTAAACTGATTTTATTCTTGAATCACTCTGAAATTCTGTGATGCATGATGGGCTCACCTAATTTGAAATCAACTCCCATAAAATTCAGTAGTGGTGAAGAGCTGTGCAGACATTGTGGACACAGCGAAGAGGATAAATAAAAGGCTCATAGAAGCTAGGATGAGTAAACCGAGACTATTCTACTTTGTTAATCTGGCATTGTTCACCCTAAATATCAACACCTAATACTAATGCTAAAACAGATGAGAAATGTTTTTATCTGTTGTAATAGGGAAGAAGGGTTCCCTAAAAGATGTTAATCATAGGTTTACTTCATTGCACCTGGTTTGTATCAATATTTCCAAAGATCATTGTGCTTTGTTGGACACATCTTCCTGTCTCACAATCTATTTTTAATTTGTGTTGATTTTTCACATAACCTTTTTAAAAAGTTGTGATATTAAGTTGATCTAACTTTGGAGGCACAAGCATATACATGTCTACTCAGAAGTATGTTACACTGAGATCATTGTAGCTCTATCCTGCGTCAGCTGCCTGAAGGCACCATCTATATATATAAAGGAGACGTGGTCGTGGGTTGACGATTATGCACGGCCACACCATAACCCCCACAACCACAAAACCCACAACACACGATTCACCAGGCCATGAGGTACCAACTAGGCACAAACCCCCACCCTTACAACTTCCGCAGACCCCTAAACGCGACACCCCAAAATTGCCCATTCAAACCTATGGGAGGAGGATCCGGCGGCGCCCGCGCCGCCCGATCCCAGCACAGCGCATTCACCTGCTCTCCACTGGGAGAGCGGAACCTCCTCCCCGCCTGAATGCCCTCCGGAGGTTAGGGGCCGGTCTGGAAGCGGCCGAAGAGAGGGCCATAACCCCAAGGAGCCCAAGGCAGCGCCCGCGCCACCCGGCTCCATGAGGCGGCAGACGGCTGCTCAGCGATGCCTCCCCCCGATCTCCTCTTCCGGGAGTGCCAGGGACCTGGCCCGCTGCCTCATCGCTCTCATCGCCTCTTCTGAAGAAGCCCACTGGCACAAGGAAGCCCGCCTCTCTCTCCCCCACCTCCTCCTCCCCCTTGGCTCTGCCTCTCCTTCCCGCCCAGAGAGTTCAAGAGGACCCCTCTCCCCCCGGGAGTGAGGTCAGAAGCTGCGCCTTCTGCCCGCCACACGAGGCCTCCAGGACTCGGACTCTTTGGACTCCAACTCCCGAAGCCTCGGCTGCTTCGCAGGGGCGGGAGGGATCCTGGGAGATGGAGTCCAACAGGATGAGGCTTCCTCTTCAGAGGAAAGGGATGCTAGGGGCTCCCTGAGCCCATTTCTGGAGCGGGAAAGGAAGCAGGGCGCCTCCGCCCTGCCCGGAATGAAGAAAGAAGGTACTTTGAGGAAGGGGAGGGGCTGTTATGGGATGCCAGGGGAGGAAGGGCCTTTTTCAGCCCGGAGACCATGGCTTCCCAAAATAGGTCTCAGTGTCACTGGCCATGTTCAGCAGCACGCCCTCCTGACGTTTCGCCCCCACCTGTGGCTCGCATCCTCAATTCTGTTGGCAGTGAGACAAGTGGAGTGTGTGTGTGTGTTACTGGGAAGCTGTTTACGCTCTGAATTGACAATAAGACTTCATTAACTTGATTCTCCGACTAGGCCTCCGCTCATTGCACATTGTGTATGGCCTGAATTGACAGTAAGGCTTCATTAACTTGCTGTTCCTGACTAGGCCTCAGCTCATGGGACATTGTGTATGGCCTGAATTGACAGTAAGGCTTCATTAACTTGCTGTTCCTAACTAGGCCTCAGCTCATGGGACATTGTGTATGGCCTGTATTTACAGTAAACTACCTTGGCACACAGAGCCCCGACCATGCATGATGGGACTTCAAGTACCACCATGGAAAATGGGATTTGTAGTACTTCAAAACCCATCATTCCCCACAGACCACTGTGGCCCAGAACCAAGACCAATAAAGACCCAACTTGCCACACCATGACCCACACTCCATCCAACTGCATTTTAGAGGAGGACACACCGTGGATGATTGAACTTTCTCGCATCTCCTAAAAAGGGCACAGCAACGCGTGCCGGGTACAGCTAGTATCTTATGTAATCTTAGAAAAGAAGCAGAATTGGGCCTGGTGAGGACTTGGAAGGGAATCTTTCAGGGAATATCAAGTGCTGTAGGTTATTTGCAAAGGAAGGCCACAGAAAACCTCCATTGCATAACTCTTGTCAAGAAAGCCCTGTTGATAGGGCATCCATGAGCTTGGATTGATCTAAAGCCACCAACAAGGAGTTACAAAAATATGTACATGGTTGCACCCTAAAATAGTGACATTTTGGTCCCATTGAATAAACGGGATAGACTTTAGCTACAATTAACTTGCCCTGCTGTGTTGTCGAAGGCTTTCATGGCCGTAATCACTGGATTGCTGTGAGTTTTCCGGCCTGTATGACCATGTTCCAGAAGCATTTTCTTGGTTTCCTCCTTTCTGTTGAAATTCTCCAAAAGCATATACAATGACAAATGGAACACCCTGGATTATGATTTAGATTTTGTGAATTTAACTATGTTTTAATGTTTGATTTAACCTTTTGGATTCTAATGTATTTGTTTATTATATTGATATGTATCTGTGTGGCATTGACTTGTTGCATTTTGTAAAATTCAGTAGCGGTGAAGAGCTCTGCAGACATTGTGGACACAGCGAAGAGGATAAATAAAAGGGTCATAGAAGCTAGGATGAGTAAACTGAGAATATTCTACATTGTTAGTCTGGCATTGTTCACCTTTGGGGTGAGAAGGGCAGGGTACAAATGTGGTAAATAATAAATAATTTCAACAGAAAGGAGGAAACCATGAAAATGAACAAAATCTGGCTTCCAGTATTAAACAAACCTCTAAAATCAGGAAAATATATAAAGAGCAACACAAAAAACCGGGGCATTCCAGACAGGAAACAGCCAGGGCCAGCAAGGGATTCCCCTAGACAGGAAGCAGCCAGGCTTTGAAGCTGCATGGCCATTCAATGCTAATCAAGGAGGCCAATTGCAACGTTCACTCTTGCCTCAAAAAGACAAGAATTCTTTCTCCCACACTGGACATTCCACACACATATAAACCCGACTTGCCTCGTTTCCAACACACCTCACAACCTCTGAGGATGCCTGCCATAGATGCGGGTGAAATATCAGGAGACAATGCTTCTGGAACATGGCCATTTAGCCCAGAAAATTCACAGCAACCCAACTTGCCCTGTTTCTTTCTATATGATTAAATTGGCCCTAATGGGTTAGTTTGTTTATTTTAATTTTTAAATTGTCCTTTAGGATTAACCCCCCCCCCCCCAAGTTGATGATCCAGCTCATCATATCTATTTATAAAATAGGAGAGGAGTAAGTGAGAATGGAATTACTGATGATTAGAAGGTGTTGAGTGTAACAATGATGTGTTTCAGCTCTCTTAGAAGATGCACCTTAGAAAAATAAAATTTCCAATTCTCAAAAGTTCCCAAGCGCCACAACCTGGACTTCAAAATATCTCTCTTTTACTTCTAAAGTCAGCCTCCTGTGGTTAACGTCTTAGTTTCTCTGAAACCACAAAGATTTCCTCGGGGTTTTTTTTGGTTGTTGTTCATGTAGCTTACCTAATTTCAGCTTTCCATTTAGGTTTGTCAATAGTAGAAGTTAGGGCAGTACCAGAATTCACAATGTAGTTTATGCCTTAGCAGAAAGCTATTCTGTCCTTTAACTGTCTGACCATCAAGGCTGCTGGCAAGGGGTTATAACAAATCACTTCAAGGACAGTAAGCAGACCTTGAAAGGCCCACTGTTAGTTGATGATCTCTTTGTCAATAGAATGGCAAATCCGTTTTGGATTTTATACATAACTTTCAGGGAGTTATCCAAGGTGCTGAACCACTTTGCTTTAGCACCTGAGGTAGCCTCATTTTTTTTTTAAAAAAAGAACATAAAAGTATTGCATGCCTTGGCACAGTTTGACAAAGGGAAACAATCTGACCCACAATTAAAACTTATGGGAAACAGTGTTGTCTGCTTCTGTAAATCCTTTAAATGCCAAAAGAAACACCTTGGGAGGAGGAGATTGTCATTTGGATTGTGTGGGGAAGGGAAAGTTTAGCCTATGGGTAGGTATTTCGCCCACGTAAATGATGAGAGTGATTGCATGACTTACCTGGAGGTGTGGGGGAAATGAGTGTTTGTGAATGAATGGGAAGGAAATGAACAAATATAGATGTGAATTGAGAGCAAAAGGCAGAGTCAGAGAGAGCAAGAGAACATGACTAAGTCCTGGTCCCAACCCAGTCCAATTACTCCTATAAAATGGCCATTGCTGGCATGGGTGGGTGGGAGAGAATTGAAGAAAAGGTCGGCAAAGACCTCTCAGAAGCTTCCATGGTTCATTAAGGAGTGGTATTTTCACAAAGATTTTTATCTCCAGTCCTATGTTATGAACGTCCAGTGGGAAAAAATGAATATGTACAGTTTAATCAATGAACCAAAAGCACAGACTCTGCTGAGAGGCTTCACTCCCTAAGATTATAATGGTGAGTCTGTTCCCTGTTGTCCCCCATCCCCACTGTGCCACTGCCCAAATCTGAATATCAAGATTGTATGTAACGAAGGAGCTTTCATTTATGCACTATTGGAACAAGAAGTTGGGCACCCAAAAGGGATTTTTTAAAGAGTGCCTTGAGGTGAGGGCGGTGTTGTTAACCAATGCATACATTTCGTTAGATTATTTATTGATTAATTTTCACAAACACTAATTCACAAAGTAATATACATTAAATGGAAAAAGTAGAACAAGAAAAGTGAAAAGAGAGAATAAGAATATATAGCCTAAGAATAACAGTAAGAAGCTAAACAACTTAAACACAATGGGGATCTGAGTCCTAATCCTAGCTGTAATAAAAATAAAAGATTATACCATTGCAGATCCAACTAAATAATCCTAACAATTACAAACAAGCATAATTACAGATTATTCCATTTTTATATTGTTGTTGGACCAAGCATTTGAACAATAATTCAGTGTAATAAATGGTTATGCAATAAGTGTAATGACTACTGGAATGGCTCCTTGGATTATGATTTTGGATTGTGTGGTTTTAATTATTGGTTTTAATATTAGATGTTTTAATATTAGAATGGTGTACATAATGGTGTAACATTAGGAAATGCTGACTATTTCCATCTACCTTGGCAGCCACCTCTTCGCAAAAGTCAGCATTGACACTGAAATACAACACCTCCTGAGTTCTGCGAGTGCAGCATTTTTCCAAATGAAGCAGAGGCTATTTCAGGACTGGGACATCTGTAGAGAAATATCAAGGTGCTTGTTTATAAAGCTATTGTCCTCCCAACTCTGCTATATGCCTGCAAAACATGGACTGTCTACAGACGTCACATGCAACTCCTAGAATGATTACATCAAGGTTGCCTCTGAAAAATCTTGCAAATCTCTTGGGAAGACAGGCAGACAAATGTCAGCACGCTGGAAGAAGCAAAGACCACCAGCACTGAAATGATGATCCTGCTCCATCAACTCCACTAGACTGGCCACGTTGTCTGAATGCCCAATCACCATCGCCCAAAGCAGTTACTATACTCCCAACTCAAAAACAGGAAACGTAATGTTGGAGGACAGAAAAAGAGATTTAAAGATGGACTTAAAGCCAACTTTTAAAACGGTGGCATAGACACTGAGAACTGGGAAGCCATGGCCCTTGAGTGCTCTAGCTGGATTCAAAGAGGCACAAATGGAGGGTGAAAGGGAGAAACGTGCCAAGAGGAAGGTGTGTCAAGCCAAACCTGACCAGGACTACCTTTCACCTGGAAACCGATGTCCTCACTGTGGGAGAACATGCGGATCAAGAATAGGGCACCAAGACACTTCACTTGAAGGACCATCATCCTTGGGATTGCCAAAATAAATTATATTATAATTTAGGATTGTGTGGTTTTAATTATTGGTTTTAATATTAGATGTTTTTAATTTTTGGATTTTTTCATGTCTGTTTTTCATTTGTCTGTCTGTTTATGCGGCATTGTATTGTTGCCACTTGCAAGTTGCTCTGAGTCCCCTTCGGGGTGAGAAGGGCGGGGTATAAATATAGTAAATAAATAAATAACAAATATTTCTAATTGCTAAAAATCCATAAATATTTTTAACTCATTTAGAAAACATTCAACTGATTTATCCTTCAGAACCTAGGTTATTTTGCAATAGAATGAGGAAGTACTCCATCAAAGGACTCCGTGTTACAAGTGGACGGTGAAGTGGCAGCTTCTCCTGTGGCTGGAATCAAGCATATCCTCACAAAGCCAAAAAAGCTGGAATGTTAAGTTGCCTCTGTGTCTGTCTATATATGTTGTATGTCTAAATGGCATTGAATGTTTGCCATGCATATGTGCATTGTAATCCGCCCTGAGTCCCCTGCGGGGTGAGAAGGGCAGAATATAAATACTGTAAATAAATAAATACCCTATCCTTAGTGTCATAAATTGTGGTTTTCTTTGCCTGACAAACACATGTGGAGTTTGTTTCCAAAATCCTAATCCTAATAATAATAATAATAATAATAGAAAAATGAATCATAGGTGGCAGCACATTGTTGGCTAGGAGTCGAATATTACGTATGAAACTATCAAAATGTATAAAAATCACTTTGGTACAGAGTTTGGAAAATTCTGCATTTTATAGCAAAAGAATGCATATCCTCAGCATATTTTTTTCCAATTCCTATAAAACTTATTCAGCTGTATTTTGTACCTTTTCCAAAAACAATCTCCACAAACATAAAAGTCTCTTTCTGCCCTTGCACAAAAATATTCCATTTTGTAGAATAGGGGTTGTTTGAAGGACAATTAAAAACCTTGGTGAAACAAAGCAATAGATTATTCCAATATTAAAAACATAAATAAGTTGAATATTCCAGCAGCATGCAAATGCTTTTTTTAACTTTGTATTGGCAGATCCTTTTGAAAATGATTGTGGGGAATGCACTTGTAATAATGGAGAATATTGTCTATATTTGCTGTCTTTTAACAGGTAAGCTTTGAAATTGTTTTGAATCCTATGTTTTTTCTGATGCGAGTTTTTATCTGTAACTGTTTGAACTTTTGTAAACTACGTTGAATCTCAGCATTGTGAAGAAGGTAAGAAACAACAACAACAATGCTGTTAGCTTCTTAGCAGTAACTATGTATATGGGAACCAATACTGTATGAGTTGATCCAGTACACAAACCAGCAAATCAAAGGGACCTGTTTCTGTGAGCATCTTGGCTTTTCTATTGTTGGGTATGTGCTATACCTCTGGCTTCAACTGTTTGATCTTTCTTGTGACTAATAAGCTTTCGATTGCCTCTGAGCAAAAATATATATCTCCCCCAAGAACTCTATGCCCTTCCTTTTGTACATGGGATTTCCCTGTACTCTTGTCATCATGTTGGCCAACTTTGCACCTGTTCTAGAATACTCCTATTTTATTTCTGTTCTCAGAAGCTGCGACTTATCTTTCATCTCCTTCTTCATTCTTGCAAAAATCAATCTTAGCTGAAAGCAAAAAAACAAGAAAGCAATGGGTTGTTATAGGTTTTTTGGGCTGTATGGCTTCTGAGACCTCACAACATCTGAGAATGCTTGCCATAGATGCAGACGAAACATCAGGAGAGAATGCTTCTAGAACATGGCCATACAGCCTGAAAAACTTACAACAACCCAGTGATTCCGGCCATGAAAGCCTTCAACAATATAAGAAAACAATGTTTTCCCATCACATACATCTTCTTGATTATCTTTTCCTTCACATTCTTAGCTTCTGGGACTCCAGACACACATTCCAGAAATGCACACAAAATGTCTATTCCACTACTAGGATATAAGCATATGATGCAAAAATAGAATTTTCCTTATTTAGCATGTCCTGCATTTTTTCTTAATGGGCGTGGCTGACTTACCAGCCACGACGGGTTGTGGAGCAGCATTGCCCTCCCGCCATCTTGTTGCCTGGGGGAGCTTCTTCCTCCCAGAAGCCCCCCGGATGGCGGGAAGGTCTCCCGCCATACAGGCCAGCCGGCCAATGAGGGGACTGGCTTCGCCCTGCCCCCTCCCTGTTTCTGGCTGGCTCAGATTTCCGCCCGGGCAGGTATCTTGTGCTGCCCGGGACTGCCTGGCTGTTTTTGCCGCCCACCCTCCCTACTCATTGCATTGTTGGTTTTGCTCTGTTTGTGTATCTGTTATTTATTGTACCATGTTTAGGACATTATATTGTGTTATGTTATTGTCGCAGCTCCGTGTCCGGCGTGTGGCGTGTGGCTTGGCCCTGGATCAGGTTGGCTTATCACCCTGGTTGTTAGGGGATAACGCCCCAGGCCCACTGGGGTGCTGAGTTTCCGTGGACAGGCATTGGCCGCTCGCACCCTGGCTTGCTATCACCTCAAGGCATTTGTGGGGCCGTCTACCATGATCCAGGACCCAAGCATGGCCGCCAACCCCTTCGTTCCTGCTTTCAATAAACGAGTTGTGGCCAATTTTATCCAACCACTTATCCAACCAATGTGTCCGCATGTTTCTTGGCGCGAGGTGTGTCATGCTTGCACACGCAATTATTACCATTGAAAGACCTACTTAATAAAACGGCATAAACAAACACATGTGAATGCATTATTAAAGGAAAAGCTAGTCCTACCTTGTGATCACATTCAAGATACCAAAGCAAATGCAAACTCTTTCATTGTTTGCATCTTTTATAAATTAAGCATGGCCTTAAGACACCGGAGTCAACCAGAGGCTGAAATCTGAAAAGAAAACCGCATGCGTGTCTATGCATCAGCAGATGTGCTGATAGATGCAAGCCTGCTTCTGTAAATAAATTGTGGCTGAGAAGGGAAGTAAAGGTGATAGAGACAGAGGCTGTAGTGGTCACTGCTGCTTCTTGTTGCTTTTTGGCTGGAGTTGTTGATAAAGAGTAGTTCTTACTAACAAGAAGGTGAAGAAGCCTAGGTAAAACAATTATAGTTGTCCCTCTGTATCCATGCATTCTCTATCCATGGATTCAACAGTGCTTTGAAAGCAACAATAAGGCTGATGTGGCCCTCAATGAAAATGTGTTTGACACCCATATTCTAAAGTTTTCAAATCCTATGAAGAACAGATAGAAAGCAACCTGCTCATTCCCACTGGAGGCTGTGGGATAGATCTTTATCCTAGAGGGGGAAAAAGACCTGAGGAATTTGAGAAACAACAGAAAGATATGGCACTCAGTGCTGGATACACAATTGGGGTTTGTGGGGGAGTTAGAGAAGGGATGGGACCAATGTCCATGATGCTTCAAGGAGGAGAAATGATAGATTGTACTCCTTCTTCATTGGTAGTGGTGTGTAGGGAATGACAGTTAATACTACTCCATACATTCAGGGTTTTACTCTGTAAAAGGAAATGTCGAATGACAATTAGGATATGATGGAATAAAGCGTTGATTCAGACAAAGCTATAATTGTAGATAGAGGACGGTTAGCAATGTGTTCAGATGACCATTATCTTGTGTATTGTGAGGACAGGTGGATTTGAGCAACGTGCTCTCTTTCTTTTCTTAATATTTAACTCAAGTTCTGTCCTGCAAGCAACAAGCAGACACAACTGAATCCACAAAGATGTAGGCCCATGCCCTATTTTCTGAGTGTTTGTGGTCTTCCTGTGTGGTTTTGTTTTGCTTTTTCAGTGCTTTCTTCCTGTGCAGTATAGGAAGAATGCTGCCAAGTGGATGAAGTTGGGCCAATAGTGGCATGATTATGGTCTGGAGGACAATATTTATTTATTTATTTATTTATTTATTTATTTATTTCAATTTCTCGGCCGCCACTCCCAGGTGGCTCAGGGTGGCTCACAAATCAAGAAAACCACAGCAAACACAGTTACACAATCAAAACATAATACATGGCATATTAAAAGTTTAAGAACTAATAGGCAATTGTACACCTCTCTTGTGCCATCTGCAATTCAGGTCCGTTTTAGCTACCCTACCAGAGCAGGCACCATGTTGGTGGCATATATTGAGCAATGACATCTCAGGGCTGCCACCCAGCAGTGACCATGTATGTGGGGTTGTGAATTTGCTCCATGGTTTAGTCTGAAGTTTAAATGAGCAATAACAAGTTGGTGATTAGTTTGTGGATATGATTCAGCCCCATGGATATCTCTTTTAAAGATTGGACTTAAACCCAGAGCAGATTTACATAGAAACCAAATCTTGACTATAAGATTGTTTCACCCTTAATCTCACTTTACACAAAAAAAAACCCAAGTCCTTTTATAAGTTTTTTAGGTCTAAATATGTTTAACTGATTAAATACTTCCATAATTGCAAAGCCACTTTAGAAACCTTTTCATACAGTAAGAGTAAGCCTGAATAATTCAAATAAATGTGACATTAGATAAACACATTTTCTGAGCTTCAAGAGCACAGCTATAGCCAAATACCACTTAATGGTACAGTACTTGGAAGTAAATCAGTTACATTTAAATGTTTTGAAACTTCAGTTGATGATGTAAGCAATTTTATTTCACAACTTCTTTGTTATTGTGTACATGCAAAATGATGATAGCTCTGTTTCTTCTTGCTTTCAAGGCACATACTGATTTAGGGTGACCCATTGATTTCATAGGGTTTTCTTAAACACCAAGGTTTCCTTCCTCTGAAACATAACCTCCAGAATTTTGTATTTGTTGGCAATCTTCCATCCAAGTACTAACCAGAGCTGACCCTGTGTAGTTTCCAAGATGAGTTGAAACTTGGTTCATATTCTAGAGTATTTAGTAGGCCTGGTTGATCCATGGTTCTAAATGGTTCAAAAGTACTTACAAAACAAAAGTGTTGGTGGTGAACATTTCAGCACTCATCAAAATTTCATTATTACTTCATTATGGGTGATTTTTAAGACAGAACCAAATGTTCACCACCAGAACTGCCATTTATAACCATTAGAACATTTTGAAAGTTTTGTTAGCTACTGAATTCTGAAATGTTCACCACCAGAACTTTTTAAAGTTTGGATGCAAATTGTCCATTTTGAACCATTAGAAAATGGATTTAATTTATTCAAACAGGCCTAGTATTTCACAAGTCTGGATAACAAAACAATAGGCAACCATCACTAGCTACTGAATGAGAAATAACAAAATAGAAAATGTGGCAAGAGGGTGCTTGCAGACACCATCTGGATCATAGCCAACCCCCAGACCACGAGTTTAAAGTTTGGATGCAAATTGTCCATGTGTGCATAACAGAAAGAACAGAAAATACAATATAGAAAATGCCCTTCAATATTTCCTCCATCAGGGGGAACAACCAGGGGTGGGCAGCTCTCTGGGGCCTCCGTGGAGGGGCATATGTGGATGTTCAAAATCATCATCAAGAAAAGAGAGGCTGTGGAGTCCAACTGGCAGTAGTAAAACCCCCCAAACGGGGTAGCTAACCTCACGAATGAGGCTGCAGAAGAACATATGTGACAAAATCATATCAAGAATGTGGTCAAGATAGTAAAAGGTATTAATACAGAAGAACACACATGTCAGGAGATGTTGCAGCAGTTTGCTTTTGCCTGTGTCATCTGGAATGAATATTCCAGCCTTTCCTCTTTCCCCTGGAGAGTTAACTGAGTAAAAACTACTTTTGTTTTGCCAAAGGCTTTCATGGCTGGAACCACTGGGTTGTTGTAGGTTTTTCGGGCTGTATGGCCATGTTTTAGAAGCATTCTCTCCTGACGTTTCACCTGCATCTATGGCAGGCATCCTCAGATGTTGTGAGGTCTGTTGGAAACAAGGACATTTGAGTTTATATATCTGTGGAATGTCCAAGGTGGGAGAAAGAACTCTGGTCTGTTGGAGTTAGGTGTGAATGTTTCAATTGGCCACCTTGATTAGCATTTGATGGCCTGACAGTTTTTAGGTGTGGCTTGTTAGTGCCGGAAGGAATCTTTTGTTGAGAGATGATTTGCTGTGCCTGATTGTTTCCTCTCTGGAGTCCCCCTGTGTTTGAGTGTTCTTTTACTGTTATAATTTTAGACTTTTTAAAATACTGGTAGCCAGATTTTGTTTATTTTCATGGTTTCCTCCTTTCTGTTGAAATTGTCCACATGCTTATGGATTTCAATGGCTTCTCTGTGTAGTTTGACATGGTGGTTGTTGGAGTGGTCCAGCATTTATGTGCTCTCAAACAATATGCTGTGTCCAGGTTGGTTCATCAGGTGCTCTGCTATGGCTAACTTCTCTGGTTGAAGTAGTCTGCAGTGCTTTTCATGTTTTTTGATTCATGTTTGGGCACTGCGTTTGGTAGTCCCTATGTAGACTTGTCCACAGCTGCATGGTATACGGTAGACTCCTGCAGAAGTGAGAAGATCCCTCTTGTCCTTTGCTTAATGTAGCATTTATTAGATTTTCTTAGTGGGTCTGTAGATAGTATTTATGTTGTGTTTCCTCATCAGCTTCCCTATGTAGTCAGTGGTTCCATTGATGTATGGCAAGAACAATTTTCCTCTGGGTGGATCTTTGTCTTGACTCTCATGGCTTGTTCTTGGATTTGCAGCTCTTCTTATGTCTGTGGTGGCGTATCCATTGGCCTGTAAAGTCCAGCTTAGGTGGGGTTCACAGATTCTTTTTGCACAATCTGCCAGGGCTTTAATTGTGCTTCTATTTTAACTTGAGTGGTGGTTGGAGATTTTATGTAGGTACCTATCTCTGTGTGTGTAGGTTTTCTGTAAACTGTGTGACCCAATTGTTGTTTGGGTTTGCAGATGACTAGGACATCTAGAAAAGGCAGTTTTCCTTCATTTTCTTTTTCCATGGTGAATTGGATGTTTGAGTAGATGCTGTCCAGGAACCTTTTTAGTTTTTCTTCTCTATGGTTCCAAATGGTGAATGTGTCATCTACATATCTGAACCATATAGTGGGCTTTTTTGTTGCTGTCTCCAGGGCTTGTTTTTCAAAGTGTTCCATGTAGAAATTTTCTATGACAAAAACTACTGTTGTTCCTTGAACTCATTTTGCACCAACTGGAATAATCTGAAGATGAAGGAGGGCAGTGGTAGGAAGAGAGAAAAATGGGAACATTTTAATGCTGCTGAAAACGTAAATTGGTAGAGAATGAAGTATTCTAGACTAGGACAATTGGAGGGTGTGTGTGTGTGTTTTATTATGGGCCTCATATGAGTCTCTATGATTTGAACTTTAAACACCAGATAACAGCAAATTAAAATTCATGCTTAATGCAGTGAGATAGATTAGTAATTCCAAATGTATGTCACTCGCTCTCACCTCTGTTCATTACGAGGTCATGCAAGAATCCCCTTGCTGCACAGTCATTTCTTTTCAGATTCCACTTACTACAGAGAATAACTACTCGTTAAACATGGGTATTTTGGTAGGTAAGATCTTATCTCAAACATAAAAGCATCTTTGCTTAGCATCCTCACTGTACATTCCTGGACTTGATGTTAACATTTCCACAGCCCCCATTGAACAGACAATTGAGTTTCACAATTGTACTATAGAGCAGTAACTACTAAAATGAATATAATATGTTAAGACAAATATAATAAGATATCCAAAGAAGGGCACTCTAGTGTGCATTATGATAAAGTTGGCTGTTTGTTTCCATTAGATGAAAATTTTGGCAGAGACTGCCCCAACACAGTATCTTTCAGGTGTGTTGGATTTTAATTTCCATCACCATATTGGCCATGCTGGTTGAGGCTGATAGGTTTTGTGCTCCAAAATCTCTTGGGGTACCAGTTTCAGGGGAACTGGCTTGATATTTCTTTATTTCTTTCTTTATTTATTTATACATCAAACTTGTATACCGCCACTCCCTGAAGGCTCGTAGCGGTTTACAGCAGTTGAGATACAAATAGGGAAAGGGGAAAAGGGGGGAGGGGGAGAGAGGGGAAAAGAGGGGGGGAGTCCAATGGTGATGGCCAACTGTCAGTAGAGGGCCTGGGGGCTCGACCCTCCCGAGGGGGAGCCGCTCCTGACACACACGCTACCCGGCGCTTCCGCATCCGGTGCCGGCGCCTCCTCTTCCGGGGGCCTCGCTGCTTCCAGGCAGGGTCTTCGCTGGTAGCGGGGTCCTCCAAGGGCAGGGCTTCCGGCAGGTGACTGCTTCCGGGTCCTGCTCCCTCTCCGGGTCCAGGCATATGGCGCAGGGGAGCGTCCCCAACGCCAGCCGCCATGCTGGGCCGCTCCATCTCGAGCTGGCTCCCCCAACTTCTTGCGGCGCGGCGTCGGCTGGCACGGGAGTTCCGGGGGAGAGCCAGGACAGCCGAGATGTCGAGCTTGACCATCGATGAATTGCCCGTCCGCAGGTCCCTGCGGTCCACGGCCATCTCCTCCACCGAAGGTAGGCAGGATTGTAGGCAGCAAGTTTGTGGGTCACCCTGGCCATCAGGGCTCAGTGTCTGGTCTGATGTCACCAATGGCCTCCCAGGCGTCTCCGTCGTCCACGGGGCAGTATCGCCGGTGGTGGCTGGTCCGCCTTCAAGGCTGGGGGCTAGCCTCTCTTGATCTGGGCCCAAACTCTCGATGGGGAAGTCCCACGAGTGGTCCCAGTCAAAGTCTGGGTCGATAGAAGGCTCTTGCTGGAGTTCATGTTGGGGGCGAGTCAGTTTACCGGGTCTGGGGTCTGGGAAAGGGATCCGAGGGACCTGAGGGCAGGGCATGCCCACCCTCTCCAGTAGACCACCAAATCTTCTCCTGAACTTCTCAACGTGATCCGCGAGCTCGTTGTACTCCTCAATAAACTCCGCGATCATGCCAGAGTCGGGCTGATCAGGGTCGGGCTGGTCGGGAGGAGGGCCCTGTGGCACCGGCGAGCTGCTTCTCGGGATCTCAGGTACCTTTGGGGGTTGGGGGTCCCGGCCCGCTGTAGGCGTCGCCTCCACCGAGGGGGGTCCTAGCTGGCACCTCCTTCCGAAGGACCTCAGAAAAAGTGCGGAGGCAGGTGTTATTGGCCGGACAAACCACCGGACCTGCTGCTCCCGCTGTCCATCATGGCCCTCACCTTCTGCAGGCCTCAGGGAGGGCGACCAGTCTGTTGGGCCATGCGGCCTCAGAGACCTCCGGCGCAGGGCTGCTGCTTTCCCCAGCCAAATCAGGCTGTGGGGGGTCTGTGGGTCACCAAAAACCATCTCCTGGGACGGGCGATCCACCGTAGTCTCCCCCCAAAGGGATCCATGGGATCGGCAGGCCGTATCCAAGGCAGTATCCAGAGAAACAGGCAGACTAGGCTGGAGCTCACCCGAAGGGACCTCTACAGCTGTCGCCATCTTGACTCAATATGCACATTTTTACACATGTGCATATTGATATGCACATGTGTAAAAAGGGTTGCCAGTTCTCATATACATAATTTTTAAAAGGGTAGAAGATCATACAATTAACTAAAACTTTATTAGATTAACTTAATGAAATAAATTATATTTCCCAGTTCTTAATTGACAAAGCACCTTGTAACCAAGACTTATCAGATGAACTTATTCATTTTTAGATTACTCTATGTGAATTGCAACGCAATGCCAAATGAGGTTCAATATCAGCAGAATTGGCCCTTGGTTATCATGGATTCAACCTCTACAGCTTGAAAATACTTTAAAAATATACAAAGTAAACTTTGATTTTATCATTTTATATAAAGGGTACTGTGACATCTATTATATAAAGGGGTTCCTGTCATGGAACGACAGTCCCAAACAGAGAAACCTTACAACGCAGAAATACCAAACTTGCCAACAGAAATAGGCCTCAAGCAAGGTATGTTTGTAGCAAAGAAACTTTCCGCCCCAAAACCTAAAAGGCCCCCAAAACTATGAGTAAAAAAACTACATTTCCCAGCATCCTCCGGGGCTGCCAACGACTCTCCCAGCCTCTACATTCTGACAACATGATTGGCTGCCAATAAGGGCGGATTTGCATAACTCCTGCACTGGCCAGCCAACATGAACATTCCAACCCATAATAAACTGTCAGAGGAGGATAAGGCAAAGGGCTGAGGCACAAACACAAACACCCAATTCACTACCCATAGAAAATTTACACCCCTACAAATCACAGACCACGCCCAAAATTGACAGTAAGGCTTCATTAACTTAATTTCCCTGACTAGGCCTCACTTAATGGAATGCTGTTTACGCTCTGAATTGACAGTAAGGCTTCATTAACTTGATTCTCCTGACTACGCCTCAGCTCATTGGACATTGTGTATGGCCTGAATTGACAGTAAGGCTTCATTAACTTGCTGTTCCTGACTAGGCCTCAGCTCATGGGACATTGTGTATGGCCTGAATTTACAGTAACCTACCTTGGCACACAGAGCCCCTATGACCCACGCTACATTCTGCTACAGTTTGGAGGAGGGTGGACCATGAATTATGGGACTTGAAGTAGCTCCATGGATAATGGGATTTGTACTACTTCAAAACCCATCATTCCCCACAGACCACTGTGGCCCAGAACCAAGACCGATAAAGACCAAACTTGGCACACAATGCCCCCCATGACCCACATTCCATCCGACTGCAGTTCAGAGGAGGACACACCATGGATAATGGGATTTCAAGTACCTCCACTCACTTCCAAAGTTAACTTCCAAGCATCAACCTCTACATCAACACAGCAGACGGAAAGACAAAAAACATTGTATATCCACAAGCTATGCAGAACGCCAGCAACACCACACACCAACAACTCCCCAGGACTTCAACATCCCACCCACCAAAACAACCCACAACGACACAGCCAGGGCCCCAACAACACCATAACTAACAACAATTCCAACCCTTACATACTCAGACTTTCTCGCATCTCCTAAATAGGGCACAGCAACGCGTGCCGGGTACAGCTAGTTGTATATAATGGGACTTGTGCATCAACAGATTTTGGTATCCACTGGTATGAAATCAAATCCCACCGGATGCCAAGTGCTCTCCGTATATTAAATGGATGTTAAGTACATGTTAATTTTCACACTTCAGTTAAGCAGGTCCTACTTTACACGGATACTGGAAAAGGACCATAGCTCGCACAGGAAAAGAAAAACATGGCTAGAATAGTCCAGAAGTTGTAGATCAGGAAGGAAGGAAGGAAGGAAGGAAGGAAGGAAGGAAGGAAGGAAGGAAGGAAGTAAGTTTCTCAAGTTCTGTCAAGGAAACCCATGCCACCCTGAAGGGACAGTCACCAGGCAGAAGAAGTGAGAAAGACCACAGCATCTGTTGCATGAGGCAGTTGCCTCACTTTGCCTTAGGTGATGCATACTTAGAGATAGTTTGTCATTGTTTCCTTCTGAAAGATAGCCTACAACATTATAAGAGGATATATTCTTAACACAATTCTTGCAAGACTCTCTTCTCCCTGGTTACCAGTAGGTGGCAGAGTCCACAAGAATTCTGTAATTCTTTTGTAGTTTGTCCTGTCTGAATAAAGTAGCAAAAATGACTGAAACAGCATTATTTATTTATTTATTTATTCAATCTTATATTCCGCTCCTCCCTGCAGGCTCGGGGCAGATCACAACATACAATAAAAACATGCTGCATGTAACAAAGCCATGCAGCCATACAATAAAAACATAAAAACATAAAACAGTATACAGAAGTAAAATTCAGAGGAGTTACAAATTCCTTAGGACTCAAGGTACAGGACACACCAGAACAGACCAGTCTAATTAAAGGCCAGTCTGAAGAGTGCAGTCTTGCAAGCCCTTCGAAAAGGGGCAAGCTCTGGGATCGCTCGGGTGTCGTCTGGAAGGGAGTTCCACAACACCGGGGCCGCCACAATCTGTGCAATCTCATGAATGACAGAAAACAAAGGGAACTCATTGTATTCACTCAGATGGCCACCAAGCTTCAATCAGTTCTCATTGGAGTTTTCTACGATTGAGCTCTTATCCATTCCCAGGCAGAAAAATTGGAGGAAACATTTATCTACTTTATAGGGGATAAAACAGTTTCCAAGTCCATTTTTAATATCAGAAGCCCTTCCATCCTCTTTCTTCCCTTCCTTTCACTGTTGCAAGTAAAAGCTACAGCAATTAGTTTGTTAACTTTGGCATCATTTTGCATCTTCCGTAATGCTGTGGACTTCATGTCTTTCCAGGGCACAGGAGAGGATAGGATTGGCACCCAAAATTGTGGAAAAGATTTGGGAGAAATTCTGAAAAAAATGGCCTTTTTGTAGGACAATCACAAGAAGGAAAATCTCAGAAAATTTATTGGAAAACATTGTTATAATTTTTTTAGGTACATGAATATGATAATCACACATGAACCGTATATGTGAAAACTCTTTTTACAAAGTCAAACTGTTTTTTAAAAAAAACAAAACAAAGTACAATCAAGTACTCAAGTTATCCCTAATCTTCCGTTTGGATTGCTACAAAAATAAAACAGCTTGTATGACCAATTGCACACCAAGTACTAAGTACAAAATCTGCTATTTGGATTCCTCCTATACAATAATTAAAAATGCCACAATTAGGAATAATTTATATATTGGAGGAAGAACCAATCATCTGCCCATTGACCATACATGGGCATGAACTAAACACATGGGGTCTTTTCACACTACAGAATTATAATACTGTGATTTTGCTTTAACTGATGTGGTTCCATCCTATGCCAGAAGCAATTTGCAGTTTCTCAAGTCACACCTGACACGAAAAAAAAAATCCTACAGAATCCTGGGATTCATAGTTTGATGGGGAGTGGGAAATCCCCATTATAATACTTACTTCTGTAGTGTGAAAGTATAACAAATCAAGAAAGCAACACACAAAAGCAACAGGGAAACTCAGGTAAACATGTTCCATGAATAGAAGCTAGAGCTCTCTGTCACAAAATTATACTCTTCCTCAACCCTCTATCTCCCTTCCATTTTGCTTTTAAGGCTAATTAAGAAGACATGCATACATGTTTTTAGCACCACGAAATTGATCAGCCCCTCTGAATCTCCAAACCCACAGCTTCAGGGGGAGCTCAGTTGGCATCAAATCACACTGAAAAACTCCAAATCACTTATCACCTACTTTAATTACAAATATCAAAACAGATGAAACAGACAGTAATTTGTTTTTGGAAACCAATTCTATTCTTCCCTGGCTGTGCTGAAGGATTTGATTAATTTGGCCTCTCTTGGAAACTCTAGGTCTTCCAGTGCAACACCATGGTCATCTTTCACCAGGATTGACCACACTGGAAGATCTAGAGATTCCTAGAGAGGGGATCTCTCAAGTAAAAACAAGTGGTTTTTATACATGGTTTTTGGTGAGGGTCCTGTACCCCTAATTCCCACAAAAGGGGGAGGGTGCCTGTGGCATTTCTTTTTAATCACACACAGACTGACTGTTTAATCGTTCCAGTTATATCAACTTCGAACTCACTGGTTGATAGGTGCTCAGGGCCTCTTTTTTTGCCATCCAAGGATTCTCAAAGGTCATTGGCAGTGATTCTGAGCTTACATCTGTAAGTTCCTTTAGTAGTCTTGGATGTTGTTCATTAAACACTAGAAACCTGAGAATTCATTTAGAATAGGTAGGCATTCTTTTAAACCTCTTTATGTATCCTGAACTGTAGACCCCTTATTGCATGATTTATTTATTTAAACAGTTAGAGCACTATTTTTCTTTTCAGAGAAAACGGAAGGAAAGAAGGTTTTAAACATTTCATCCTTCTCTCTGTTCCATTACCATTTCTCATCTTGCCTACTCAGTGGCCATATCATTTCCTTATTCATCATTTCATTCCAAACATAACAAAAAAACCCCATCCTTTTGTACCTCTTTAGCAAGCCTGAGTGCATTCTTTTGTTTTCTGAATTTCCTCCTATAATATTGGCTATTGATTTGTATTCTTGTTTTGTTATTTCTTTTCTTTCTTATAATCCACTCCTTTAAATTGCAACTCATCTGCTACTTATTTGTATAGCCACCCTGATTTTCAAAATACATATTAAGTAGAACAGGGAGGGGGAAGTGGGAAGGAAGAAGAAAAGAATAGGAAAAAGGAAAGAAAGAGAAAGAGAAGGCAGAAAGAGAGAAAGAGAAAGAAGAGAGGGAAAGGGGGGGAACCCCACATGAAAATAATATAAGGGGAAGGGAGGGGAATATCATGACTTCCCAATCTTCTTATTCGCTTCTTCATCTAAATCTATTAAATTTGTTTACTTCTTCGTCCCATCAGTTTAAGTTTTTGATTGTTGCTTATCAATATCTTCTTCTCCTGCTTTGTTTTCTCTAGTACTAGTTAACCACCTATTTTTCATGTAATCCTCAAACCGTTTCCAGTCCGCTTTCCTCACTGGTCTTCCTGTGTAGTCCTTCAAATAAAAAGTCAGTTTGTCCATATCTTTTATTTCCCAGACTTTCTTTAGTCATTCTTCTTCTGTCACCATTTCCTTTAGTTTCCATTTCCTGGCATAGACTATTCTAGCCACCGCCAAATATGTAAAAAGGATATCTTCATTTGCATCCAACTTTATGTCTTTATCTGTAATGCTTAGCAGGAAATATTCCAGTTTCATCTGTATTTTAATATTTAAATTTTTTGACTTACTTCTTGTACCATTTTTCAATAATTCCTGGCTTTGGGGCAGATCCACCATAAGAGGTAGAAAGTTCTGACTTGAGTCTCACATTTCCAACAACTATTGTGATTGTTCTTGTACATTAGTCCCAGTTTCTGCAGTGTCATATACCACTTGTGGAACATCTTATAGTAATTTTCTTTAAGTTCCATTGCATATGTGTATTTCATTTTTTTGTTCCAAAGTCACCCTGATTTTCCACTTTTCTTCCTCCTGGGAATTGTTTGCAATTGCACCTTCAGTACATTTTTATGTTTCAGACCACACAAGTGTTCAGCATATGTGTGTATTCTCTGTTATTGTTCTTGTTTAAATGACTGGAGAGCTCTGAAGCAACAGTGCGGACTTTATTGTCCAGCCATCTCTGCCCTGTCCAGGGGTACAGGTTAGCTCAGGCATGGGCAAACTTCAGCTTTCCAGGTGTGTTTTGGACTTCAACTTTCAGAAATCCCAGCCAGCTTGCCAGCTGTTGGGAATTGTGGGAATTAAATTCCCAAACACCTCAAGGGCTGAAGTTTGCCCATGCCTGGGTTAACTATTCTAACTTTCCTGGATAAATGATAGAAAACCTATGGTAGGACATCAACTCTTATTTTATTATTTATTTATTTATTTATTTATTTATTTATTTATTTATTTTAGATATTACATGAATCTGTTAGCAACAACTTGCAGTGTTTAAAATTTTTATTTATTTATTTATTTAAAACTTTTGTACCCTGATCTTCTCATCTCAATAGAGGGACTCAGACCGGCAAACAGCAAGAATTCAATGCTAACATTTAAAATCTAAAAACATCATAAAATTACAATAAATATATCAAATACAAATACACTATTGCTTCACCTCCTTCAATATTTTGTCTAAACTATGAAGACTGAAAATGGGCAATAAACATTTGGATTAAATGGATCAAAGGGATGTTTCTTTAAGAGTAACTCTGCACATTGCTTTCTTAAGTAAAGAGGAACTGAATATGCTAACATTCTATCACTCCTAATAATAAAGCCTGAAAAGGAGTATAAAGGCACAATAAAGGAAGTTATGTATTTCTAATAACTGAATTGTCACTAGACAGGGAGAGTGTGTCCCTGTTGGTTCTGCTGGACCTTTCAGCGGTCTTTGACACCATTGACCATGGTATCCTTTGGGATGCCTCAGGGATATGGGACTTGGAGATACTGCTTTGCAGTGGATCCGGTCCTTCCTTGAGGGTCGTTTCCAGAAGGTGTTACCTGGGGGACACCTGCTCATCCTCACAACCATTGACTTGTGGGGTCCCACAGGGATCTGTACTGTCCATCATGCTGTTTAATGTTTACATGAAGCCATCAGTAGAGATAGTCCGAAGTTTTGGGGTTAGATGTCACCTGTATGTGGATGATGTTTAGCTCTATCACTCCTTCTAACCTGTCACTATGGAGGCTGTGTAGGTCCTGAAGCGATGCTTGGCTGCTGTGTCCGTCTGGATGAGGGTGAACAAATTGAAACTGAATCCAGACAAGACAGAAGTACTCCTGGTCAGTCAAAGACAGAGGTACTCCTGGTCAGTCAAAAGACCAAACGGGACATAGGGTTATATTTTCACTTATAAAATGCTTCTGAAAATGTAAGTGAACAAAGTGTGGTGAGCAGAATGTGGAGGAGCACTCATTATTTTCTATACCATGCTCCATGCCATCATGCCTGCCACATGACCTTGGAGGTGTCTATGGACAACGCTGGCTCTTCAGCTTAGAAATTGAGATGAGCCCCCCCCCCCCCACCTCCAGAGTTGGATATGACTGGACATAATGTCAAGGGGAAACCTTTACTTTTTATACAGGGTTCAATTTAGGAATTGGATGAGTGCTGACTTCTGTAATCTTCGGTATTGGTTAACGTTGGAAACACCTTGAAAAGCAAAATGCACAAATTCAGGACAATGCAGCATTAACACATACCTTTTGGCATGCAGATATATGTATCTTTAGTTTTAACATTTTAAATGTTGACTTTCACGAAGCAGGGTTGCTCATTTTGTGGTCCTTCCACTTACATGGCAAGTGGCTTTAAAATTTCCAACAATGTTGTAATTTATAACCAAATGCAAAAAACAGCACCCTAACTCATATTATGATTTTACATTTTTGCTTCCACAGTTAATCACAGTTTTGATATGACCATTTATCTCTACAAGGGGGATGCATGAAACTGTCCTGAACAGTCATGTACTCAATCCCAATCATCTCCAAATCTGAGCTCAGTTATCAAAAAGAAATGATGTCGGTATAAGTCATATCACTGATCTCCCAAATGACATTTAGTTCTACTGTTAAAGCAGATTTTTCCCCATTTGGAGATTTCTCCATTTAGATATGTCAGTTTCTTTAAGTTTTGTATTGGCTGCAGATATTTTTATTTTATTCTATTAAATTCTAATACAGTTGGCTCTCCATATTTGTGGAGGGTTTTTTTGGAACACTTATTAATATAGTCTTTTTAGGGAATCTCTAGATCCTTCAGTGTGACTGATAGTCAACATCAAACCACCAAGAGATTCCTTAAGAGATATTCTGAGAGAGAGAGAGAGAGAGAGAGAGAGAGAGAGAGAAAATGGTTTATCCCCTTTCACAGGTGTCTTGTGATCCCAATCCCAGAAAATGTGGATAGCTGATCTGATTGTATACATGTTTCCAGATTATTATGAATGTGCTAGGAGTTTTGTTTCATGCATCTTTGGTTGAGAACCTTCCTTTTTGTTTTTCTTGCAGGTTTTTAAATTTCTTGAAGAGGCAAAATAGACATCCGTGTAAGCTGCCATTCAAAAGCAATGTCGCTTGCTATAGTTTTTCAAAGCACTTTAACCAAACTTTAGAACAGGGGTGCTCAGGAAGTCGCAATTGAGGTCAATCCTGGCTGGATTGGGCGCTTCTGAAGGGGCGGAGCCATGCTGCACTAAGCCCCGCCCCCTCTGCCGGCTCCAGCATTTCCACAGCTTCTCCAAGGTAGAGAAAGGTTATGCCAAGCCAGTAGTGGCTCTCTATGCCACCACTGGCTTTCCATAACCTTTCTGTACCCTGGAGAAGCTGTGGAAAGGCTCAAGCCAGAGGAGGAGGGGGCGGAGCTAAGCCCCGCCAAGCTCCGCTCCCTCCGCCAGCTTCAGCATTTCCACAGCTTCTCCAGGGTGGAAGAGGGTAATGCCAAGCCAGTGGTGGCATAGCTAGCCACCACTGGCTTGGCATTACCCCCTTCAACTCTTGAGAAGCTGTGGAAATGCTGGAGCCAGAGGGGGAAGGGGGTGGAGCCAAGCCCTGCCAAGCCCCGCCCCCTTCCCCCAGCTCCGCCCTGCTTCTCTCTTGGTAGATCTTTCTGACTTGGTCTTAGTATTGTCGGTTGGTGAAGGGATAATGGGACATATAATCCCATATATCCACAGTTAGCAGAGTAAAAAACAGCAAAAAGTGTCTGATGGGTTATTGGCAAAATAGAAGCAAAAAGAACAAAGTTTGGCTTTATATAAAAAACACAAACTTTTATTTCCAAAATATAGCTTTCAATAAACAAAAAAAAAATACCATGCTTCATGTAGAGATTGAAAGAACAAATCAAATAATGCAGTTCTTCTCCAATATATTCTTCTACACAGTCTTTAGCAACAAACATCTGTGTTACCATATCAGCATGGTTGCAGCTCACGAATGCATTTCTTCAGATTACAGCATTCAGCATTTCAGAAATACAGGATATCATTCACTCCAGGCTTCAGCTTCCAAGCATTTAAATGCATTTCTTCAGTCTAAGGTATTCTAGCATACCACACATCACAGCAGTATGTCAGCCAGAAACCTTCAGCTAGCACAATAGCAAGCATAGACATTTATGTTTGGGAGTGGCAGCATAGAAGCCGAATAAATGAAATGAAATGAAATTTAGAATCTGCAAAAGCCTTCTTCAGCACACACACACACAGTATGCACACTCCATGATACTCCCAACGTACTTCTCCTTCACAGCAGCACACTCACAGCCCCTCCACAGCCACAAGCTCAACTGTAACATAGAAGCTTTTACGCAAACACAGCTGCCACACCTTACTTGATTTAAGAAACACTCAGCTGCATCTATTCATTCTTAAAACAAAAGTCTTACTCCTAACATAAACTCAGAGAAACAGTTACACATAACTCAAACAATTGTTTTAAATCTTTACAGTCTGACAAGTATAAGTAGCTCGCATGCTGAAAAAGTGTGGGCACCCCTGCTTTAGAAGGAACGAGTGATATTATGAATTTGATGGGACTTTGACACTACCATTATTTATTCTAAATTCTCTCTTTTGTTAGCCCCTAAATGGCATTCAGACTCAAGTGTTAGAGTGAATATGGTAGACATACAGTATGCTTTCTTCTATCCCAGATCAATACATTTGGCTTTAATTATCTACCCATATGAAGTTGCTTCATGTGCACTAAACCAGAGGATGATACAGATACATAACCAAGTCCAGTCTTCTTTCTTTAGCAACCACTTCCCTTGCCCCAGGTGCGCATCAAAGAAACAGGCTGAAGGCAAGTGACCAGATTAGAGATGGAACGTATGGTGGAAAAATGCAACTAGCCTCTTCCCGGGTCAGGAAATGCCTTGGGCAGGTAAAGAGGCAAAGCTGCTAGGCCACAGGCCACGACTGTGACATGATTTCCCTAAGAACCAGCAGGAAATATGTTTAAGGGTGATGATGGCACTGATGAACTTCATTCATGTTCCACCATTTCCCAGGACCGAGAGGCAGGGAGATTGAGGGTGCATCTACATTAATTAATGCAGGTTGACACTACCTTTACTGCCATGACTCAATGCTATGGAATTGTGGGAGTTGTAGTTAACACTATCTTTACTGTCATGGCTCAATGCTATGGAATTGTAGGAATTGTAGTTAGTTATATAAGGTCTTCCCTACCAAAAAGTGCTGCTGCCTCACCAATCTACAGTTCCCAGGATTCCACAGCCATGGTGGTTAAAGTGATGTGAAACTGCAGTCATTCCACAATGTAGATGCACTTTGAGTTAACGTATAGAAAGGTAATTTCCCCCTGGCTTGGTCTGGCTACAAATTAGATCCATCCTGAGAATTTGTGGGGGGAAAACATGGCTGTTGTAATGGCTTTAAAAGTATTCCATATGGGTAACTTTAAGTAGGCTGGTGTGCAGAAATCTATGCCCTTTGAAATGTTGTTAGAAGGGAACAGCCATCACCCTTAAAATAAATTGCCTATACATTGTGAAACATGGAAAGGAGGTTTGGATTATTATTATTATTATTATTATTATTGGATTGCAGCAAGGTGGCAGAATGCATGACACATTGATGATGTTGGATGGACTGCATCACCCATCAATACATACAAAGACAATAGATGATGTGGATTGTCATACAACATCTGTATGGCCATATGTTCCAAATCCTGGGGTAGAATGTACATTCTGCCCTGAGTGGAATTAAACAAAAGTGCATATATAGCTCTTTTTCTTGTTAAAAAGTGTAATGTTATATACGTCACAATTTCAGGCTTTTGTCTTTTCTCTATTTCCCACAAAGTCCACATAAATTGGGATGTGTTAAGATGCTTAAAGTACAGTAATTCTGCATTCGCAATTTTTGTTGTTATTGTGGACCTTCAAGTGAACCCTAAAGCAGAAATTTATTGGCAAGATTTGTTCAGAAAAGCCTTCCTCTGACTGTGATTTGCCAAGGTCATGAAACAGGTGTTTTGGGAATGCAAAAAAGTCAATGAGTTGTCCTTTGTTTTTCCTACAAAAGATATTGTAAGAACTCTAAAGTTGTGGTTTTGAATCTGACTCAGCTTCATCCCAATATTTATGTTTCTATATGCTGCACATATTGTGCTTGATAGAAAACACATTATTCCATGTACTATTATGAACCTAGGAAATTTTTTGAATCTAGCTACAGCGCAACGAAGGAGTACTGTAGACAGCTAGACATCACCAAAACAGTGTACTTTTAAAGAGAGCCAGACTTGTGTTGACAAACCCTAGTTCTTAATAAAACACCATACTAGTGAGGAAAAGAAAAGTATGGATGTACTACTCACCCATTGTCAGGCCCCAGGCCTCTGCTTCCCTAGAACCACAGTGCAGCCATGCTGGGGTTAAAGCACCAGCCAGGCTTGCTTCTGTTTCTCAGTCAACCCAGCTGCAAAGTAAGCTCCCAGTTCAGCCCTTGGTCAAGGCCGTCCCATGCAAGCGAACAGATAAGCTAAGGTGAGAGATTCAGAGAGTTGGTACGACTCCTTTCCTGCCCAGATGTCCAGGTTAATTGGGTTTGCATACCTGGCTGCTGAGGAGAGGCAAAACAGCAGCTGGGATCCATTTTGTGAGAACTGATGTCCAACGCAGTTGCGTCGGAAAATCAAAGCCTTGGAAGACTATAATTGCTGGGACTTAGAATCCATCCCCATCTCTAGCCAACTTTGCAACTTCAAAATCATGGATTCCTGAACAGGCCTAGAGGCCTCCTTGCTTAAGACTTTGCCTGCCAAGCTTGCTTGCTGCTCCCTGTGGATTGGCCCATTTGGGCAAAGAGACTTTACCTTGCTTTTGTTCCTGATTGCCAAAGGACTATAATCAATTCTTGCTTCCTTTTGGACATTGCTGCTATTTTGCTAGTGCTGCTTTGAAGGCATCTATAGATTATTTCCTAGCCTCTTTCCTTTAACAAGTTATTCTAAATAAACCAATGCACCTCAGTTGGACTCTTGTGGTTTACCAAGGGAGGTTCCATGTGTCTTGGGCGCGATACCCATACCACACATTCCCTTCGACTAATAGAAGCCAATGCCTGGGACAAGGGCCCACTGCTCTTGTCCTAAATCTACCAGGGAGTCATATCCTGTTCTGACCTTCAGAATAGAATTTTGCCATCACACCACTACATTTCTGCGTTGCAGAATTAGGAATATGAAAAGCAAATATTATTTTCAGACAAGAAGCACAAAGAAGGTGTCCCACGTGTCTTGTTTTAAAGGAAAACTTGTTGTTGCTCTGTTGTGATAGAGGGAAATAGAGGGGAATGACAGTGGGATATAGGGGCCATAAATCTTGTCAGGGAATGCATGAGAGCTATATGTTACCCACCTCTGCATTAAAGTATTACACAAGAGCCAGGTTTTTGGAGTTCTTAAGACTCCAAGCTGGGCATATTGGAAACACAGCTGGGTTGATTCACTGGTGAGACTTCTCTTGAGGTTACTCCAGGGACTATCATTAACCAAAAGAGGTGGCATTGATAAACAGGCATTCAGTACCACCTTTGCATCCTCAGGACCAATGCCCTTGGTTCACCTATCAGCATTTGACAAAATATGTCCTCTCCAGGACAATTCTATTATATTATTTTGCTGTAAATTACCATTAAGTTGCCATGTCCTAAGTCTCTAAGACAAATTAGGTGTTATGGACTTTAACTCCCAGAAATCCTAACAGCTGGTAAACTGGGTTGGGAGCTAAGATATGGTCCTCTCTAAGATATGGTCCTCCTTTTGCTCCCTTGCAGTTTGAATATTGTGGAAAGAATAAATCGAGGATACAGATTCCCACAATGAAGTACATACACAATATCCATTCAATTTCTTTTCACATAATGAACTGAAAATACAACCCCACCCCAATGAATGACGTGCTCTACATTCAGTTTCTTTCAAAATAATATTTTATGTTTTATAAACTATACATATGAAAAATTAGAAATATTTTTAGTTTCTGGTTGTTCAGTAGATCAAAATACCAAGCACCCAACCCCCAGCCAAACACTTCCTGTTAGTTGATAATAAACTGGAAAAAAAAGCAAAAATGAAAAATGTATAAACTAAGTTGCACCAACTGTAAAAAGCTCTTTTCTTCCATTGACAGAATCTGCCTTATCTTTAAATAAATCACTTTTCATAGTAGAGTAGGAGTCATTTCTCAGAAATGAACTGGACGATGCCTGAAGAAGTGGGCAGATGTGGAAAAAAGCAAAAATGTAGGATGGTTTCAGTCAACTTCGGTTGTCCCACACGGTCTTAAAAATTCATTTCCTCTTTCATGAAACCACTTATTCGAGACTGTAAGGAACAAATAGCTTTGTTAGAACCATAAAACACCGGGCTTAGATGTCATATTTGTCATTAGGGGACAATGTTCTGCTGAGGTGGCAACATGAGATTGATATTTCAAAGATACATTATTTATTTATTTAGTATTTAAAATTTTTGTACCCCGATCTTCTCACCTCCATAGAGGAACTCAGACCGGCTTACAGCAAGATTCAATGCTATACAAATTTTAAAAACGTCTTAGAACAGCATATTAAAATACATAAAAAGCCAAAATACATTCCCCACCACCACTCTGCACCACCTGTGACCTTGGCAGCATGGCTGAAGTGGGGAACCTGTAATGTTTTGGCTTACAACTCTCAAAATCTCTTGCATTGGTGATGCTGACTGGAGCTGATGAGAGTTGCAAAGCAAAACACTGGTTGGGCCAAAGACTTCCCACCCCTGTTGGGCTGGAACCAGGTCAAAGTTTACAAAATGGGCCTTTGGTAGTCATTGGTTCTTCATTCACAAATTCAACCAACCATGGCTCAAAAATACAATGAACTCTTTGTGTCCACATGAATACCAACATTAATTGATGTTCAGGTCCCATCATATATAATGGGTGAAGTAAAATAATGTCTCTTATATAAAATGGTAAAATCAAAGTTTGCTTTTTGGATTTTTTCTAACAATACAAGCCTGGGATCAAACCCCCATATATACTGAGGGTTCACAATTTTCAAAGAATTTCAAACCAAAACAATACAAATTATGAATATGATCCCTCCTTCTTTTCAACAGGTACAGACATCTATACACAATAGTAGTGGGAAATGGTACAACAGAACACTCTTCATGAAAGAACTCTTGTCTGTTGGCATGTTCTAGAAGTTCTCAATGACGTTTCAACTGGCCATCTTGATTATGTGATTTGATGGCCTGAAAAATAGTTTTATATGTGACTTGTTACTTCAGGGGGGAGAAAGAATGCTTGTCTGTTGAGAGGTGATTTTCAATGCCCTGATTGTTTCCAATTTCAGGAAAGTGAAAATCCCCAAAATCTGGCTGATGTATTAAAAATACTTTATTATACTGTTATAATTTTAAAGTATTTTTTTAGACACAGGGGGAACTCCAGAGCCAATCATTTTGTTCATTTTCAACAAAGTTTCTTCCTTTCACACTGAAATTGGCCATCAAATGCCAATCAAGAGGGCCAATTGAAACATTCACACCTAGCTCCAACAGACAAGCGTTCTTTCTCCCACCCTGGACTTTCCAGAGATATATAAACCCAATTTTTCTAGTTTCCAACAGACCTCACATCCTCTGAGGATGCCTGCCACAGATGCAGGCGAAACGTCAGGAGAGAGTGCTTCTAGAAAATGGCCATACAGCCTGAAAAACCTACTACAACCCAATAATTCCAGCCATGAAAGCCTTTGACAATACATAGAACACTCTTCGTTCTCTTTCTTCTTTTCTATTTGGTCTTTGGTCACACAAATATTTGCTTGATGTGACAATGTGTGGTCTGAAGCTGGGGAGCAGGGGTAAACAGATTGAAAAAAAGAGAGAAAAGTAAATGCCCCTGTTTTTTCCATTCTATATGCTCAGTTGCACTCTGGCAGATGGCCATGAAATTGTCATAATTATTCAGTGTTAGAAATTTCAGACTCAACTCTATTAGAGAACTAAATTTCACATGTATAATTTTGTTGCCTAAACTTCCACTGAAATGTTTTGAGTTTTTCCTAGCTGTTCATATCATGCTGTCACCCCAAGATCATACTTTCTATTTTTGGTTTACACTACTGAGAAGAATAAACATTAGGGACATAATTGTAAACTAAACAACAAGGGAAAGTTGGTATAAAAGCACATTAAATAATGGCTCATAGAATCGTTTCAATTGCTTCCTTGGGTACATGTTTTAATGTTAATTATGTGATTAGTATAATTATGTTTTATTTGATTATTTGTATTCTATGTTTCATTTTGATGTTAATTCTCTTCTCTATAAGTTTACTGTTCTTATTTTGTATTTTCATTATTCAGAGGTGTTTGTATTTGTTTCAGGGCATTGAATGTTTGCCTTTTTTGTGTGCAAATCCCCCTGATCCCCTCGGGGAGATAGGGCGGTCTATTCAATATAGTTTTATTATAGAAACACACACATTAAAGATAAATGACCAGTAATCTAGTGTTTTGTCCCTTAATTCAATAGTTTTCAATACCAACTCCTAAATCTGAATATGAAATTCCTACTTACCCCACTTAGACCCTACTAATACTGGACATGCTGCATGACCTGTTTGGTAATCACCTTCTCCACTTCTAAGAAGATTATACCAAAATACTGCAGTCCCCTGAGGAAAAAAAGGAAAGTCTTCACTGATTTAACTACATTTACTATGAATTGTAGTTCATCAACATCTGAAAAATTAGAAGTAACTAACTGTCACGATGCACGGACTTGACCGGCCCCTTAATCACACACACAGAGACGGACTGAAGGCTAACTACTTTATTGAATATAAAACAGTTCAAAAGGAATATTGTCCATGGAAATAGCAAAAGCAATCCAAAAGCGGTAAGCAATCAATTGTCCAAAAGTAGCTTGGTAAATAATCAAAAAGGCTTGGCAAAGCTCCGCACAGCAATGCGGATTCAGGAACAAGGCAAGATACAAGATGCAAGGCAAGACTTGGTGGCCACTAGCCAGCTTAGCTCCGTGGACCCACTTCGCTACACGTCTGCCCAGAAGAGACGTGGCCGAAGTACTGGGGATTCGTTCCCACGGATCCTATACTTAATCTTTCGGCCGAGGTCGCTCTAGGCTTCGCTCGTCTCCAATCTCTGCTGACAGACCTCGGCCTGTCTAGGCTGTGGTACCATCCCCTTCTGCTGGACTCAATGCTTCGTCTCCTATCAAAGGTTCGGCCTTGTCTCCCAGCACCTGGGTCTATATCTCCATGAGAGCTCTCCTCCCTAGAATCTTCCCAGCCGCTCGCTTCCATGTTTTCACTCACAAGATCCTGTGAGCCTCTCCCACCCAGCCGTTCATACGATTCGCTATCACTGCTTTCCATTTGCACCTGGTTATCTGTCTCTTCGTAAGGGTCAAGCCAACCTTCTTCCCATGCCAAACTTTCTGTGGGCGAAGGAGGCCCACTGATGGGAAACGCTCCTTCTGGTAACCCTTCTAAATCCTCTTCAGAATCTATCTCTGCTGGTGCAGGCCCTAATGCTAATGGAACCCCCGTAGGCAAACAAGGCAATCCAAAGTACAAGGTATGAACAAGGTCCCAAGGTAATCCTAGGCAAGGTAAGCCAAACTATGGCTTCCAGGGAACAGCAGACCACCGATGCGTCCTTCCAGCAACGACGTGGCCGCTCAACTGAGGAACTTTCCCACAGAGTGTATATTTCATTCCCACCTTTGTGAGACCAGCGCCTCTCCAGGCTCCTCTTCCAATCTCTTTGCGTAGCCACAATACTACTCCTCCGGTCGAAACTCCTCGCAGGCCTGGCACCATCTGGCTCGCTATCGTCCTGGGAACAAGCCTCCAACTCAGTTTCCATTTCTTCCTCTGCAGCTGGTGGCAACAAACGCTCTTGTGAACCGAAACCTCCCAGTTTCTCATATTCACAATCTGATCCGTCTGATCGGGAATCTAGCTGGCCTTTATCATCCGAGTAAGCAGAAGGCCAGGTGTCATCCCATTGCAACTGTCAGTAGGTGATGCATGCCCATCAGCCCCTGCATCCCCTCAATTGGGACCCCCGGGGCTGCCCCCCCCCCCGGCTGGAACGGAGGCTGGGTTGCTACACTATCCCCCTCCTCAGGGCCCCTCCCGCGAGGCCAAGGCTTCTCCGGATGTCTGCGATGAAACCGTGCAACAGTGTCCGGGTGATGGACGTCACGAGCCGGCGTCCAGGAACGCTCTTCCGGCCCGAAACCCTTCCAGTCAATCAGCTACTCCAACTTCCGGCGCCGGATGCGTGCGTCCAGAATGTCCTCCACTTCAAACTCCTCCTCGCCATCCCGCATCACTGGAAGGGGCGGGGGCTGTGCCACGTCAGGCCACACCCCCTTCGCTGGCCGCAATAGAGAGCGATGAAACACCGGGTGAATCTTCATGGCCGGAGGAAACTGGAGTTTGAACGCCACAGGTCCCACTTGCCCCAGCACCTTGTAAGGGCCCACAAACCGTGCGTCCAATTTGCGGCAAGGCCTCTGCATGGGCAGATACTTAGTGGAGAGCCACACTCAATCTCCAACTTTGATCTCGGGTCCCTCCTGGTGATGCCGATCAGCCATCCGCTTGTAATCCGCTTTCGCCTGCTCTAATTGATCCCGGAGCATGTCTTGCACTGCAGTCAATTCTTGTAACCAATCCTCCGCCGCCGGAACTTCCCCGGACTTGTCTACCGGGGGGTAGAACCGCGGGTGATATCCATAGTTGGCAAAGAAAGAAGTCTCTTTAGTGGATTTTTGTGTGCCGTTGTTGTAAGCAAACTCTGCCAAAGACAACAACGACGCCCAGTTGTTTTGCTGATAGTTGATGTAGCATCGCAGGTACTGCTCTAGAGTCGCATTAACTCTCTCAGTCTGTCCGTCTGTCTGGGGGTGATGCGCCGAAGACATCCGGGCCTCAATCCCCAACAGGCGCTGTACCGCTTTCCAGAACTGCGATGTAAACCGGCTGCCCCGATCGGTCACCAAACTCTGAGGCAACCCATGCAGTCGAAACACATGTTGAACGACATATCAGCAGTCTCTTTAGCTGTAGGTACCCCTACACATGGCACAAAGTGACTCATCTTGGTAAAACAATCCACAATGACCAAAATCGAAGTGAATCCTTGGGATTTTGGCAAATCTGTGATGAAATCGGCTGAAATCATCTTCCAGGGGTTGGTGGGGGTGGGCAGCGCCTGGAGGAGGCCGGCTGACTTGCCCACTTGTTTCTTAGCCCTCTGACAAAGCAGACAGGTGTTTACATAAGTCTCAATGTCCCTCCGCACCTGTGGCCACCAGAAATCTCGTAACACCAGCTGGATCATCTTGAACAACCCAAAATGCCCCGCGGCCCGGTTGTCATGGCACAGCTTTAGAATGTCCTCTCTCTCTCGGGCCCCGGGGAGACATCCGATCTCGCCGGCATAACAAGTCGTTCTTAACCTGGAACGGGAACTGCACCCCCTTGACCATCTGCTCACGCACCCAAGGATCTTCCCTTTGCCGGGCCTGAATGCGATCGTTCAGTGTCTTTTTCCCAGTGGAAGCAGGGTTGGGCGCCGGGTTTCCCCCGCCAGCCCTGCCTGTCGCCGCAAAGTTTTCAGTCTTCAACAGCCTGGACTCGGAGGATCCCTCCTCCCCCCGAGTGTACTCCGGCTTCTGGGACAAAGCATCGGCTTGCTTGGTCTGGGCTGGGGCGATATAGTGAATCCGGAAATTGAACCACTCAAAGAACAGGGACCATCTCTGCTGTCTCTGATTCAATTTCCGCTGGTTTTTCAAGTGCTCCAAGTTGCGGTGATACGTGTTGACTTCCACCGGGAACTTGGACCCTTCCAAGAGATGTCGCCAGACCTCAAACGCCACTTGAATTGCCAACAACTCCTTCTCCCAGATCGTATAGTTCCTCTCTGGTGCAGTCAACTGACTGGAGTAGTAAGCACACGGCAACAAATCACTCCCCTGAGGCTGCAGCAAAATCGCTCCCACCGCTACATCCGAAGCATCCGCTTGTACGATGAACGGGGTCTGTGGATTGGGATATTGTAGAATCAGCTGGGTCGTGAACAGCTGTTTCAGTCTTTGAAACTCGTGGCCAGCCGCCGGTGTCCACCGGAACGGGGCCTTTCCTCTCAAGCACTGAGTGATGGGATCCGCCCACTTGGCAAAGTCAGGGATAAACTTCCTGTAGTAATTGGCAAACCCCAGGAAGCGTTGAATGTCCTTTTTGCTGGCAGGTGCCTTCCAGTCAATGACCGCCTGCACCTTGGTATCATCCATGGCGATGCCCTGGGGAGAGATGTGGTAGCCCAAGAAGTCCATCTCATGTAGGTCAAACGCACATTTCTCCAGCTTGGCATAGAGGCCATGATCCCATAACCGCTGCAAGACCTCCTTCACATGACAATCATGGGTCGCCTGGTCTGGCGAGAAAATCAACAAATCGTCCAGGGAGATGGCTAGATACCGATCTAACAGGTCCCTGAAGATGTCGTTCATGAAGTGCTGGAATGTGGCAGGAGCATTACACAAGCCGAAACTCATAAAGACGTATTTGAAACTTCCCCATTTCATGTGGAATGCAGTCTTCCATTCGTCCCCTTTCCTGATCCGCACCAAATTGTAAGCACCTCTCAGGTCCAATTTAGTGTAGACTTGGGCCCCACACACCCTGTCCAACAACTCTGGGATCAGTGGCAACGGGTAGCGGTTCCGAATCGTGATCTTGTTGAGCTCCCGATAGTCATTACAAAGCTGTAACTCCCCCGACTTCTTCTTGACGAACAAAACTGGAGCACCGGCTGGAGACTGCGAGGGCCGGATGAACCCCTTCCGCAGGTTTTCATCCAAAAACTCACGAAGGGCTGCCTGCTCGGGCTCGGAGAGTGGATAGAGTCTTCCACGTGGGATGGGGGCTCCCGGTTCTAGGTCAATGGCACAGTCATACGGCCGGTGGGGGGGGGGGAAGCGTTCAGCCTCCTTCTCACTGAACACATCCCAAAAGGCCGCATACTTTTTGGGCAGCGTGACGACTTGCTCCACCTCTTGCGCTTGGCAAACCTGGGCCGTCAAACAATGTCTCTGGCAATAGTCCGTGGAGAACTGCAACTCCCGCCTGGCCCAGGAGATCTGGGGATCGTGCAAAGTCAGCCACACCACTCCCAAGATGACCGGGAAATCAGACAACTTGGTCACCAGGAACGAGATATCTTTCTTATGCGCCCGAGTCCACATCTTGGTAGGGGAGGTGTAATGTCTCACCAACCCCGCTTTCAGAGGCCGCCCATCGATCATTTGCACGGCTCGGGGCTCCTGCAGGTCATGCAACTGTAGTCCCAGCAAATTGGCATAGTCTGTATCAATGAAGTTGTTAGTGGCACAGGAGTCCACCATGGCATGGACCATCACAGGCCCCTTCTCCGCAGACCATAGAGCAACCATCAACAAAAACAACTGTCCAGTTTGGGGTTCTGGAGGGAGGTTAGTGACCGAGTTAGCGAACCCTCTTAAACTCGGCCGGCCCCTTCCCCCACCACATTCAGCGATTCCCCCGACTCCTGGGGCTCCTGCCAGGCCACGGAAGCCCTGGGCGTCTTCCTCCGCGGCTTCTGCAGGCATTCACGGGAGAAGTGCCCGGATCCGCCGCAGTACCAGCACAAATTCAGCCGCTGGCACCTGGCCTTCTCCGCCGCGTCCACTTTGGGGTGGACATGCCCCAACTGCATGGGCTCGGGCCCGTCGACCAGTGGGGTGGGCGCAAACAGCCAGAAGGCAGGACGACTCACCACCGGCTCCTTGCGGGCAACCAGACGCTCTCCGGTTCCTTTGTCCCACTGTTTCCGGGCATGAATCCCGGCATCCACTCTCAAACTCAAAGTGATCGTCTCCTCCAGGTTAGCAGGCCGCGTGGCCCCCCGGAGGATCTCCTGTTGCAACTCCGCAGTCAAGCCTTTCATGAACTGGTAACGTAATGGCGCATCGTTCCACTCGACCTGGGAGGCCAGCACTCGAAACATGGAAATGTATTGTGCCAACGAAATGTCCCGCTGAGAAAGCCTGTCCAGGCGCCTCTCAGCCAACTCGGTATCCACCGGGGGCCCCCAAGTGGCCTTGATGTCTTCCAGGAACTGGAATGCGGTGGCCACCGAGGCTGCGCCGGCATCCAGCAACGTGGTCGCCCAGGACGTCACTGTACCTTCCAGCATGTTGTAAGTAAACCCCACCTTGGCCCTCTCGGTGGTGAACTCCGCTTGGCGAAGTTCTAGATGCATGCGGCATTGTCCCCTAAACACATTGACCATGGTACGGTCTCCACTGAACCTCGGTGGGATCCCGATGGTGGGGTTCTGCCCTGCTCTGGCCCGGAGGTCCACCACCTCCTGCTGCAAAGCCTGGATTTCTGCTGCGTTAGGTGCCGACATCGCGGCTGCTCGCCGACGGCGGTTTCTTCGTCCCGTGGTGTGATTAGGGGTTCGTGGAGTTGAGCGGCCAACTGTCACAACGCGGGTCTTGGCCCGACCCCTTAATCACACACACACAGACAATGTCAATTAACTATTTATTAAGCACAATTTTTTGCAGGTGAAAAAGGGAAAATGTCCAAAAGTAGATTAGATCAATGAGTCCAAGGTAATTAGCAATTAAAGTCCAAAAGTAATCCAAAAGCAGGGAATCTCTCAAAAGCAAGGTCCATAAAAACAAAACGGATCAAAACAAGGCAACTTAGTCCGTAGGCAAACAAGGCAATCCAAGGTACAAGGTATGAACAAGGTCCCAAGGTAATCCTGGGCAAGGTAAGCCAAACTATGGCTTCCAGGGAACAGCAGACCACCGATGCCTCCTTCCAGCAATGACGTGGCCGCTCAACTGAGGAACTTTCTCACAGAGTGTATATTTTATTCCCACCTTGGTGAGACCAGCGCCTCTCCAGGCTCCTCTTCCAATCTCTTCGCGTAGCCACAATACTACTCCTCCGGTCGAAACTCCTCGCAGGCCTGGCACCATCTGGCTCGCTATCTTCCTGGGAACAAGCCTCCAACTCAGTTTCCATTTCTTCCTCTGCAGCTGGTGGCAACAAACGCTCTTGTGAAAAGAAACCTCCCAGTTTCTCATATTCACAATCTGATCCGTCTGATCGGGAATCTAGCTAGCCTTCATCATCTGAGTAAGCAGAAGGCCAGGTGTCATCCCATTGCAAACTGTCAGTAGGTGATGCATGCCCATCAGCCCCTGCATCCCCTCCATCTTGATCCAAAGCATATGGGACCCCCGGGGCTGCACCCCGCCCCCCCAGCTGGAACGGAGGCTGGGTTGCTACAATATGTGACATTACTGGGGTCACTGCAGAGGCAACAAGGACTGGGAAAATGCAGTGCCAAACAGCATTTTCTGTCAATGTAAACTAGTACCCAACATTTGCAAAGCTCCTTAAAACAGTGAACCTCTTCCAAGGTAATAGTACTAACAAGAACACTTAACAGAATACTACACAAGTTTACATAGCATAAATGAAAAAGATTTTGGTCACCATTGGGACTTTTACAGAGGAAGGTACTCTTTGAATGAATATGGCTAAGAGATAAATATAAGACTTAAGATATAAGCCAACAGACCTCATTGTATATATGAATGATGTCAATCACAAAATAGTAAACTGAGCAGAAATGGTGTAGGAACAGTAAAAGCCTTAGGAAACATTTAGAATGGAAACTGTACTTGTGGCAGTTTAAAGGAAAACATTAGTTACAGACCAGCTCGGCTGTTACCTTTTTGGGCCAAATTGCAGCTCCAACATCTGGGAAAACTGTGGCACCTCCAGCTTCTACATCGCTCATCTAGAAAAATAAAATATGCCACTATTAGTAACATCAATAAAGTATTTTGTGAGGGAACTGGCAAAACCACTTCTGAGTACACCTTGTCTTCTGGGGGGTTGCCATACATTGACAGGAGACTTGGAGGCACTTACTCACACATACATCATATTGTATTTTTAATTGTAATAAGATCTACATAACTTGTTTTATAGGCATTTTAAAAGTGCAATTTAAAAACACCCTAAACTGCATACTAGTGCAAGTGATATTCTAAAGTGCTTGTTATGGCTATGTCAGTCAAGCTGCAAACAGGAAAATATTAATAGCATTTGCTACCTCTTGTAAAATATTTTATAATTCAACTTTTAAAACTCTTTGAGAGCCATCCCAGAGGACCCACAACATCACATGTGTCAACTACTGGCAGACGAATAGTTTGTGTGTGTGTGTGTACATATATCTCAACATGCACAAATAACAGAGTTATTTAAAACGGTAAGTCACAATTGTTATTTTTATTGGAACGGGCACAATTGTACCATGCAACCTTGTAGTGCCAATTAGACTTCTTCATAAATAAGAAAAACAAAAATAAAAAAATTCCTTCATAGCCATCTGGGCTGCATGTGATACTGAGGGGGGCAGAATTCCCACATTCCAAGTTTACACACTCCTTGTTACGTTGCATGCAACTGGTTAAGCTCTGGACAAAAACAGTCTCAATTCCGCATGTATTGGAAATGTCATACTTACATAGTTTAAAAAAGTAGCCACACGATTCCCATTCCATAAAGGCTTTGAAGCATCAAGCTCCTCTTTCTATAAAATTAAATGAAAATAAACTGCGAGCTTTGAGCACACAGACAAGGACACAGAGATGCTTACATAGTTAAGAAACGTCGCTAGCCTATTTCCTTCCGTTTTGAGTGTGCTGTCAAAGGGCCGCTGAAACAAATAACAACTTTAACCCAATTTCCAAACTGCTTGCATATTTGTAACTTTGGAAAGAGAGTTTTTGCAGCATGATCAGGTGAACACCCTTTGAAAAGGACAACCCACTGAGTCATGCCATAAGACCTATTTCCTGAGTAATGAACACGGGATTGCAGCCACAAAATTCTGGGGTACATATTTTGACACAGTATGTTTTGTCTCAATATGGTAAAGTCGAAACTTAGCTGTTTCATCCTATGACCCAACCACCTTTACTCAAAGTAGGCACCATGTAAAGAGTGTGTTCTTGTCCTCTAGCTATCCAACAGTATGCATGACAGATATGGATAACTTGTGGCCCTCCAAAGAATGCTGGATGAGAATTCTAGTCCATCAGAAATGGCCACAGAGAGTGCCTGCAACACCAGATATGCACTCTTTATTTAAAGGCAAGCAGGGGATCAGGTGCAATGTTTCCCAGCCTGCTCCCCACAGCCTAGCTAGATCTTGGTTTTAATCACTGTAGTGAATAGGTGGGAAAGTAAACGCTTTGTGTAGCATCAAACTCAAGAGCAGTCATGACTTTAGAGTGAACTGTTATACAAAAAGAGGAAAGAAAAAGGTGAAAAGATGAAAAATGTGAACTAAAGATCTAGTATAAAGGTATCGGCACAATGCGGAAAGAGAAAAAGAGGAGTGTAACAGATGGGGTGAAGACAGAAAATAAGTGGGAGCAGAGGAGAGCTGAGAGGCATCCAGTGACAAATGGAAGCAACAGAAATGGAAGGTGGCCGCAACAGTGAGGCTCTTGGGATGCAGACAGATGAGTACTCCAGAATAAAAACAGCCGTAATTGGAAACAGACCTGAGGAAAAGCCTGAGATCAGGAAAACACCAAAGAGTGGTTGACAGAAAGAGCTCAGACCTGAGGAAGCAGACAGAGTTAAAGCAGGGATGGGAATTGTGCAGCCCTTTTGATATTATTGGACTGCAAGTCCTAGAATGCTCTTCATTGGCCATACTGGGAAGATGCAATTCAATAACATCAAGAAGAATAGCATGATTCCTGCCCTTGTGTGAAAGGGAGAAGATTAAAGCTTAACAGATAATTCAGGGAGACCGTTAGCTATGTTGAGAAACGGCTGTATAGAACACAGACAGAACTGTGTTAAAATTGTAACAAGATGTTTTGTGTATAAAATTGGCCTGTTCTTATAAAATTGACGTGCTAATAAAACTAAAAAGTGGCTTTCAGGAAGGTTGAAGTTCTACTGGCCCTTTTTAGATCAATCTACATTAGGACCACATAGCAAAAAAAACTTCATAAAATGTGTCCAAGAAAGAAAATGAACAAACGGCTGCAGAAATGCTTGAAAAACTTTAATTAGCACAAAGCAATTGCAAACAGCTTCAAGTTTTAATCCATGTTGCACACAGAGCCTGAAGGACCAGTCCAAACTGCTCCAAAAAATCCATCCGTTGATTTTCCTTAACTTTGGCAGTTCACTATCAGCTGAATTCCAAGAGCGACCCCCCCAGCCAAATTGTCCAAGAGTGAAGATATGTGTTGCTTGTGTCAGTTCTAAATTTATTACACATTAGCCCAATTATGAACTGCCTTAACTTCCTGCATAGAAGGAGGTAGACTTCCCCGACATGCAAGGAAAAAATGTATGGCAGAGAACCATCCAAATTAGGCCAATGAAGTGATAGAAAAGCACTGCCCTTCCCTGCTATTACAGAAGAAGGAAGAGAAGGAACCCTCCCCGAGCATATTCCTTGCCTAAGGAACCCTTATGAAATTCATGAGGTCACCATAGGTTGACAGCCAACTTCAATGCTCATGCACACATATTCACGCACACACTACTTTTAACAAGTTCAATTCAGATTTGCCAGATGGTGAATGAGAAGTGGCTTCAGGACTTTCAACAACAACAAAGATTTCCCACTTTCATGTATTTGCTTATACCGTGTTTTCCCGAAAGTATGACACCCCCGATTGTAAGACATATTGGGGTGTCAGAGGGGTCGGCTTATATAAGCCGTACCCGAAAGTAAGACGTACCGGGCGGCATGGCGTGGCTGGCTTGGCTGGGCCGGAATCCTCCTCTTCTTTCCAGCGGCGCCGTCCATCCTCCGCCTCTTCCTCCCAGCAGCGGCTTCTCCCTCTCGCCCGGTTCCGCCCCTCCCTTCAGTGAAGGGAGGAGGGGCGGAGCTGCCGCCGGCGAGAGAGGGAAGAAAGCTCCGCCAGAAGTCCCGCCCGCACGGCAGCTCAGGCGTCTTTCCCCGCGCCGCCCGCTGCGTCCGCGCTCCAAACGGGAGCCGGGCGGTGGCGCGCCTGAGTCGCCCTGGGGCGGGACTTCCGCCGGCGCCTTCTCCCTCTCGCCGGATCCGCCCCTCCCTTCACTGAAGGGAGGGGCGGATCCGCGAGAGGGAGAAGGCGCAGCCGGAAGTCCCGCCCACACGGGCGGCCAGGTGCTCGCCGCCCGCTCGCCTTCGAGCGGGGAAAGACGCCTGAGCCGCCGTGCGGGCGGACTTCAGGCGGCGCCTTCTCCCTCTCGCGGCGGCGCTCCGCCTCTTCCCTTCAGTGAAAGGAGGGGCGGATCCGGCAGAGGGAGAAGGCGCTGCTGGGAGGAAGAGGAGGATGGAAGGCGCCGCTGGAAAGAAGAGGAGGAAGAGAGGAGGATTCTGGGCCCAGCCAAGCCACGCCATGCCGCCCGAGGTAAGTCTTACTTTCGCCTTACTTTCGGGTACCATCGGCTAATGTAAGCCGTACCCCAAAAGTAAGCCGTAGTGGGGATTTGGGGGTCAAAAGAAAGTAAGACGCTGTCTTACTTTCGGGGAAACACGGTAGTAAACAGTCGTGATATAGAGACCAATCTAATAGTGTCTGAGCACTATTAGATTCTAATCAAAGCAAAATTTGATTCTAATAGATTCTCAAAACATCTGCAAAAGCAAGCTGTTAGAAATGTTATCTGAAAATAAAGAGCTAGGAGAGCTGTCACGAACAGATTTATTTTCAGAACTTCAAAGTAGTCCCCACGTAAGTTCAGTAAGAGTTTTGTTATTTTAAAGATGTGCACTCCCTACGAACAAAATGTCACATGGAATGCACAGTTAACCCATGTAATTTTTCAGGTGATATTTACATTGAAGAAACACAATTTAATGATATCAAGGTCTGAGAGTCTCCCTGGCAACTTCGTAAAACAAAAAACTTCCACTGGCACAACCAAGGTGATGGTCATCATGAAGATGACATTGGGGTCTTTCGCTACTCCTTCTGAGATCTTTATCTCTGCTTAAAAAGCAACTCTTGGGCTGGTGGGAGGAATCTGATCAGAATCATGACACTAAAGAGAGGGGAAGTCAACTCCAACCTCTGCCTTGCACCGTTTCCTAAAGGTAGGCTGTGAGAACTCACCCATTGTGATGCTAGGCCTAGACCAGCATAGCAGTTTGGCATCCATGTGGTAACAGGATAGCCAGGAAAGGGGGAGTGGCTTGGATCCTTCTCTGGGAGGGGGAGTAGAGAGAGAGCTGACTGGGCGTGGCTCAAAGCTGAGGGGAAGAGCCGAGCTGCTTGAGAGGGAAAGAGTGTAGCTTATTTGGCAGTCTCTTGTCAGAGCTCAAAGAGAGAGCAGTCTGTTGTCAGAGCTGTGAGAGAAAGGCAGTCTCTTGACACAGCTGAGTGTGAGCAGTCAGGGAAGATAGTTGACTTGAATACTGACAGGAAAAGCTCTGTGTGATGCTGACAGGTCGTCACAGGCTTTTGGAATCTCTAGGGCTTAGAGATTCAGCTCACATCTCTGGAGAAGCGAGCTACAGGAAAACTCTAAGAGAGAGAGAGTTAGTAGCTAGGGTGCTTCTGGAAGACTGAGTATTAGCTCAGGGCCCTAGCTAGGTTCGTTAGTTTGTAGACTACTCACCACTAGTTTTAATATTAGTGTGAAGGAGTTTGGAGAGACAAGTTTTAGAACTGTCTAGTGTTATAACGAAGATTCAAGAAAGTAATCTTTAGTAACCAACACACTATTGAACCTTAATTAATAACCGTTACGCATTTGTGCCTCTCAAGATCTGCTTGTTAATTTAATAAACAGCAATTTGTTAACTTTTCAAGAAAGCTTTCAGTGTGCCTCATTACCATCAGTGTGTGCCAGCTCCAGCCTTCCCACATTACCAGTCAAGGGGGAAAGATTTTACCTCAGCAGTCCTCTCACTAGATCCTCTCAGTTTATTTTAAGATGAGGAGCCTAACTTAACTGTTATTTTATAAGAAATCCTAGAATTCATTTTTAGGTTGGTGGTAGCATTCCAAGAGATTAAAACTTCCAAGTTTTATATCCCAAGTCATTACATAGGCCATCTCATTATTGCATTTTTTTCTTCACAGGGCCCTCTGTAGGATGCATTGTTGGAGTCAACTTCAACCAGGAAAGAGGCAAAGGGAAAATATGTCTGTCCTCTCCTATTCCTCCCATCAATCCACCTAGTCCTTTCCCAGAGCTGCTTCTGAGTGAAGCAAAAACGTCAGTAAAGTCAATTATGTATGCTTAGCTGTAAAAAAAATGAGACACTTACTGTTGTGAAGTCAAAGTGTGGCTCATACTGTCCTCCCATGCCATAATTTGCAACCTAAGACATGACAGGAAATGGAAATTGTTCAGCAAAACCAAGTTTAAGGAAAAAAGATATTTATGTGTGGCAACAAAAAACACTTAGATTGTGATGACATTTATCATCAGTCTTACTCTTGTTTTGATTAACTTTACCAGGCTTTAATGGCTTTAGTGATAATAAGATAACAGATCCCTGCTTATCTATAATAGACTCCAAGATGGCCGCTGCTGTGGAGCTCCCTGTGGGTGAGCTCCAGCAGAGCCTAACAAATTTCTTGGACAGGACCGGCTGGTCTCGCCATTCCCCCCCCTGGGTGTACGCCGAGCTGCTGGAAGAGTACACCAAGCTTATGGACCATTTCAGTGCCTTCGGGGCCAAATACGGCGGACTGTTGGAGTGCATGGGGACCCCCATAATGCAGCTCCCAATCCTGAAGCAGGACCCCCCTGGCCTGGATGACCCTCCACGAGCCCCCGCCATAGACCAGGACTTCCTATGGGACCAATCATGGGACTTCCCTACTCGGGAGGCGGTGAGGGACCAAGAGAGGCCTCCCCCGGTAGAAGAGCCCACTTCAATCTCCCCTCCTAGTGAGGCCCGGGGGCTGACCCGTGAGACCGGGAGGAAGACCAACCCTGATGTGGAAGAGGTGCTGGCGGCCATGGAGGCTGATGCCCCCGAGGTGACACTGCGGGCCGTGGCTCAGGCCGACCCCCAGGCCGGCCACCCACCCCCTCTGGAGGAGCGACCTGTGGCATCAGGAGGCACCGCACACCAGTCGCTGGACCCGGAGGGCTTCTCGGTGCTGACGGGCCCGGTGCTCGCCGAGCTGGACGTCTCGGCTGTGTTGGCCCCACCCCCAGAGGCCTACCGTCGTCGACGTCGCCGGGAAGAGTTGGGGGACCATCCTTGAGGAGGCAAGGTCCATCATGGCGGTCGACCTTGGGGACGCCCAGCCAGTACATGTGCTGAGGCCCCAAGAAGAACTACAACCCGGAAGCAGTCCGCAACCCGGAAGCAGTCAGCAGCCGGAGGTCCCGCCCCCGGAGGACTCCTCCCTTGGCACCGCCCCGACTAGGGACCATCGAGTCGCCCGGAAGAGGAGGAGACGCCACCGGAAGCGGAAGGGCGGCGCTCGAACTCTCGCCCCGGCCGCGGACTGGAGGCCTAGACCAGCTTCCGTTCGATGGGCCTCTGGATCCGGATCCGGCCCCCCTAATGACCGGACCAGGGAAGGACGATCAACGTCGAGAGCGGTGCCGGCCCTGAAGGTGTTCCCTACCAGGACATTCTGGAGCTCCTGCTATAAGCAGTCGAAGCTCCAAGGGCCCCATCGGACTTCCTTAAAAGCCTCAAGGGACAATTCGCGGCAGGACCAGGGCTCTCAGCGTAGGCCCCCATGTGGGTGCCCGCGATCTCTGGTCCCCACGGATGCTTCTGCACCGGTGCTTTCCCTGGGATACCCCTGCCTGCCTCCGTTTGATGGCAGAGCGGGATCCTAGGAGGCACCGTCGCTGACACCCTCCTTTCCCCCCCTCCCCTTCCCTCACCCTCTTGTTCTTCCCCTGTCTATCTGTATATGTTGTCTTGCTGTGCCACTGGGCACTCAAACTTCTGTAAACCGCTCCGAGCCTTCGGGGAGTGGCGGTATACAAGTTTGAAGTAATAAATAAATAAATAAATAAATAAATAATATCCACACAGGAATAAACATAGGAAAAGTAGGAAAATAATATGTGAATTGGGCAGTTTTATGTTATTAGGTTTAGTTGCAGCCTTCCCAAACTTGGTACCTTTTCAGATACTGTATGTCTGACTTCACTTCTTGTCATTCACAGGCAAAATGCTCAAGTGATCTAGAGAAGGTGGAATCCCACAGCTACCACATGGAAGGAATTGACAGGGAACAGGAGATCTTTGGCCAGCTGCCTAGCCCTCATCTATTGGTAGGATCTCCAGCACTTTATTCCCAGCCTTGGCCCTACAGTTTGCATTTGCACTAGCCCTTGTCCTGCCCTATTAGTCTCAAATTTGCACATGCCCACTTTTCTCAGCTATTGGTTGGTTGTTGCTTGGTTTTATTGGTTTTATTGTTTTAATATAGTTGACAAGGCCAGAGAGGAAAAGGCAGAGTAGTTAAGGGACAAGATGGAGATAAACCATTATTTTTGTAAACCACCTTGTGTCCCAGTTTGGGAGAAAGGTGTTTATTGAGTAACGCATATTTCAAATAAAAGCTTACAAACAAAATTATTTGTGCCAAAGGAGTAAGGCACAAAGTGCTTTATTTCTACAATGTTTTAAAGCTGGAAAATGTCAGCTGGTGGCAGAATAAATATGGGTACCAAAGGAGAGAATTCAAGCTAAGTTTCATGCTGTTCAACTGAATGAATGGGCAGTGCTGGAGAATAAAGAGAGAAGGGATTGCAGGAAAAAATCATAGCTGCATGAGAGATAATGGACATAATGAGTTTGAGATAACAGACACACAAGTATCCAAGAGAAATACAGACAGTGAATGGGACAGAGGGCAATTTCCATGAAGTAAAATTGGCTTGTGTATTTTAATACCCATTTTATGAAAATAAGTTTTAATATGTGCATTTTACGGAGTGTTTTTTAAAATGATTGTGTGTTTTGATTATGTGTTTTAGCAATATTGCAACCCATCTCAAGTGATGAGGAGAGTCGGGTAAGAAATAAAATTATCACTATTGTTGTTGTTTACCCCTTTGAATTCCAGCATATTTCTTTCCTGGATTTCATAAACAGGAACTGAAGGAGACATTGTCCTCATTCTTCAACACAGGAGTAGTTCTTACTAGTCAGATGACTAAAACATTCGTTTTGTACATTTTTCTGTTTGCAAGATGCTACACAAATGTTTAGTATTTGTTATTCTAATGTTCAGAACTCAGTTGACTCCACTCAAAGAAATATGGAAATGTATGAATGGTCAAAAACCCAACATAAGTGGAAGCTGGCCATTATCCAAAGCAGCAATTTGTTGGACAAGACCCGGTTTACTCTTTCTTTGGCAACAGTTTCCACTTAAAAACAATTCACATTACCATGTTCTTGCTAAACAATCAAGAAACGAGGATAATCTCTCTTCCATTTTGTAATTCATGCCTTCTCAGAGTTAACAAGCTCATGATAGTTGAGATGTACAGACTCAAGTATTTATTTATTTATTTACTGTATTTATATCCCATCTTTCTCAACTCAAAGGCAACTCAAGGCAGCTTACAAGTTGGCAGCAATTCGATGCCACAACAAACATAAAATACAGTTTTAAAACATTTAGCATATAATATACAAACCATACAAAAACCATTTAAAACATATGATCATCAGTGTCTTCTTATTAAATTCATTTTCCAATCACATTGTCTAAGCCGTTCTGTACTTCCATATTTACCTATTTCGCTGCATTCGCAAAAGCATGTTCAAAGAGCCAGGTTTTGACTTTTTTACAAAATGTCAGGAGGGAGGGGGCCGATCTAATATTCCTAGGGAGGGTGTCCACAGCTTAGGGGCCACCACTGAGAAGGCCCTGTTTCTCGTCTTTGCTTTTAACTTTTCACTATTTACAGAGGGAGAAACGGGTTTTGTACTTTGGTCCTCACCTGCAATGGTTCAGCTGTTTTCACTGTTAATCCTGTGATGTGTTCCATTCGCTGATTCACTTTGGCAACAATCAAATCATCCTCTTCTTTAAGCCAGGAACTAATGAAAATGTATCAAAGATTTAGCAAGTTTTCTCAGATTGTTGGAGAATCAAGAGCATTATTTCTTAACCTATTTGTAAACCCTTTCGAACTGGTGGTTAATACTGATAGATTTGTAAAGCTGCTAATGTAATAATAAAAATCGAAACCCCAAATCTCAATATTATCTAACAGCAGCATGAAAAAACATTTCAAAACATGGGCTAATACACAACCACATGTACAAAAATGCTAAATACTTCAAATGGCTCATTATTTTCAGACCTTCAGTTATTATACAATTTAAGTACCATATGTACTCGACTATAAGCCAGGTTTTTCAGCCCTTTTTTTCAAGCTGAAAAACCTTCCCTCCGTTTATATTCGGGTGAGGGTCCTGGTGGGAGTGTGTGGGGCTGAAAGTAGAGCCCTTTCCCCATGCCTTCCGACCAGGATCCCAACCTCTCCTCCTCCCATGCCCCGCACACCTTTCCCTCCTCCGAGCCCAGAAGAGAGCAAGGCCGTGGACAAGCCCCATGAAGGCAGAAGTGGGTTGGACTAGATGGCCCTTGGAGTCTCCTCCAACTTTATATTAGTATTAATGCTATTGTTGTTGTGGTTGTTATCGAGGCTGGGAAGCCATCCATCAAGGGTGCTTTGATTGTGCTTCAGCTGCATGAAGGCAGAAGGGGGTTGGTCTATATGGTTTTTAGAGGTCCCTTCCAACACTTTTATTATTATTGATGGATTGCCATCTGTTGGGGGTGCTATATAACAACAACTTTATTTTATACCCCACCACTATCTCCCCAAAGGGACTCAAAGCGGCATACAAGGGGACAAGCCCAAAAATACAGATTAAACACACACACAATAAAAATAAAAATAAAATGAACAACAAACATCAGAAAAAAATTCCACATTCACAATACACATTTTTATTGTGCTTTCTCTGCGTGAAGATAGAAAGAAGGGGGTTGAACTAGGTGGCCTTTAGATGTCCCTTCCAACTCTAGGATTCTATGAAAGGAGTCTTAGTCTACCACGAGCGGAACATGAGCCAACAGTGTGATGCTATAGCTGAAAAGGCCAATGCCATTCTAGGCTGCATCAATAGGAGAAGCCTGACAGAAGGCGAAAGGGAACTGATATATTTTTACCACAACTGTTTTTTAAAATTTTTCTTTTAATGATAATTACTTAATACAACTGTTTATTTTAACTTATTGTACAATGTTTAGTATTGCCTTTTTTGAATTTTTATGGTTTTCTGTTTATATAGGCATTGAATGTTTGCCCGTTACTATGTTGGAAGCTGCCCTGAGTCCCCATGCGGAGATAGGGTGGGATACAAATGAAGTTTTAGTATTATTATAAAATTATTGTTGATACCATATTCTTTTTGTTGACCTGCCTTTTCCACTTACAGAGTTAGTTTACCATATTTCAAAGAATATTCAAAAACATTTCACCTACGGGTGCCTCAATTAATGTAATTTATTGATATCTAATTTTAGTTTTGAAATTGACCAGTAGTGGCGGCATTTCTCACCCTCGGCTTGTACTCGTATCAATAAGATTTCCCAGTTTTTAATGGTAAAATTAGATGCCTCGGCTTATATTCGGGTTGGCTTATACTCGAGTATGTACAGTATATATATTTTTCAGCCTCAGAGCTGGGAAAATGCAAAATCTTAAAATCTCATTTTTTCAATTTTTTTTAAAAAATACATGGAAATTACTTGTAAGAAAGAGGGAATTGTATTACTTTTTAGACACTCGGTAATCTGCTACAATTGATACACCTGTCTTGAGGTGACGTACCTCAGACCTTTCCAACTGTATAAAAGAAATACAAGTTTTAATAACTGAAGTAGTACAGAATGCATCATAGAAATGACTTAAGCTCCATCTTTTGTATTGCATTTACAATAAATGAAAATTGTGTGGAAATGCTTATAAGGAAAAACAATATAAATAATAATAATAATAATCACATTTACAATCCAGAGAAAGTTAAAACTAAAGCAGCCAAAACATCAAATCAGAAGAAAACAAAATCATGATACCTTAGAAAAAATAAAGCACAAAACCATGTTAATAGTAACTAAAATGTACTACATCCCTTAGAATCTACACCCAGCCACAATGATTCTCCAACTGTTTTCTCCCTTCCTTGTTTAAGAATGTTTTCCTCTATTTCCTTTCATTTGCCTCATAATCCACCTATTGATTTTCTTGTCTTGGCACATAGCTTTTGGCAGGGTTGAGTGCCACAATTCTGACTCATCTGCTATTCTCTTGCAGGCTCTTGCATTACAAATCATGGCCAGAAACTCAGTGTGCTAAATGTTAGCTGTGCAATAAAGATTTTCTTGCAGTATATAATTCTGAAGGCCTCATTATGCTTGCAGTCATTTTAGTTTCTCCATATGATTCCTGTCTGTGGGCTCCAGTCACCCTTAACAAGACATAATTTCTCCAAATACATCCTTGTATTAATGAATGATGAGTGAAAGTCCGCTCTGCTCAGCTTAAAAAATGTTTTAGCAATTCTGAGCATCACTGCACAACTTCCTCCGGCCTTAAAGTTCCAAAGTCACTAGTAATTTTCACTGTGTTGTTTCACATTAAAGCCTAGGGATGATTCCAAATTGTGAATCCAGAAAATCCATTTTTTAACATTATAATAAAAACCTGGTGTGGGAACTGTTCTGTTTACAAAAATGTGAGCCTGCAAAGTCGGAAATGGAAAATAAAATAAAATTCTTGATGTTGTGCATATTTGACAGGCAAACTACATGTTTTGTAAATCTGATGCAATTAATTATCTTGCCAAAAGATCTATTTCTCTATAAATCTTTCTTTTATCCACTCTATTTAAGTAATAAATGAATAAAAATGACATTTAATTTTTTTAAAGCCCTACAAATTTTATCCCAGTGGTTTTGAAGTATACTAATATCTAAATTTTAAGAGGATTGTAATCAGCATTTTAAAAAATGATATTGTAGGATAAAATGCATCTACTCAAACCCTAGCAAATCCCCTTTCAGACTAACACCATGCTAAATCTCAAAAACTCTGAAAATGATGTTTTTGTTTCAAAACTAGAGGTGGCTTCATACATACATTTATCATGCCTCCGAAAGGAATATGTTTCCACCTGCACATAACACTATGCATGGGATGCCTTCTTTTTTAATCATATGTATGGAAAACCTTTCAAATTTGCCCAGCGCCCTTTGATACCTAAGCAAAAGGGAGTGATTTGTTGTTGTTTTTTAAATGGATGAAGTAATGGTGAAGCATTAGGAAAATATCTAAGTTTATAGAGGTGAAACCACAACATAGTGAGAAGAATGTCAGCCAAGGCAAACTGGCTGATGGACAAAGAATTATGGATTTAGAAATATCTCAAAGAAAACTCCAAAAGGTTTCATTTTCCTCTTCCATTTTCATTTGATCCTTTATATCTGGGGTGAAGCAAGTGTGGCCTTAAGACTGCAATGTGATGCTGACATATGTTTTAAAGGTCTTGACAACTTTAGAATCTGGGGCTACAAATTACCTTTTAGATAGGTTACAAGCATCTTTGTAACATAAAATATACCCTGAAAACAAGGGAATTCCAGACATGATACAATCAGGGCCAGCTAACACCTCCCAACAAAGGATTCCCCCAGGCAGAAATTAGTAGTGCCTTAAAGCTGATTAATTGCAACGTTCACACTTGCCTCCAACAGAGCAGAGTTCTTTCTCCCACCCTGGACCTTCCACAGATATGTAAACCTCCCTTGCCTAGTTTCCAATATACCTCACAACCTCTGAGGATGCCTGCCATAGATGTGGGTGAAACGTCAGGAGAGAATGTTTCTGGAACATGGCCATACAGCCTGGAAAACTCACAGCAACCCATAAAATATCAATTTTGGGAAACCCAGAAGTAGATTTCCAGCTGCTTTGAGGAGTTTTGCTTTCTTTTCAGTAATCTATGCAACACACAAAGAATCTCAGTGCATAAAAATCACCCTGGACCTGACACAGTTGCCCACCCATGCTATACATCACCATTTATTCAGTAATAATGTGGCAGGGTTGCACAGTCACTCCAGACTCCATATTATGAACAATAAACTCGCGCAGAGAGGGCAGCCCTGTTGCCTGTCTGTCTTCCCTTCTCCGAAGAGGCTGCTGCCAAGGAAACCGCGAGATCCCCTTGCAGCCGGCTCTTTGGAGAAGGGAAGACAGGCAGGCAACAGGGCTGCCCTCTCTGCGCCTGCCTGTCTTCCCTTCTCCAAAGAGGCTGCTGCCAAGGAAACCGCGAGATCCCCTTGCAGCCGGCTCTTTGGAGAAGGGAAGACAGGCAGGCAACAGGGCTGCCCTCTCTGCGCCTGCCTGTCTTCCCTTCTCCAAAGAGGCTGCTGCCAAGAAACCGCGAGATCCCCTTGCAGCCGGCTCTTTGGAGAGGGAAGACAGGCAGGCAACAGGGCTGCCCTCTCTGCGCCTGCCTGTCTTCCCTTCTCCAAAGAGGCTGCTGCCAAGGAAACCGCGAGATCCCCTTGCAACCGGCTCTTTGGAGAAGGGAAGACAGGCAGGCAACAGGGCTGCCCTCTGCGCCTGCCTGTCTTCCCTTCTCCAAGAGGCTGCTGCCAAGGAAACCGCGAGATCCCCTTGCAGCCGGCTCTTTGGAGAAGGGAAGACAGGCAGGCAACAGGGCTGCCCTCTCTGCGCCTGCCTGTCTTCCCTTCTCCAAAGAGGCTGCTGCCAAGGAAACCGCGAGATCCCCTTGCAGCCGGCTCTTTGGAGAAGGGAAGACAGGCAGGCAACAGGGCTGCCCTCTCTCTGCGCCTGCCTGTCTTCCTTCTCCAAAGAGCCGGCTGCAAGGGGATCTCGCGGTTTCTTGGCAGCAGCCTCTTTGGAGAAGGGAAGACAGGCAGGCGCAGAGAGGGCAGCCCTGTTGCCTGTCTGTCCCCTTCTCCGAAGAGGCTGCTGCCAAGGAAACCGCGAGATCCCCTTGCAGCCGGCTCTTTGGAGAAGGGAAGACAGGCAGGCAACAGGGCTGCCCTCTCTGCGCCTGCCTGTCTTCCCTTCTCCAAAGAGGCTGCTGCCAAGGAAACCGCGAGATCCCCTTGCAGCCGGCTCTTTGGAGAAGGGAAGACAGGCAGGCGCAAGGAGCCCTCTTCCGCCGGCCTGTCTTCCCTTCTCCGAAGAGGCTGCTGCAAGGGGATCTCGCGGTTTCCTTGCAGCAGCCTCTTCGGAGAAGGGAAGACAGACAGGCAACAGGGGCTGCCCTTTGCGCCTGTCTGTCTTCCCTTCTCCCTTTCGCCGGTTCCGCCAGCGCGGAGGGAGAGGCGCCGGCGGAAGTCCCACCCCAGGGCGCTCAGGCGCTTTTCTCCGCCGCCCGGCTCCCGTTTGGAGCACGGGCAAGCCGGGCGGCGGGGGGGAAAGACGCCTGAGCCGCCGTGCCGGCAGGACTTCCGCCGGCGCTTTCTTCCCTCTCGCCGGCGGCGGCTCCGCCCCTCCTCCCTTCACATAAGGGAGGGGGCGGAACCGGCGAGAGGGAGAAGGCGCTGCTGGGAGGAAGAGGAGGAGGATGGAAGGCGCCGCTGGGAGGAAGAGGACGAAGAGGAGGAGGATTCCGGGCCCCTTTTGAGCCCCTCTGGGGCCTCTTCGCCCAGCCAGGAAGCCACGCCATGCCGCCTTAGTAAGTCTTTCGTCTTACTTTCGGGGTACCGTCGGCTAATGTAAGCCATACCCCGAAAGTAAGCCGTAGTGGGGATTTTGGGGGTCAAAAGAAAGTAAGACGCTGTCTTACTTTCGGGGAAACACGGTAGTTGTAGTACGGCAGCTAAGAGAAATCATCATCCAAGTCAGTGCTTCTAAACCTTTGGTCCTCCAGATGTTTTCTACTTGGCCTCCTAGAAACTTTAGCTTCATTGGCTTTGCACTTTGTTTTGAGGCAAAAAGGACCTGGAGGACCACAGGCTAAGAACCACTCAGCCAGGTTGTTGTGCAATGAATAGGCTTTCGCTGTCATTCTGGCCCAGTGCCATGAGATGGAACACGTCATCTTTGAAACTGAAGCATGAGGAATGGAGTATATTTCACTGCAAGAGAGCACGTCTCTCTGAAAGGGATCCTAGGATTCACTCGGCGGCCTCATTGAGGCATAACTAAATTATGATTCAGTGCGCAGCGATATTAAAACTTGTACACACTCAATGGACCAGCATGGATATCCAGGATTGTGATTTGAGATTGGATTCAATAATACACAGGCCTGCTGTAACTTCTCATGAACATAGTGGTGGCAAGTATATTGTCCTCCAGGTGTTGCTGAATTCCCAACAGCCTTAGCAAGAATAGCTAATGGTGAAGGGTTGTGTGATCTGTAGGCCACCAATTGGCACCATTTTCCCCATCCCTGAGTCAACCAGTCATTATCAGCAGTGCAGATACTATAATATTAACTGGCAGAAGCAGTCCACTTACTTTTGGTTTGGCCAGCTCCTTAATCTTCTCTATTTCTTCATCAGATAAGACGTTGTAGTATCTAACAATGTGTGGACTATCCCACTCATCTTCTTCTTTAAAGGGTGCAATAAGTAGGTGAGGATTTTGGTTTCCATTGTGGTACCTACAAAACAGCCTCTTCTGTCTTCGAGGTGTCTATGAACAGATTTAGATTAATAATAATGCTTTGTTGGTTAATTCAAATTCAGAAAAGGTTTAACATGTAAATACATGGAAAAGGACCCAGGGATAGTTTGTAAAAAATATCTCACCTGTGGCTTTCCTATCTATAGGAGGCCCTCACCCCATGGACTCACTTAGCACCTAAGATATAGTGTTTTAATAGCAAGCAAAGACCTTTTCATTTTCCCAGCCCTTTTAAGAACTATTTTAGTGTACGCATACTCTTTTCTTGCTTTTAATTAAGTCCCAGCATGCTTTATTTTTGGCTGCTATGTAGCACTTTGTTATTTATTATGTTTCCTTAATATTTGTTTCATGGCATTATCTGCTGTATTTTATATTTCTAAGTGCCACTGTCCAGAAAACGTCTCTGACTAGTTCGTTTAAAAGTACACTAGACAAACAACAATTGAATAACTTATGTCACAAAATTGCATCTAAGTGTGGGAAATAGAATATTCTCAGATGCCCCTCCCAACTTAACCTGGCCTTACTGTATACACTCGTCTATAAGTCAACTTCATGTGTAAGCGGGGGGCAGGTTTTGGGGCCAAAATTTATGGGTTTTGGTAAATGTAGAACTTTGAGGCTCAGCAGGAGGCTCCTTGGATCTATTCCACTGCAGCCATTTTCCCACCCAGGCATTGAAAAAGACCTCTCACAACTCTTTCACTCATGCAGAAGTATTAACTTCCTCCATTCTCTCTTGCAACCTTCTGTAACGCAAAACAATGTCAGCAACTGCATCTCTTTGGTGTTTCCCCACCTCTACTCCCTCTCTCTTGTGGCTCTACTGGGGCATTTCGAACTCTCTCAGCTCTTGGATGGTCAGAGCTCATTCTGTGGTGAGAGAGCCTTTTGCTCTCTCTGCCACATCTGGAAAGTCCCAAGAGAGCTGCTGAGGAGAGAGCAGAGGCAATTGTCATTTATGTCTTCCAATCACTCCTTGTTATTATTTTTAAAATGTGCTTCTGGGCCTAAAATGGGCCAGGAAGCCTCACAAACATAATGAAATTGTCTCCCTCATCTTCTAGATCACCAGTTATTAAACTGTGGGTCCCGATCCCAGATGGGGTCCCCTTGGCTCAATGTTGGGGTAATGAAAAATTTGGCAACAGTATATGTTTTCTGAGCATCACTTAATGGTCATTGTAGATATTTACACAAATCTATTGCGTAGTGTTTACAGTGGACTACACAGAAAATGCTTCAACTGTACTTAATAGAAAGTAGAGTCAGCCTATTTAGCCAATGCTGATTTGTTATCAGTAAGTGTTGGGTTTTATACCTATTTTATTTACCTATAAACCCAGGGTTATGTGAACATTTCTCGGGTGGAAAGTGGTCGCAAGGGAAAAAGTTTATGAAGCTCTGTTCTAAATGATACTTGGTGGTATTTTTTCCTCTTTTTTGTGGAAGCAAGGAAAAGGTTAAGTTTGTAGACTTTGGACTTCTCTCTCACCATTTTCACACCTTCACCTCTGCAAAGAGCCTCATAGATCTCATCTTCTGGCACAGAGTCTGGCCTTTCATAAATCCCATTATACGGTGTTGGCTCTGTTGCGTTTGGGGCATCACCAAGGGCCTTTTCATTTTTTTCATTCTCCAGCCGTTTCTCAAAATACTGCAGGTTACTCCCTGCCCTCTCGTGGCTGGGGTCTTGATTGGGGGGGAAAGATGGAGAAAGAAATCAGTGGAAGTTATAGATTCCCAAGACTCTGAGAAGGGTGTCTGCATTGGGCGAGAATTGTCTTCTTGGTTTTTTTTTTACTCCAGTGTGACTTTTAAGAAATAAAACAAGATCAAAAACCAGATTCTCCATAATCCATTCAAATAACAATCTTGATTCTGTTTGAAACAAACTAAGATAAGCAAGAGCTCAAAGCAATAAGAAATATCATCAAATGCTTAGCACATATAAAATCTCTTTGCTTTGGAGCAGTGGTTCTCAACCTGTGGGTCCCCAGATGTTTTGGTCTTCAACTCCCAGAAATCCTAACAGCTGGTAAACTGGCTGGTATTTCTGGGTATTGCAAACCAAAACACCTGTGGATCCATGGGTTAAGAACCACTGGTTTAGAGCAGGGCTGTCCAACTGGCGGGCCGGGGGCCGTATATGGCCCCCAGCCCCTTCCCTACAGCCCCCTAAGCTTTTTAATAAAAAAATTAAATTAAAATATTTAAAAATTACCCACTTCCGGGTTTCGGGGCAAGTATCGCGAGACTACAGAAGCCACACGGGATTTCGCTCTCAATGCAAAATCTCGCCTGTGTTGAGAGAGAAATCCCGTGTGGCTTCCGTAGTCTCGCAATACTCCTGTTGCTGAAATGTCAGCTACTTAATCCCTGTGGCCCACGCAGACGTTATTTGTACCTTCCCGGCTGCTGCCTCGGTCGGTTGTCGCCTCTGCTCATGGTCCGGCTGCTCCTGGATCCCGCGCATTTGGGAAGGTAGGCTAACTTTTATGTTATTATTATGTAATTGTGTATTTGAATGCCCACCCTGCATTTAATGTTAGTAAAATATTATATTTGACTGTATGGATGCCCCTTTTGAATTCCCACCCAGCATTTTATCTCAGTAAAAGATTATATCTGACTGTATGCATGCCTCTTATGAGTAGTAATCCGGGGGCAGAGCTGGGGGCGGAGCCGGGGGCAGGAGCAGACGCTACGGCCCCCCAGGTCATCAGTGACCGGAATTCAGGCCCCTGGGCCAGTAGAAGTTGGACAGCCCTTCTTTAGAGAATCACACATTGTAAAATGAAAGAAACCGTTAATTCATTTTCATGTGAAGTACTCAACAGAAAATTCCAGGCCTGGCTAAACAATAAATTAGGCAATTGTGCACTGCGTAATAATGGAAAATCATTCCTCTACATTTGCTGAGGTAGGGACATAGGACCCCTTACAAAGTTTGGGGGGGGGGAGTAAAAATTACTATTATTGTTTTGCCTGAGAAAACACTCTCTCTAGAAAATCTCAAGGTCCTCTAGTGTGATTCCATGACAGCTAACCCATCTGCCTATCTAAGACCTTGGTGAGGACTGCAGGATGTGGTAGAGTTCCAACACAAGAACATGGTCACATCTATTATTTTGGGTGACCAAACAAGTGACAAAGCATCCAGTCACCTTTTAGACCATTACATGTGTGTAGTTGTTCTGGGGTGGTGAATTTTCAAAACAACATTCTGTAATCTCATATAGTTGTGGTTGTGGGGTTTTTTAAAAAAAACATTGGGGTGTTTTTTCTTTTAAAAATGACAGTCTTCCAAGATTTTTGAGAAATTTAAGGAAGTTCAAGAAATTGTATTACACTCCACCAATGAGGCCTACAAGCTGTATTAGTCCCATCCCTGATTTACTGTAACAAAAGTTGCAGCTAATGTTCCATGCCATAAGAAAACTATACATACACAAAATCCTTCTTACCAAGGGAGATCAACCGCCTGGTAAGCTCCAGAGCCCTGTGTATGTCACCAAGTTGGAAAATGGCATAACTGAGGTAATCCAGAATGGTGGCTTTCGTAATGGTTGCCTCTTCGTCCCTGTCATGTTGCTTCAGCGCCTGCTCCATCCACAGAACAGTGTGGTAGTAATCTCCATCATTATACGCCGTCTTCCCTATGTCAAAGCAGTCGTCCACTGTCAGGAGCGATCTGTATTTTGTTCCTGCATTGAAGGTAAGGATGCATTTAAAAGAGTTTCCTCAATGCTAAAATCATCTGGAAGGATGTGACGACTTGGCCACTGGTTCTGGAGATTATTGATTAAAATAAATCCTCCCGGTAGTACTGCCACCAACCTAATTATTAACAATCAGGATTTTAAATTAAATAAGATGTATAAATGGTAGTTCTGTTGACCGAGCCACCCAAACACAACCACACTGTGAGGAACTAAAAGATGGAGAGATAGACTTCTTAAAGTTAACAATAAAACAGAATTTATTAATTAACAAATGGCTAGCAATGAGGCACTGATCACAACGGTTCTACAAAGAGGCAACAATATTGTATGGTTACTGATGGTAATAATAAGCTGGAGCGTGCGGTTACAGATATTAAAATGCTAAGCGTGTGGTTACAGATAATACTTCAAAAATAGTTCAAAATGCTTAGATCTGAACAATACTTTAGTCAGTACTGTGTCTTGACTAAAATATAAGCCTGTCATCCTATTGTCTGAAAATAGGAGTGAACAGCTGGTTCCTAACAGGAGCTTCTAAACACAAGAAGTCCCTCTGAGTCTTCCCTGCCTGAGTCAGCCTGCTGCTGACTCTCCAGCCACAGAACCCACCTTTCCCTCTTTACACTGAGGCGACAAGGGGTTTAGTCTGACTCTGCAAAGTCAGCCCTAATGGCTCTAACCTAACTATCAGTGTCACCCCACACCCGGGTGGTGTCACTATAGTATATGACTGGGCAGTTCCTATGGCTGAGGCGTGGAGGATATTGTCCTCCAACCTCAAACCACACCAGCAAGAGCTAAGATCTGTCTCAATCAAAGCTCTGCCCAAGACTGAGAATCTTTCTGCCAAGATCCCCCCTTAGTCAGCTCTGCTCCATCCCTCTGGCACTCAGCCAATCACAGGGCACTCCTATCTCTGAGCAGGATTGACTCTAAGGCCACGCCCCCTCTCTGGCTATGACCTCCCCCTTCTGGCTGTTAGCTGCAAATCCCTTTGCCAAAATGGATGCCAGCTTTCTTCCAGCAGAAAGGAAAAACCTCCAAGAGGCTTTTCACCCACTTAGGACAGGTGAGTCCTTACAAAGGACTATCTCTTATTATATTGTTCCTTTTCCAAAGGGTGTGCTGTAGACAAAACATATTTATTATTTATTTATTTATTTATTTATTGGTTCGACTTAATATACCCCTCTCTCTGGAGCCCAGAGCGGTTTACAGAGTTAATAGATAAAACACATAAAATGCAATAAAATACAATAAAACCCCCAGTTAAAATCAATTCAAGCAAACTGCGATGGCAGTAGAAATATGCTGGCAGCGGCACAACAGGATGCTGATAATACTCATTAGTTATGGGCCAAATGCCTGTCTAAATAGCCAGGTTTTTACGGCTCTGCGGAACGGCATTAATTCCCAGATGGCTCGTAACTCTTCAGGGAGGGTGTTCCACAGAGTTGGCGTGGCTACGGCAAATGCCCTCTGCCGCATGCTGGCAAGTCTATAGACCTTAATCCCAGGCACATCCAATAGATTGAGCCCCTCTGAGCGCAGTGATCTCCTGGGCACATAAGGGGTAAGCTGCTCCCTCAGGTACACTGGCCCCAAACCATATAAGGCCTTGAAAGTTAAAACCAACACCTTGAAAGTGACCCAGAATTCAATTGGAAGCCAGTGCAGTTCGCGCAAGAGTGGAGTCACGTGGGCAGATCTTGATGCTCCTGAGAGCAGACATGCTGCAGCGTTCTGCACCAGCTTGAGTTTCCGGATCGCCGACAAGGGGAGACGTTTTGCCTGTCGTAGGTGGTAGAAGGCTATCTTGCAGGCACAGGCAATCTGCGCCTCCATAGACAGCTGGGAGTCCAGCCGGACCCCTAGGCTCTTTACTGACGGTTGCGGGCAAAGAGCCACGCCGTCGAATGTCGGCAACTGGGTCTCTACCCCCCCCCCCCCCCCTGGGCGGCCCAGCCACAAGATCTCCGTCTTCGTCGGGTTCACCTTCAACTTACTGGCTCGCAGCCATCCAGTTACGGCTTCCAGGCAGAGATGGAAATTATTGGGTACGGAGTCCGCCCCGGGGTCTATCCTCAGAATGAGCTGGGTGTCATCAGCGTACTGATGACATTCCAGCCCAAAACTCCGTACCAGTTGGGCAAGTGGTCGCATGTAGATGCTAAATAACAGCAGGGAGAGAATGGCCCCCTGAGGGACTCCACAATGTAAGGAGGAGCCCTCGGAGACCACCCCTCCCCACTTCACTTGCTGCAGGCAGTTTTGGAGGAAGGAGGACAGCCAGTTGAGGGCTGTCCCCCTCACCCCCACCACCGCCAGGCGGTGTGTCAAAAGTTGGTAATCGACAGTATCAAACGCTGCCGTGAGGTCCAATAACACGAGCAGCGCCGATCCGCCTCAGTCCAAATGGCAATGGAGTAGGTCTGTGATGGAGACCAGGACAGTCTCTGTCCCATGGCCTGAACGGAAGCCGGACTGGAAGGGGTCTAGCCAGGTTGCATCATCCAAGAATGCCTGCAGCTGGTCCATTGCTGCCCTCTCAATTACCTTGCCCAGGTACGATAGATTGGACACTGGGCGATAATTGGAGGGAGCCGCGGGGTCTAAACTGGGCTTCTTCAGCAATGGACTAACCACCGCCTCTTTTAACTCCTCTGGAAAAGCTCCTTGCTCAAGGGAGCAGTTGACTATCTTCAACAGAGGGCCTTGTAACCCCTCTGCGCAAGCTCGAATCAGCGCGGAGGGGCACGGGTCGAGGGAGCAGGTGGTAGGTCAAAGGGCTGCGACAATCTTGTCAACATCCTCTGCGTCCAGTGGCCGAAACCAGACGAAGGTGGATCCGGCGGAAGGCCACGGAGTCTCAAGTTTCTGTACTGTATCAACCGTGGCAGGGAGGTCCCGACGGAGCGTTGTAATCTTGTCTGCAAAGTGATTCTGGAAAGCCTCAGCGGAGAGGGCCCGATCGTCATTATTTGAGATGGTAGGGACCATCGTCAGTTGCCGAATTATCCTGAAGAATTGAGCTGGGCGTGAATCTGCAGACGCTATCAAGGAGGCATAGTGGGAATTTTTCGCCTCCTTGATAGCATGCTCATAAGCCTCCATAAAGAGCCTATAAGCTGATTCCAAAGGTCCATCACGGAGCTTCCTCCACATGCGCTCTAGCCATCTCTTTTCCCGCTTCATGGAGCTAAGAGCCTCCGTATACCACGGAGAACAACATTTGCGGGGTTTGAGAGGGCGTTTAGGGGCGATCTCGTCGAGAGCAGCAGACAACTTACAGTTCCAGGTGGTAACAAGCTCATCGAGCAAGTCGCTGACAGGCTCCAAATCCCTCAAGGCATTCAGGAACCTAGTTGGTTCCATAAGTCCCTTCGGGCAAACCCAAATTGGTTCGGCACCCTTGCCGGGAGGGCATGACTGCTCGACCCGGACTCTTAGAGCACAGTGATCCGACCATGGCACCTCTATTATGGAGGTGTCGGACACTTGGACACCTGCAGAGAAGATCAGATCAAGAATGTGACTGGCCCGATGTGTGGGGCCCAACTTAGACAGGGAGGGGCCCAGTGCCACCATGGTCGACACTAGGTTCCCTGCTGCAGATGGGGAGGAGGCTGTGTAGGTGTGGACATTGAAGTCCCCCAGCACCACAAGTCTAGGGAACCTCAATGCCCACTCCGCCACAGTCTCAAGCAACAGGGATAGGCTCCTCGCTGGTGCGCTAGGTCCACGGTACACCAGTAAGAAGGCTATGCTCTCCGGGGCTCCCCACATCAGGCCGACATCCCTAAGAGAAAATCATGGGATTTTGTTCATTCACTAATATGATTTATAAATTGCTGTCCTATCCACAAGTGGCCTGAAGTGATATACAATAAAATACATCTTAAATTTGTTTCAAAATGTGATTACAAGCTAATTTAAAAATTGAATTTGAAAACTGAAAGGCCAGATGAAATATTTACATTTTTACAGTCCACTGGAAGCTCAGCAAGTTAAGTGAGCAGCAGTCTCCTCTTCAAAGCTCAGTGCTGGCTTTGGGCAAATCTCCCCTACATCTGTCCTTCAGCAGAGAAGTGTAGTGGAGTCCGTTTGGCTTTGGAAACCTCTGGGGTAGGACTTCTAGATATCTGATAAAGATAATCTGTCTAGCTACAGATCTGGAAATGAATAAAAACTAGCAAGGGACCGCCAGAGGAGAGGAGCTACAAAACAGGAATCAATTTTAAGGTTTTATGGCTCACTCAGTTGTAGTTTGCCAGTAAACAGGAAACTCAGAAAAGATTGCCATGTTTATTGAAGCTGTCAAGTAGCTTCCAACCATCACCTGGAAATTCTCCTTTTGAAATTGTTTCAGGATCCAGCTTGTAGGTGTCTTGCAAGCGCATTAATGCCTTGGCAGCTCCCATCTCATCTTCTTCATTTGGGAAGAACTGACGCTGGACTGTGAGATTTGCAATGAAACCTTTATTTGAACAAAAACGGAAACCGTTAGCACCATGCTCCTCAAATGCATATAATCAATACCAGACCAATCCACAATTGGGACCATCTGGTTTAAGCTACAGCTTATCCCTTGTGGTATTCAAATAGTTGGAATTTAAAACATAAACAATGGCCTCATCTTGCTTTCTGAAATTATACAAAATATATTGTTCTTCTCGTTTGGCAGAAGAGATTTTTAAAAATCCACGAACCAAACATGCAAAACGGCATCAAGAGGACAAGTTCTGTATCAACAAGCAAATAAAAATCTCCTCTAGCTATTTCATGGTGGAGTTCATCAGTAGAAACCGTTCTCGATATGTAACCAGTCCAGTTTGGATGTAGCCTTAGGCTTGGGAATTAACTTTGCTCCCCTTCTGCCTGGCATGGAGAATCACGGTTCTCTTTTACATCTCAAATGGGAAACTATAATTCACCTTCTAATCAGAACATGCAATCCATTTCAAACTATGGTTTCCAGTTTGATGTGAACCTGTGGTTTGCCCACCAAACAAATGGAAAAAAAATAAAGATCTGTCAGTTTGGAATAATGTCAGTCAGTAAAGGAATAATGATTTGCCCTAATCAGTGAGTTGGAGTATAGGAGTAAAAGAGGAGGAGGAGGAGGAAGAGGGAGGCAAAATGGTGTGACTTATTTGGCTGTGTTGTAATACCTCAAATTAAAAACAAGTGCTGAGTTTCAATATTTATTTATTTATCTATTTATCATCATCATCGTAGTTTACAAAATTCAATTGGAAGGAATTCCAACCATTACATATTACAGACATGATGTATTGTTTATCCACGTATGCATTCTAAAGTACAGTATCAATAATTCTCATAACACTCTAAAACAGACCTGGACAATTGCCGGCCCTCCAGGTGTTTTGGACTTCAACTCCCAGAAATCCTAGCCAGTTTACCAGCTGTTAGGATTACTGGGATTTGAAGTCCAAAGGGCCAGCAATTGCCCAGGTCTGCTCTAAAAAGTCATAGAATCATAGAGTTGGAAGAGACCTCGTGGGCTATCCAGCCCAGCCCCCTGCAAAGAAGCAGGAAAATCGTATTCAAAGCACCTCCGACAGATGGCCATCCATCCTGTTTAAAAGTCTCCAAAGAAGGAGCCTTCACCAGCTCTCACAGTTAGGAACTTCTTTCTCATGTTCAGGTGGAATTGTCTTTCCTGTAGTTTGAATCCTTTGTTCTGCATCCTAGTATCTAGGGCAGCAGAAAACAAGCTTGGTCCCTCCTCCCTACGACTTCCCCTCACATATTTGTATATGGCCCTCATCATGTCTTCTCTCAGCCTTCTCTTCTGCAGACTAAAGCTCTTTAAGTCGCTTCTCATAGGGCTTGTTCTCCAGACCCTTGATCATTTTAGTTGCCCTCCTATGTAAAGTCCTCACATACAGGGCTTTCAGAAGCAATGCTCTCCAGAAGTCAGTAGACATGTATTAAGGAAATTCAACACAGAACAGAATGGAAACAGTTGATGAAAAATCTGGATCACTGAATACCTTCTTTAAGAGGGGTCAGAGAGGTCCCAACGATAGGGAGATAGTAATAAATAATAATAAACTTTATTTGTACCCCGCCCCCATCTCCCCAATGGGGACTTCGGGCAGCTCACATGAGGCCAAGCCCAGACAACAAATTACAATAAAATAAAATCAAAGATAGTAGTTGTAACTCAACACATACAGGTACTGCTGGTTTGATAGCAAGAAACTCAAAAGCATGAATTGCCCATGCCTGTGAGCAACAGGCACCAAAGATAATAAACAGAAACCATACTTTGACATACAAGACTGAATTGAAGTAAGCTTTGCATTTGTTTGCTTACAGACACAGGACATGATATTCCTCAAATATTTACAGCTTATTTAGTTCACGGATATATGAATCCTTCTGAGAAGGTTGACAAACTCGTTTTTTTTTTTTTTTTTAGCAACTCCTTTTGGGTGGTGTGTCACATTGCCAAGAATGAGTTCTGAGAACAACCCAGCAGAAATAACATTTTCTAGCCAGTCAACAGAAGTGTAACAGGGGCTAGAATTGGAACTATTTTTATGCAGAAACACTTGGGGCCAACTTTGTCCTTTGACATAAAACATAGTTGCTATAATAAGATTGCTTCTACCAAAAGTTTCTGCAAAAATTCCCTAACCCTGGTCTAAAGGAAGAGTGGAAATATGTAGGAAATAAACAATTAGGAAGGATAATATAATAATAATATTTATTTGTACCCCACCACCATCTCCCCAAAGGGACTTGGGACAGCTCACAGAAGCTCTCCAAGGATGATTTTCAGCTGCACAGAGGTAATTTATCATAGCCAATATACTACCTGCAGTTCTGAGGACATTTTTACTAATGCTGATGCAGTGAGAAAGTCAGTTGGCAAGAGAAGCAGAGAAAAAGGCATATTGCTTTGAAGTGGTTGTCTGAAGGCTCTTACCCTTGGTTGCATCCTCAAGAACAAGATTTTCCAGCTCCAACCATTCTGTGTTGAGGCGCTTCACCAGTTTATAGGCATTGACAGGATGTGCAAGATAGCCTTCTGGATCTGACGTGGATTTGGTAGTTAGGGATTCCATCTTCTCTGCCCAACTGGGGGGGAAAGAAGGATGTATGCTTCAGTTGCAGAAAATGATGCTTGTCAGTTGTTATTTTTGTCTACCTAATCTGAATAGATAATGATATCCCAATATGAAAGCCCTAATTATCTTCCCTATCCTGTGCCTCCCCCCCCCCCCCCTTGGGCTATGCTTAATTCAAAGCTATTAGCACATGACCATTCCTCTTGCATTTTACCACTTATGTTATAATATTTTAATTTGTTAAACAAAACACTATGCAACAGATCATTTTAACCACTAATTTCAAATTGTAAATTATTAGTCATTAACATCAGTATATTTTTAAGCCATTGCACTGAAGCAGCAGTTGATGAAGTTGAACGCTGCAGCATCCACTGCAGTTAAGACACAAATTAAGAGAAGGTGAGTAGAGAGCTACTAGATCACTGGCTGATTGGTGAGTATAAAGGGGCCGATCTATGGGAATAAAGGTGTAGACACGTGTTTGAGGTAAAAATCACAGGTATAATCATATGAACAAATTCAAGTGCTAAATAGCATAACAATCTCACAAAAAGCACAATGCAATGCAATTCATTCACAGTGTTCCAGATTCACATAATAACAATAGTAGTGCCCCTACAATGGTATAGGGCCAAATACAGTGCGAGATCCCTGACGGCTCGGTGGTACGCTGTGAAGAATTTGCTAAGGCCATCGCGGATAAAGTGGCGCTGATCCATTCCGATTTCGATACCACTTTAACGGCAGTCTCTGAGGATGTGACACGAGCATCTGCTTGTCCGGTTTTAATGGATTCGTTTCAATTGGTTCAGCTCGAGGATGTGGACAAGATCCTTGGAGAGCGAGGCCCACTACTTGCATCCCAGACCCCTGCCCATCCTGGCTGATAAAGGAAGCCAGAGGGGGTTTGGCAGAGTGGGTGAAGGTGGTGGTTAATGCCTCCTTACAGGAGGGCAAAATTCCAGCCAGCTTAAAGCAAGCTGTTATAAAACCGCTGTTGAAAAAACCGTCACTGGATCCCACTCAACTAGTGAACTATCGGCCAGTTTCCAATCTCCCCTATTTGGGCAAAGTCATGGAACGTGTGGTGGCTTCGCAACTCCAGGGGTTCTTGGTAGACACTGATTATCTTGATCCGGCACAGTTTGGCTTTAGGCCGGGACATGGTACTGAAACAGCCTTGGTCGCCTTGGTAGATGATCTACGCCGGGAACTCGACAGGGGGAGTGTGTCCCTGTTGGTTCTGCTGGACCTCTCAGCAGCTTTCGATACCGTTGACCACGGTATCCTTCTGGGTCGCCTTGGAGACATGGGGCTTGGTCTGCAGTGGCTCCAATCCTTCCTGGAAGGTCGTACCCAGAAGGTGTCATTGGGTGACACCTGTTCGGCTCCACAACCGTTGTCCTGTGGAGTCCCTCAGGGTTCAGTTCTGTCCCCGATGTTATTCAACATCTACATGAAACCGCTGGGAAAGATCATTCAGAGTTTCGGAGTAAGGTGTTATCTGTACGCAGATGACGTCCAGATCTGTCACTCCTTCCCACCTGTCACCAAGGAGGCTGTCCAGACCTTGAACCGGTGCCTGGCCGCTGTGTCGGACTGGATGAGGGCTAGCAAATTGAAACTAAATCCAGACAAGACAGAGGTCCTCCTGGTCAGTCGCAAGGCTGAACAGGGCATAGGGTTACAGCCTGTGTTGGATGGGGTTACACTCCCCCTGAAGACGCAGGTTCGCAGCTTGGGAGTGATCCTGGATTCATCGCTGAGCCTGGAACCCCAGGTCTCAGCGGTGGCCGGGGGAGCTTTTGCACAGTTAAGACTCGTGCAGCAGCTGTGCCCGTACCTTGGGAAGTCTGATCTGGCTACAGTCGTCCACGCTCTGGTCACATCCCGAATAGATTACTGCAACGCACTCTACGTGGGGCTGCCTTTGAAGACAGTTCGGAAATTGCAATTAGTCCAGCGGGCGGCAGCCAGATTGCTAACGGGAGCTACATACAGGAGCATACCACCCCCTGTTGTGTCAGCTCCACTGGCTGCCTGTCCAATTCCGGGCTCAATTCAAAGTGCTGGTTTTGACCTTTAAAGCTCTATACGGTTCTGGCCCAGCTTACTTGTCCAAACGCATCAGCCGCTATGTCCCACCTCGTAATCTAAGATCATCCGGGAAGCCCTGCTCTCGCTCCCGCCTCGTCTCAGATGAGGCTGGTGGGGACGAGGATAGGGCCTTCTCGGTGGTGGCTCCCGCCTGTGGAATGCGCTTCCTATTGATGTACGATCCACCTCATCCCTCCTGGCCTTCAGGAAAAAAGTAAAATCCTGGCTGTGGGACCAGGCATTCGTACACCAGCACAAGGCAGCATTTTAGATTGGTTTTTAATGAAAGTGGGTGATTATGGCCAATGTTTTTATGGACTGAACATTGTTTTAATCCAGAGTGAATGTGTATGGTGCTAATGTAGTTGTATTTTAATGTATTTTTAATGTATTTTAATTGTTGAAGTGTTTTGGGGTTCATATTGTTATGTGGGCATTGAATTGTGCCGTACTGTAAGCCGCTCTGAGTCCCCCCTTGGGGGTTGAGAAGAGTGGGGTAAAATCCCAAAATAAATAAATAAATAAATAAGTACAATATTCCAATAGAATCAAAGTCAATACAGGAGATTTCGCGTTTCCGCATTCTAATACATGTCAATGCTGTGAGTCATCTCCCGGGCTGGAATCATTGACATGTATTAGAACGTGGAAACGCGAAATCTCCTGTATCGACTTTGAGTCCTTATTGTGTTACTACAACACTGGGGAGGAGCGGTCAGAAGTTTGGAGCGCCCTGAGGAAGCGGAGTTTACGCGAAACGGCCATCTTGGCATCGTCAGCTTACCTCCAGCCGTTGGCGCCTGCCTATCCTGCAGCTTGCCAGCTCTTCAACCCACCAAGGCTCCCTTTCTGACTCAGTCATTAGCCTATGAGTTATTATACTCTTGACTATTGATAGGGGAACACAGATTCTATTGGAATATTGTACTTGGCCCTATACCATTATAGGGGCACTATTATCGTTATTATGTGAATCTGGAACACTGTGAATGAATGGCATTGCATTGTGCTTTTTGTGAGATTGTTATGCTATTTAGCACTTGAATTTGTTCATATGATTATACCTGTGATTTTTACCTCAAACACGTGTCTACACCTTTATTCCCATAGATCTGCCCCTTTATGCCCTGTGGTTTAGCTTTGTGTATAGTGAGTTGTTACCAGTGATTGCTGTGTTTGTGTATTGAAGTGATTGGTGAGTATCTCTGACTCCTAGATGTGTAAAAATAGCAACAGCTGAAAAGGCTACTCCTGTCTAAATTACACAGCTGAGAAAGAACACTTGGAGAAATACAAAGAGCCATGTTTTCTATTCAAAGTGGCATTATGGTACTGATATCAAACTCCTGGCCAGGTGCCCAGGAACAGCTTGTGTCTTAATTCTTATCGTAGGTCCAATTGCTTGAGCCAGTATCTTGCATTAGCTGTACCAGGTGGGCCTTGGCGCGCTAGTAAAATATCATAATCTTCCTCCTTATCATCATAATCTAAAATAAAACAAAACCAGGATGATCTCACTAGCCTCCAAAAAGTCTTTTTTTAAAAAAACAAACAAGTGAAAACAGCCTACTCAGAGTGACATCCTTTGGACATTTTCTGAACCATAGGTAAAGGTAAAGTTTTCCTCTTGACATTAAGTCTCGTCATGTCAGACTCTGGGGGAGGGGGTGCTCATCTCCATTTCTAAGCTGAAGAGCCGGCGTAGATGCCTCCAAGGTCATGTGGCCAGTGTGACTACATGGAGTGCCATTATCTTCCTACTGGATCTATTGATCTACTCACATTTGCATGTTTTCGGACTGCTAAGTTGGCAAAAGCTGGGCCTAACAGTGGGAGCTCACCTCACTCCCCAGATTCGAACTGCAAAACCTTTTGGTCAACAAGTTCAACTGCTCAGTGGGTTAACGCGCCGCGCCACCAGGACCATACACGAGCAGTATGGTGGAGGCATTTCAAACTGTTCATCTGGCCTTATTAGGGGTTTTTTTCCAACCAAAGACCCCTCTAAGAAAATTATAGATCTTATAGAATTAAAAATCAATTAAAAATTATAGAATTAAAGAGAAGCTTCCTCAGACAAGGACAGGGATAGAGATAGCAAAAAGAGAGACAATTTGGGGTGTAGATCTAAGGTAACATAAGAAAAGAAACAACATGTCTCAAGGAGCTGGAATAACTGGTGTGGAGGTAGGAAAAGTGGTTAACATTCACCACTTAAGCCTTCCGTGTCCAGAGGAAATCTATCTTTAATGAATAGCCAATCTGTGGTTCAGGGAGAAAATTTCCACTAGCAATTATAGGCCACTGGTTCAAAAGTAAACAAGGGCTATATCACATGAAGGGGAGAGAAGAGATGCACTATGATAAGTGATCCAATCTCACATTTTACAGTTTAGGACACTTTCTCCAAATTGGTGTCTCCATATGTGCAGGGCTACAACCCCCCTAATCCCATAGCCAACACTCGTCAAGACAGCTGGGAGCATCCAGGTCAGGAAAGATCCATTACTTCAGCCAAACATTCTGGAGTTTTGCTTGGACCCAGAACAGCACTCCCTCTTGTGCTTCTAGCTTCTTTGAACTGCAGGATAAACACTGAAGGTAATGTACTCAATATGAAGGTGGTGTTCTTATTATCAAGAGAAAAGGAAAGAGGAGAAATGTAGGAAGTTCCTTCAGATATGGGCAAGCAATTAAAATAAGAGAAATACTATCTTGTTTTTCTTTCCTTTTGAAAATCTTAATCAAAAATCTAAAACCCTACCAATCTAGAAACAAAAAATAGACTAGATAATATTAAAGCACAGCTTTACCAACTCACTTTTGCTGTGGCTGAGTAATAGGGAACTGAAACAAGTTACAGTTGATTTCACCTGTTGTTATCTTAGAGTAAGTGATGCAGATTGACAGGGAAAGGTATTTAAACACTCAACTGAGATATTAATTCAAAAGGAATATATAATAAACTGACCTAAAACTTTATTTAAACATTAGTGTTCTTCCAAATAAAAACAACAACTGTGAAACAACCACCAATTATCAAAGCATTCCTATTTCAATCTGTTAACAATCTACATATCTAATGTGCAGTAAGCATATATACATTTGCTTTAATCAAGATAAATATAGGATGTAACCATATGCAGTGACAGAATAAAGCAGTGATGTAATCACATAAAATGGAATAAGTAAATATGTCTTACTTTACCTTTTAATGTTAGTAAGTTTAGATTCTTCTTCCTGAATATAAGCTTTTAATGACTGCACCAAGTCCTTTTCTGCATAGATTAAGTCTGTCATCTGGCCTTCAATGGAAGAAAGTCAAAATATTATTAAATATTTTAAAGACAACAGATTATCCACCTTACCCTGTGACATTGACAGATGCTGCCAGTTTGGGGAAAGATGCAAACAAACTGGCTCATTAATATGTATAAAAAGTTAATATATAACCATAAGAGCTTTTCAACATTGAAACTCTCTGCTTTGGAATGTGGTAGAGACCCCTTCTTTGGAGGCTTTTAAACAGATGCTGGATAGCCATCTGTTTGGAATACTTTGATTGTGCTTTTCCTGCATGGCAGGAGGTTGAACTGGTGGTCTCTTCCAACTCTGTGGTTCTAAGCAAAAGCTTTACCAACTCAATGACACAATGAAAAGAGGGGTGGGGAACCCTGTGGGAGTGGGGAGGGGGCACTTTCCCTCTGTGGTCCAGATGAAGTGATCAGATCTCCAGCTGAAGTTCTGGATGGAGCATTCCTACCCAATGTCTTCACTGGGAAACTGTCTTTCTTCCTTCTTCCCTCTTACATCTATGGATGTGATGAGCTCAGCTCAGCTTAGAAGCATGATCTGAGCCCCATTTGGAATCTGTCTGCTTCATACAAAGCATGTAAAGGCTTACCAGCTTCTTGTATCCACCTTTCACCCAACAAGAAGGGAAATGGTGTGATGTGAGTCCTACCATTTTCTGTGATTATAAGTGATTGAATGCTAACCAAGATTCCCTTCTCATAAAAAGGCTGTTTGGAGAATGGGGCGCCCTGAGACAGATTTGCGGTCCTATGGATGCCTTGTCTTCCTCTAAAGTACCTGTTCAAGCTTAGAAAATATATTGCTCCCCATTATTCTGGAGTTTTACTTGCACACTTTTGCCACAAATCTCCTGTTTTATCATTTCTGCTTATTTTATTATATATACTGCTGTTTCCATCTGCTCTTTTACTAAACCTCACTAAGACAGAGGAGCCAAACAAAACACCATTATATTAACAAAGGACTTTCTTGACCAATATTTATTCATTCACTCTCAAACAAAAATGCAATGTACCTTGTATATGACAATTAACAAGTAATGGGAATAACACCAATGACTATGTAGCATATGCAATACCGTAACAGTTATATTTATCACATAAATCGTATCATATATACACAATATTAAAGCAAATAGCATATAACAGATGTGGTGAATAGAGCACGTATACAATATACAACTACTCACGTAGTCAGCATATAATAAGTAACAAAATCAAAGTAGAATCACTCAATATTGTTCTATATCATCAAAAATGTAGTTCAATGCCAAAGGGTTCCCAATGTTCAAAGTTCAAATTTCATCAAACAAAGAGCACAATTGCTATAACAAAGAATGTAGGTTCCCAGGCAAGTACATTTTTGTAATCCACAATATATGGCAAAAAAGAACACTGACGATAGATGTTTGTCTACACTGTTGTAGCTATACAATCGATGATCCACCTACGGGTTAGGTTTCACGGATCCGCCCCGTTTCGAAGCAATCTCATGAGGATAATCAATATTTATTCATTGCCACTAACAAAATGAAAATAGTAAGATGTTACGATGTAACATTTGAAATGCAGAATCAGCACAAATTGAGTCTCTATTTTCTGAAATGCTTGGGACCAGGAACTAAAAGTTTTTGTGACCAGTTGCTCACTTCCAGTTTTGGGAGGGGGAAATGGCATCCAGTATCTACTCCATTTTGCTTTGGAGAACTTGACTTTTTACTTCTTCCTGTGAGATAGATCCATGTATAAGTCTAGAAAATTTAGTCAAAAAATCAACCCAAAAAACTGGGTCAACGTATCCATGGGTGGGTGTAAGTACTGTACCTTAACTTTAATTTAAAAAGGAACTGTTCCCTTTTCTGAATAGAAAAGAGCTTAGCCAAAGAGCCTAAAAACACAGCCATCATGGGAGAAACCCTGTGTGAAAAAATACACAGATCACTGGTCCTGAGGGCATTTGAATCTCTGGGATGGGAAAATGACTTATCCATGGGTCATATAAAAATCCATAATTTTGGCCCCAAAACCTACCCTTGCCTTATACATGGAGGTAACCTTTACTTGAGTATATAAAGTAAATTGTTTCATTATTTCTTTGGATGCACATGGTTTTCCAACACACGTTTGTTAATATGAGAGGGTTTTTTAAAAAAGAAAAGAAGTGCAGCATCACTTGTGAAGGAAGAGGTTAATGTTCTTTGCTGGCCTGGAGGTGACCTTGGGCTTTCTAAGGCTATGTCTTCCTTCCTTCTTTCCCTGTCAGTTCAATGCAAATTCTGTCGTCCTCTGCCACTTGGTAATATTTAGAGCCGTGGTTCTCAACCTGTGGGTCCCTAGGTGTTTTGGCCTACAACTCCCAGAAATCCCAGCCAGTTTACCAGCTGTTAGGATTTCTGGGAGTTGACGGCCAAAACATCTGGGGACCCACAGGTTGAGAACCACTGGTTTATAAAAAGATTTTAGGTACAGACTGTGGGCTTGCTATAAATAGTCGTAGTTAAGTACTAAAGGGTACATCATCTTTAGAAGGCAGGCCACCAGCGCAGAGCAACAATGACAGTATGGAATAATTGCTGTCACTGCTGCTTGAGGGAGCACCTACAATGATGAAATCAAACCTTTTGAAGGGATTCACAATACTGTGAGATTATGAAAGGCTAAAAATGAAGAGCAATTCAAAACAGAAATAACTCTTGAAGATTTAGAAGAAACTAAATGAGATACCACATAGCTTCCATCCTAAAGGATCCCTGTTTAATATGGTCACAGGATTTCAAGAGATGGATCTTTACCTTTTTAAAAACTTATGCTGAACCCACTAAAAATCATATTGATCATGTTGCATTGGTCCAATCAAGAGGCCTGTGTGTTTCCATACCTATAGAAGTGAAAAATTCTGCTTGTGTTGGTCCAATGCAGAGTAGGCAAGTGAACAGCAATGGCTTAATCCATGGAGTCATCTTGAATATATGGAATATCTGCAAGGTATCAAGAAGAAGAAAAATAAACTGATGAATTCTGAAAGACAAAGTCTAATCTTGCCAATCTCTAGTAAAATTTCTCATGGCTTTTCAAACAAAAGACTTGGAAAAAATCACATTATTACCTAAGCAGGAAAAACTTCACATGACATAATCCAGGTGCATTACTGAAATCGAATGCTGTTTTCTTTAAATATTCATTCCCACACTTTGAAAAGATATGTATTTTTAGCCAAAACAACAACTGCTTAATAGTTAAACGTAAAAGGTTTCCCCTTGACATTAAGTATACTCAAGTCTGAGTCGGGGGGTGGGGGGAGCTCATCTCCATTTCTAAGCCAAAACCAGCATTGTCCATAGACACCTCCAAGGTCATGTGGCTAGCATAACTGCATGGAGCACCTTTACCTTCCTGCCAGAGCAGTACCTATTGATCCATTCATATTTGGAAGTTTTTCTAATACATATGGATGGAAGACTTTATACAAGTGTTACTAAGTGGGGATTTCTCTGTTGACTCCATGTTTTGATTGGAGCAGCTAGGTTGGCAGAAGCAGAGGCTAACAGCATGTTCCTTGAGGGAGAGGAAATGTGACAGGCAGAATCCTGAGTAAATAAGGATTTTTGTAGTATGGGACTTATTTGGGCTTGTCTTGTAAATCTCAAATCTTGGGCAAGTTCATGTGGGAGAACACAATTCTTTGGGTATCCTGGGCTCACACTGTAAAAGGTTTTATACATGACCAAAATTTGAATTTGCCTGAAAATAAACCACTAGCCAGGAAAGGTATTGTAACAAGGGAATCATATGCTCCTTTTACTGGCACTGAGCCAATACATTTTGGACCAGCCAAAGTTTGTGACATTGAAGTCATCTCCCTATAAAATGTATGTATTGAATGGAACATAAAATGCCTCTGTCAGCATGAACAGGCTAGCCCTCTAGGAACAGGCACATTTTATATTCAAATTTCTTCCTTGCAAATGCTACTAAAGCTCCCCCCAGGCCAATAGAAAAACCTGGGCATCCATCCAGTTTGATGACTGAATCCATGAATACATTCAAACTGCAAAACTGAATCTTCAGCAACAGTGTAACCTCATCTAGCTGAGTCCCTATTCTCTGATCCACCTTTGAAATGACATTGAGCAGCTCTATATGCATGGATTAAGCTTCATTTTATTCACCCTCATGCAGCTCATTACTGACACCAGGCACTGGTACAAAACTAAAATAACCTCAGATTTAGATGGAAAGGAAAAATAGAGGTGGATGTCATTATCATATGCCCCATTCAGATTCTGGATCAGGATTCCAACACCTTTAATGTACATTATTGAAATATGTTCCATTAATTACAGTGCCAAGGTGATGTTTGGATTTGAATTGGCCAAAGAATACAAACATAAATGCTTCTTTAACATAATGCATACAATGATCCTAAGAATGAGACACGGAACAACATACTTCTATGTCCACACAGCAGCATACATGCAGGCATACTCTTGCATTTGGTGGACCATTCCCAATGTCAGCAAAGGAGAGAACTTTGTTAGGTACCTATTTACTATCTAGACTAAAGTGTGTTTCATCCCATCCTGTTATCATCTGGCACTGACAGCTACCCAGTTTCATTCTGTCGCTCCTTAAATACCTAAGAGATTTTGCTGCTTCAGACAAGGAACAGAATGAAATATGCAGCAGCCAACAGCTAAGTTGCAGTTCAAGGAGAGTATCTTTGTTACTCTACATTGCATTGTGCTCGTCCACCTCTACCAAAGCCTGACATTAACTACTGTAATCACTATGGGGGTAGAATTCAAAGACACAGTCTGAAATATGAGTATGCAAAAGGATATTGTAGTACGATTTTCCTGCTCTTTGGCAGGGGATTGGACTGGATGGCCCACGAGGTCTCTTCCAACTCAACAATTCTAAGATTCTACTAAGAGGCTGACAAATGACCTCATCACGTGGATGTTTTTCTCCACATTTTGGCCCTGCGACCATGGAGTCCACTGGAGCCCATCAAGTGACGCAGGGCTACTTCTGGTGGGGCTCCATGCTAGTAGCATGCCAGCAGCACCAAGATGTGGAGCCCCTCATACAAGAAGCTGGGGAGGATCTGGGAGAAATCCAGGGACAGCAGGGAAGCACAGTGGGATGGGATCCCATGACCACCAATGATAAGGTATGATTCCTTACACTGCTCCATGGTTTACCCCGTTGTCCCCCAGCATCTCAACCTCCATTTGACAATATCCTAAGAAAACAAAGTTGATAGTATAGGCTTTTGTAAACTAAGGACCTCATCACAAGGAGTTCCAGAAGCCTGGGGTGGCAAGAGACAGTGTGTAAAACTGTGGGGCAGCACCCAGCTTCGTCTCCTTAACGTTGTGGGCTGCCACCCCACAATGTTTTCTAGCTGTCCCCAGTTTCTTCAATAAGGAGATAGGTAATCACCCAACAACTCAGAGTTCTTTCTTAGTACACTGCCACCATGCTGAAGCACAATTAGAAGTAGCCCTGTGTAATTTGACGGGCTCCGGCAGAGTCGATCCCGGCAGCATTGTAACAGCATGCAAAGACGCTGCCAGCCGCAGGCATAAATCTATTTCCTCAGATGCATTTGAAGAAAACTTATGCATCTGTTCTAGCACAGCAACTATTTTCAATATAGTCTAAACCTGTGAAGGAAACATAAATATAAGCCCGCCCTACCACCTGCTCCCTCGACCCGTGCCCCTCCTGGCTAGTTAGATCCTGCCTGGAGGGGTTACGTGGGCCTCTGTTGAATATCATTAACAGCTCCCTTGAGCAAGGAGTCTTTCAGAGTGCTTAAAAGAGGCGGTGGTAGCTCCATTACTGAAGAAACCATCACTGGACCCTGCGGTTCCCTCCAACTACCGCCCAGTGTCGAATCTTTCGTACCTGGGCAAGGTGGTTGAGAGGGCAGTAATGGAGCAGCTGCAGTCCTTCTTAGATGATGCAACATGGTTAGACCCCTTCCAGTCCGGCTTCCGTTCGGGGCACGGGACGGAGACGGTCCTGGTCTCCATCACAGACCAACTCCGCTGCCAGCTCGACCAAGGCGGGTCTGCGCTGCTCGTGTTATTGGACCTCACGGCAGCGTTTGACACGGTCGACCACAATCTTTTGATCCACCGCCTGGCCATGGCTGGAGTGAGGGGGACTGTCCTTAAATGGCTGACCTCCTTTCTCCGCCAGCGGTCTCAGCGTGTGAGGAGGGGCGGGTGGTCTCCAAGGGTTCCCCATTAGTGTGCGGGGTCCCTCAGGGGCCATTCTCTCCCTCTGTTATTTAACATCTACATGCAGCCGCTTGCACAGCTGATGCGGAGTTATGGGCTGGTCTGCCACCAGTACGCTGATGACACCCAGCTCATTCTGAGGATGGAGGGCAGGCCGGAGTCCGCCCCCAATAATTTCCAGCTCTGCCTCGAGGCCGTTACTGGATGGCTGCGAGCCAGTAGGTTGAGGGTGAATCCGGCGAAGACGGAGATCTTGTGGCTGGGCCGCCCGGGCGGGGTGGGCGTCCGCCTTCCGACCCTGGATGGTGCGACGCTGCACCCAGCGCCGTCAGTGAAGAGCCTGGGTGTCCACCTGGACTCCCAGCTGACTATGGAGGCCCAGGTCTCCATGGCTAGCAAGGCTGCCTTCTTCCATCTCCGCCAGGCAAGGAGGCTGGCTCCCTATCTCTCCCAGAGCGACCTGGCCATGGTGATCCAAGCCATGGTCATCTCGAGGCTAGACTACTGTAACGCGCTTTACGTTGGCCTGCCTATGTCGTCGATCCGGAAGCTCAAGCTGGTGCAGAACACTGCCGCCCGGCTCCTGTCTGGGGCTCCAGCAGGTTGCCGTATAACACCAATTTTGCAGGATCTGCACTGGCTGCCTATTGAGCACCGGGTCGCCTTCAAAGTGCTGGTTCTTACCTTTAAGGCCATTCACGGCCTGGGGCCAGCGTACCTGAGGGACCATCTCACTCCATATTGCCCATCGAGATCACTGCGGTCCGAGGAGGCCAACCTCCTGGTAATACCATCTGTAAAGTTGGCTCATTTAACATCTACCCGCCGGAGGGCATTCTCTGTGATAGCCCCTACGCTATGGAACGCCCTCCCGGCCGAAGCCAGAGCCCTGAGGGACTTACTCCCGTTTAGGCGGGCCTGCAAAACTTATTTGTTTAGGCAGGCCTTCGGTGAGTAGGCCCGTGTGTATATCCACTGGGTTGTTATATCTGCTGCTGCTCTATTGTTTTAACTGCTATTGCATTGTTTTAATTGTGATTTTATGTATTTTATGTTTTTAACCCTTTGGCGCTGTGCCACTGGCTCTTGTGAGCCGCCGCGAGCCCCCGGGAGTCGGCGGTGCAGAAATCCCAATAAATAAATTAAATAAATAAATAAAGTAAATCTGAGGAAGTATACCTAGGGTACAGCTACACTGCAGAATAAAGTTTGACACTGCTGTAACTGCCATGGTCGAATGATCTTGGGGTTTGTAGTTTGGTGAGGCACCAGCATTATTTGCCAAAGTAGGCTAAAGAACTTGGAAAACTACAACTCCCATGATTCCATAACATTGAGCAATTGCAGTTAAATTGGTGTCCATCTGCATCCATTCTACTCCTGGATTATGAAAGCCTATGCCAGCAATTCCACTCTGTCAATTAGTCTCCAAGATGCCACAAAAGTCCTTCACATACTGTTTCCACTAGTATATGTATGATACTAATCCAACTTTTAATATGGAAACACAATAATTGTTGTCTTGTGCTCCTAAGGAATTGAAGCACTGACTCATCACAAGCAAAGAGAGTGAGATTTCTGAGAGGATGGACAATTATTATTATTAACTTATTTGTACCCCACCTTTCTCCCAATGTCCGCATTGAAGGCACTGCAATGAAATTCTACTCTTTTGCCTACCATTCCAAGTGTCCAATGTTCATAAGAAGAGCTGTGTGTCCCTGTCACACCAGGCCTGTGTGCTGAAATGCTTGATGTCCGCTCTGTGCTTTCTGCTTTTCTCTCCCCATCCAGCTGGCACTAGACCAGAGATTCACAGACATTTCTTCCTACAGTAATCATGAACTGCTTGCTAGTTCATAAAAAACAGTTTCCTAAATGATATCATCCTGTATTATTTGCTCAATGCCATGTAATTTGAGCTCATTTAGTACAGAGAGAGGGAGAGCGTGCACACTAATAAAACTGATTCCACTCTTAAAAGTAATTCACAGGTAATATGAGAATTTTGTAAAGCCAAGTGACAAGTGCCAAAGAGAGGTCTGCCAAGAGTAAAACCACAATAAACGATATAGCAGCACTAGGACGCAAGCCAGCAGAATTCTGGAGGTACATATATTTGGATACATGAAGCCATGTCTGTCTATCCAAAGTGCTTGTTCTTGTTTCTTGGAGACATTACACACAATTTGGCCGAGTGACTGAATTTTCTGGATAAAATAGCAACCCACCCACCCCACTTGCATATTCCTTCAGTTGTAGGAATCTACAAAGTCAACAAATATTATTTACTTCAGCCAGTTATCTGAATCCTTCCCAGCTTTGCCATTGTACATAGAATTATGATCGTCAACAACCTGAAAGCTTTTTCTCAGCTTGGATTGTAAAGACAGATTTTGTTTGGAAGAGCAAAGACACCTGGTCATGGAATTTTACAGCACACCATTCCATGCCTTCTTTCCACAGCTGTTCAACTTCAAATAAAAATATGTGTTGTTTTTTTAAAGAATGAACATGAATAACATGAACTGATCTAGCATGCTGTAATGGTTTGACTTTGAAGACTGGGTCTAGAAATCCCCTGGACGACTTTGAGCAAATCACACTCTCTACTACACACTGGGGATTGCTATAGAAGCAATGTACACACCACAAAAGCAGGTTGTGTGTTGTGCTAAACTAAACACTAAGTATCCAGATATATCTAACCAACATGTGGTATACAGTCCTGCGGCTGAATCTAAAGCATATATAGCAACAATAATAGAGTTCATATACTGTAATCAAACGGTGTTGCAGTCATTATCAAACCTGTGTGGCTTTGTGTGAACCGGAGTATTCCTTCCTTGCCACTGTGGTGTGGGGCTTCCTTGATCAGTCTGTCTGGTGTAATAACAATAATGTCACAATATTCTGGTTCCTCTGACCTCTGAAAAGTCTCTCAAGTGAATTAATTCATTCATCCACGGAACACCATATTTGCGTAGAACTACAACTCTCTCTTGGAAAATATTGTGCTAGATATACATACCAGACACCCTTTGTGGAGAAGACTACAATTCCCATCCTTTAAAAATGCAGCTATGAAGAAGTCCCCCTAGGGACGAAACGGGGGAATCCCATTGGACTTATATGTTTCCATCACTGCTTCTGTAATACCACCCATTTGGGACTTGTTGAAAGGGAATTATTTATCCCGTGGTATGTCTTCAATCCTTTAACCCAGGTGTCCCCTATGTGATCTATCCTGATCCCATGTTATATATAATTTGGATTACCAGTGGTTGCTTTGAAAGTTATATATTGATATCCATGGGACTTTGATGGCATCCAGATATCTACCAAAGATGCATTTTACAGCATTAAAAAAACATTGAATATATACAGTCTTGCGAAGATTTCCTTCCTCACCCAGCACCTTGCTTCCCAAACTGTGGACTTACCTTCCTTTTGAATGAATTGTTCACTTGAGAGACTTTTCAGAGGTCGGAGAAACCAGGACATTGTGACATTATTGTTATTACACCAGACAGACTGATCAAGGAAACCCCACACCGCAGTGGCAAGGAAGGAATACTCTGGTTCACACAAAGCCACACAGGTTTGATAATGACTGCAACATCGTTTGATTACTGTATATGAACTCTATTATTGTTGCTATATATGCTTTAGACTCAGCCGCAGGACTGTATACACATGTTGGTTTAGATATATCTGGTTACTTAGTGTTTAGTTTAGCACAACACACGACCTGCTTTTGTGGTGTGTACAAATCACACTCTCACCAACTTGGAGGAAGGCAACAGCAAACCCCTTTGAACAAATCTTGTCAAGAAAACCCCTTGACAGTTTCACTCTAGGGACCCTTCCACACAGCCCTATATCCCAGGATATCAAGGCAGAAAACCCCACAATATCTGCTTTGAACTGGATAATGTGGGATTATCTGCCTTTATATTATGGGATATAGGGCTATGTGGAAGAGCTCTAAGTTTGCCATAAATAAAAAATGACTTGAAGGCACACAACAATGCAAATATATTTAATCTGGATAAAGTAAGATAATTGACATCCATATTGATATAAAATCCAACTTGCATTTTCACAAGAGCATTCACCATACATAGAAAACAGAAAACAGAATGGAATGTATAACTAAATGTATGAGTACAATTTTAACCTATTCAGTTGGACAGAGAAATGCAGACATTCCACAGCTGAGAATTGCTTCAGAGCAACCATTTATGCTACATTTCACTTAGAATGGCTAGAGGACAAGAGAGGAAAATGTCATGTTCTGACAGGCTGGATTAAGAGATCATTTTCCCTGAAATTCTGTGTATGTCATGTATAATATAAAGCTGTTCAGGGGCCTGGATGTCTAATACTGCACCCAAAATACATAAATGTGAGGTAGGACTTTCTCCAGGCAAAAGGTTGTCACTTCCGCAAAGATCTTGGTAGCAAGAAAATAGAAATATTCAGCATGGAGGGAAAAGTGTTCAACAGCAAACTGCTCTAATAGGCACCCAACCATACCTGTAGAATTTGTTATTTCTGTCCACAGTTTAAATGTCTGACTTGCTTATGACTCAGTGCATTCTCTAGGGAGATTATGTTCTGCAAGGCAGCATCCAGATTCTCAATTACAAATGAATCAGACCGGGCCCTTAGTCTCTCAAATAAGAGTTATGCTCACAGTATCTGGTCTTCTTTTTGCAGTCTCTATTAAAAGCATACTACAAATTAGGACTAGGAGTTTCATGGTGACTTTGTGGTGAGGTACATGCTCAAAAGCAGCAACTGTCATGAATTACAATAAAGTGTCTTCTATCCCCCTCCCCAAAAAAGCCACACAATTTCTCCCAAAGGTTTCGTGTAGATTTTAAATAGTGTAAAGGACTGAACTCTAAGGAACTCCACAGACCATGGCCATGGAGTGGGCAGGAATCCCCCAGCATCACCCTCTGAGAGTGTTCCCCCAGGAGAGAACAGTACCATCCCAGAAGAATATCATGATCAGTGGTACCAAAAGTCATTGAGACACCCATCAGAACCAATAGGAACACGCCCTATCCAGTTCCTGAACCAGTAAAGACAAGCAGAGAAAATAAAAATGTGTGTGTGTGTGTAAAAGTCCAAACTGACTAGACCACCAAAATTGCCATCAACTTTTCCTACAGCGGAAAACAAGTATCTTGCAGTTTTGGCCACTCTCTCAATTTCTCTCTAAGCAGATACTGCCCAGAAGTTACTTGTCACATAGCATTAGCTTGAAAACATACCACTACTGACTTCTTGATTACAGTTCCAAAAAAAGGACTTTTAAGAAGCCGTACAGTTCTTCATATTTCAGCCATGGGAACATATCAACAATCTGTTGATTCATTTATGGCTTTTCATAATCTATATATTCGAATTCACCTGGCAGTTGAGTTTCAAGAAGCATATGCATGCAAAACACAGAAAAATGTACAGCATTTAGCACCTCCAAAAACAGCAGTTCAAGTTTTCAAGAGAAGTTGTGGTACTAATATCTCCTTAGAAATACTTTCAGCAGAGATAAACAGGGCTTACTCTCAGGTAACTATGCTCAGTAAGACGGTGAGGACTTGACTGGTCAATGATGGATTCACTTCCATCTAACTTTCCGAGATCCTCATGCCTGTGGTGTTGTACTGAACCCATGAAGACGTGTCTCTCATACAAACAGCAATTTGAGGTCTCAGGAAAGGCCTTGCTCTGGCCCTTGCTCAGGGCTTGTGAGTTTCTCTCACACATGAACACAATTATTTTCATGTATGGAAACCATGAGAAGAAATAGCAATGAAAACCACAGCACAAATCAGTAATTCGTAATCCTCCAAAAAGTTTTGCTGACCAAAACTCATTAAATGGAAAACATGTGTCTCTGTACAGTTCAACTGTGTGGCTCTAGTTATGTGACTAACAGCCTGAGACTACTTCCTCAAAATACAAATCCTACTGTAATCAATGAGAAGACTCTCTGATGGACACAGTTATAGGATTGAAAACTGAGAACCTATCAATAAGGAGCATAAGGAGGATGATATAAGCACAATATATACTGTAAGTAACCAAACATGGCAGAAACAATACCGATCATAATTTCTATTTCATGAGATGGTGATACTTCATAATATGAAAAACAGAATAGCAATAATAAATAGCATTTTTTCTATATTGGTTTGAATATAAAGAATCATAAAATTAGTTCCACAGGCTTATGAGATTTGTAATAGTGTCCCTGATCTCAAGGTAATTTGATTAGTGCAACATTCTGGACTAAGCAAATTGTCACCTATTGAGAAAATACCATCTGCTGCTTGAAACTTAGGTTTTTTGTATCAGAAACTGAGGCTTTATATTCCTAATAGAGATATAGCTCTGGAGTCTTCTGAGAGACACTAGAGTTAAGCTGTGTAATGGAAAAGTTAATTATAGTTGAGTTTTATGGTCTATGTTTATTAGTGTTGATAGTATAGCAAGGGCAGTCAGGAGTTGGTTACATCTGATTGGTTGTTGGGTTACCATGGATACGTAGCCCTTGCAGTAGAAATATATCCATTTGAGAATGGCTAGCAAGAAAAGGGGCAAAGCTAGATAAAAAAATAGAGGGGAACATTTTAAAAAGTAGTGAGTCTCTAGCCAGGAGCTAGAGGGAAGAGTACCGTATTTTCCGGCATACTAGATGAATTTTTAACCCAGGAAAATCCTTGTTGAACTTGGGTGTCATCTAGTACGCCGAATATAAAAAATCACTTCCTGTTTTGGATCGAGGCGAGGGAGGCAATAGGTGACAATTTGCTTAGTCCAGAATGTTGCACTAATCAAATTACCTTGTGATCAGGGATACTAGTACAAATCTCATTAGGGCAGCCCTTGGGTTCCGCTTATCTCCCGCTGTCAGGCTGAAGCTTCACCGAGAGGCTCCTCCACTCCAGGCCTGCCTTGGTTGTCAGTGCAGCAGTGACGGTGGTAGAGGAGGAGGCGATTCAGCTGTCCGGCAAGGAGGAGGGCAGAGGGAGGGAGGGGGCGAGAAGGAGGAACGGCAGGTCATGCTACCAGACCGGCCAGGGGTGGTGGCCCGCTGGGCTGTCCCCGCCAGCCTGGTACTGGCTCCACCTCTGCCTTTAAGCCCAGAGCAGCTGCCACAAAAGTCGAAGCAGGAGCAAAGGGGGGGGGGTGCCGGGAGTAGTGGGGCTCTCTGCAGGGAGCAAGGCAGGAGCAGCTGCAGGCAACCACTCCCACTGCCCCCTCACTCTGGCTTTGGCTCCCGCAGCAGCTGCTCCAGGCTTGAGGGCGGAGGCGGAGCCAGCACCAGTCCGGTGACAGAGACAACCCTGCGGGCCTCCCCCGGCTGGTCTGGTAGTGCAGCCTGCCACTCCTCCTCCTCACTCCCTCCCTCCACCCTCCCTCCTCCTCCTTCCCTCCTCCTCCTCAGGCCACATCATTCAGGCATGCCAAGGGTGAGGGAGGCGAGGGAACAATGAAGGCTACAACATCCTGGAGATGTTGAAAACATCCAGAGCTGAATGCCCACCTGTTGGAAGGGCTGTCTTCTTGCCTGCAGTGAGTGAGTGAGGTTGGACTGGATGGCCACTGGTATCCCTTCCAACTCAAGGGTTCCATCATCATCATTATTATAGTTATTATCCAAAAGAGCCTGTTGGGGGGGCAGAGCCTGTTCCATCTCCAAGGGTTCCATTGTTGTTGCTGCTGCTGCTGCTGTTGTTGTTATCAAACAGAGCTGGATGACCACCTGGGGAGAGCTTGGATGGTGTCTTCCTGCCTGGCAGGAGTGGGTGGGTTTGGATTGGATGGCCATTGGGGTCCCTTCCAACTCAAGGGTTCCATCGTCATCATCACCATCATCAATCAGAGCAGAATTGCCACCTGTTGGGAGGACTTGGGTGTGTTTTCCTCCCTGGCAGAATTGGAGCTGGATTGGATTGCCATTAGGGTCCCTTCCAACTCTAGGATTCTGTTATTGTTGTTGTTGTTGTTATTAAGAACAACAGGATGGCCACCTGTCAGGTGGGCTTGGATGTGTGTTCCTGCCTGGCTGAATTAGGGTCAGACTGGCTGGCCACTGGAGTCCCTTCCAACTCTAGGATTCTATTATTGTTGTTGGGGAAAGGACATTGGATCTGGCCCTGAGCTCACTCTAGGTATAATAAAGGTTTTCCCCTGACATTAAGTCCAGTTGTGTCCAACTCTGAGGGTTGGTGCTCATCTCCATTTCTAAGCCTAAGTGCAAGCTACCACTCTGATAGTCTTGGATTTGAAATCAAATGTGATGTTTTTATTTTTTTTATTTGGTGTGCGTTGGAAGAGGGGTAGTCTTAGTCAGTGAATATATCCCAAACTCTATATTTTAACTGGAAATGTTGGGGCCGTCTTATACGCCCAGTCGTCTTATACACCTGAAAAAACAGTATTTGAGTTTGTAGCTTCCATTGTTATACTGAAGTAAAGAAAAAGCGAATATAAATCTAAATTATCAGTTAAGTAGAACTGAGAGACAGAGATTCCTTTGGGAATACGTTTTTAGTCAAAATATTGATGGAAGAGTGACTAAAAGCCTTCAGTTAGCCATCCAGGAGGCTGAGTAGAAATATATTTTGAAGGAGAAGAAAGTGGCCTAACAGAGTAGAAACAAGTTAACTGTTTGAAAGTTATGTAATAACAATTTTATGTATTCAAAGGAGTGAAAGACAGTTGCAATAATATCCAAGTGGAACTGAAGTAAAGTACTTTGTAACAGATAAGCTTATGTGCCAAAGAATTCATGAATAAACATTTCTTTGTTTAAACATATATATTGAAGTCTTGTGTCAAGTTACAGAACTAAAGTTATACAAGATATATATACATATATAGTTGATACAACGAATTAAGTGTGAAATATAAAAGTATGGAAGGTAATGATGTATGTATGAAACTTAAGAGAATAATGTATTTTAAGAAAACGTTTTTTTTAAAAAAAAATTTAAGGGACTACAGTTATACGGCTGGAAGTCAGTCTGTGATTACATTGAGGTAACCTGTGAGGAGAATTGGAAGCTACATATTGACTCCAGGTTTGGATTATACATAGAAGAAATATACACAGACATATAAAGATTGCATCCTGTAACAAACACATATTAATAAAGACGCCACAGAGACAGAGAAAGTGTGGTCCAAGCATGAACTACAAGTCACTGAGTTTGTGAGGTTTGATTCCTCACTTCCCGCATATCTGCCAGTCTACAAAAAAAAACCCCAAACCCAACAATCTGTTTTGTTATTCTTCGTCATTGTGGTATCTGTCATGGAGAACATCCACCAATCTTTTAAAGGATTTCATTTACTCTGTAATTACTGACTCTAATTAATACTTTGCAACTTGGACTTTCTTTTTTAACCACATTTGTCATTTTGAACCTTCTAATCACAGAAAAGTAAAAGAAAATAACACAGACCTGGGCACATATGGAATTGTTTCCTGAGGGTGAGTGTTGTTTCCAATCTGTCCTATCCTCTTCCAGAAGAATATCTTTTTCCAGTACCAATGGGAGACCCTAAATAAGAGATTTACTTCAATGTCTTTAAGGCATTTGACTGCCTTAAATGGCCATGTATTTACACTGCTTAGAAGAATGAATACAGGTGATGTATTTATAATCATTATCAGAAAATCATCAACACTGCCATATAATGCAGTTTCATCATGCAATTTAACTTCATTGATCTGCATTATATGGCAGTGTGGGCGCATATTATGCAGATCAATGCAGTTACTCTGTATTATGAAACTGTACTATATGGAGTGTAGATAGGGCCTAAAAAGAGGCCCCATCTACTAGTACATATGGTAGGAATAGAGGAGTGGGTCTTCACAGTGGCTTCTTTCAGGCTGATACTACCCTGAACCGCTCCCAATGTTGCTGTGAGATTAACCTTCATTCCATAAGACCAGGGTAATATCATAAAATTACATAGATGATGGAAAGGTCTCCCAGTTCTGAGAAGGATACCAAAAGGCTTTTGGGGGGAATGGATGGATGGGGGGTCATCAAAAAGTATGCTTTATTCTTGCTGCCAATAATAATAATAACAACAATAATAATTCATTTATATACCATTCTATCTCCCTGAGGGGACTCAGGGCAGTTTTCAAGCAACATCAAAACATACAGAGTCACAACATGAACAAAAAAGAACAGTAGCAGCAACATAAGCATGGAATTACCCAACAACACATAAATATTAAAAGCCAAAAATCCTGCCTGTTCTTCATGTCTATTTGTTAGGGCATGGAAAAGGAATGGGTCAGGACAATTAAAAAGGCTGGGTCAAGACTGATACAAATTGATATAAGATGGGACCAGCATTTAGGTACAGTATTGTAATAGGTAAGCAACGAAAGTGGGGACGGGCTATTTCCACGGGCCTGTTAGGAGAATGACCAGGGTAATACTGATTAAAACCTTAAGTCAGACAGGTGTCTTAGACTTCAAATCACTTTGAATGCGATTTTCCTGCTGCTTGGCCGGGGGTTGGACTGGATGGCCCACGAGGTCTCCTCCAACTCTTACGATTCTATGATTCAACTTCCACAATTCCTAACAGCCAGTAAGTTGGATGGGATTTCAGGGAGTTGAAATCCAAAACACCTGGAGAGCTGAAGTTTGCCCAAAACCTTAAATGGTTTTCTGGGGATGAATGTGTGCGACTGGCCCAAGGTCACCCAGAGGGTTTCCACAGTTGAGCGGTAAATCAAAGCCTAGTCTCCAGAGTCTGAATCCAACACTCAACTCTTGCTGATACTAAATGACTGTGCTCAGTCCCTGAACCAAAAGCTTATATACTGAAAGTTATTTTCTCCCCCCTGAAAGATAGTGCCTTCCAGCTGGCTTCTCGCTTCAGTATTCTGCGTTTCCACTCCCAAAGAAATGGACTCATGTCCTCCACTTGCCTGCATCACCACCTCCTTTGCCAAGTGGTTAATCTGCATCTGCAACTAATCAAAAAGCAAAATGCTAAACAATCATCAGAAGTAGTGTGTGCGTTTTCATAACAGCATATGAGGAGGTGTTGCCAGCAGAGCAATCAGCAGGGTTCTTCTTCCAATAATGTTAGAGATCTTGTGACTATTTTGTTATGTAACCTTGAGAAATACCACATCAGGATTAGCTCCTGATAAGTCCTTTATGTTAGAACTGATAATGTATTTCCTGAAGAGTTAAAAGGAATTTTTGAAAGTTCTCATTCAAGTACTTTTAAGTTCAGCTGTCCAAGCATTCTCTCCTCTGAAGAAAGGGATCCCAACATAGAGATACATATAAATATGTGCTTAAATCAAACATGAAGCACATAGTGGAGTCTATGTTGTCCATGTTATACCCTTTATTTTCTGCTTCTGGAGCAAGCTCAGACTTTGGAAACATATGAACTGCCTTTTCCTGCACACAGACCAGAATGTTAATTTGTAACATCCCTAATGAACAAATTTATGCTTATAATCATAGTCAGGGTGGAAAAGCCTAAGAGCCACACATACCCTTCAACTCATTTCAGCAAACCCCACATCGATTTAGCAAGCGCTCACACTTGTTGCTATATCATTCTTTTCTAATTTTTCACCGCAAGTGGCCAAACGCCATTCAAAATCATAACTAAATGCAATAGTTTTTCTCCCACCACCTTGAGCGCCGCCAAAAGCCCCTAACAGACCCTCTAAATCTACAAGCAAGCAAACAGGCAAAATTGATAGCATTGTCACTTCCAATTCCATTTCAGCATGCCAGAGTGGGAGTTGGGGAGAGACTGGCAAGCCTAGTGTTGCTGTGTTCACACTGGCCTAAGTTTTTCCTGAAATATGTAACTTAAAATTGAGGAATAGTGTCCTTTCTTTTTATATCAGATTTCCCTAATACCTGGAACCCAGAATTTCCAGCCAACATGGCAAGGCTAGCTATGCTGCTCAGAGGTATAGCCCAACGCCTCCAAAAAAACTTCTGCTTTTGAAAAAAGATTAAACAGAATCTTCCTCAGTAGTGTTATAAACATTAAGATTGGAGCTTCAAATAAGCGATTTAAATCCAATCAACCCAGAGTGCAAGGATAAAGCCTTCAGGCTTCGTTTTTATTCTGTGGAACAAACGAGGTAGTAAGACATGGGAGTATGTTCCTGAGCCTATTATGGAAACAAGAAATAGTGACTTCGACTGAAATGAATGACACCCACTAAATGTTATCATAATGTCATTCTGCAGGATTTAGAAAATTCACAGCCACCCAATCTTTTTTCCATGCTTGTAGCCAATAATTTTGTCAGGGAAGGTACTGACAGAGCTTGCACATATATGACCATACACAGCCATATTTCAGGAAGAGAAGCAATCCAGCTAGTGTGTTTTTCATGTCAATGCTTAAGGCATCACTCCTGGGTAGTGCAAGATGGGTATGTATGTACATTGTGAATTATAGCTGAGAGCAGAAAATTATATCTGAACCCTTATTCCACTCATGTGTGTTGTATGCCTTCTAGTCATTTCCAATGTATGGAGACCCTAGGAGATGCTATCATGGAGCTGTCTTAGCAAGATTTGTTCAGAATGAGTTTGTATTTGAGGCTGAGATATTATGACTTGCCTAAAGCCAACCAGTGGCTTCATGGCTGAGCAGAGATTCAGAGTCAAACACTCCAGCCACTACGCCACATTGATTCTGTCACTAAAACACTACTGATTATAATAAAAGCTGCAGTTTAAAGTATAAATCAGAAGTCCTCATTTCAAATCTCAGCTTAACTAAGAACTGATTCTGTGACCTTCCCTACTTTGCTAGAGAAGCAAGCAAAGAACATGGCTTATGGCAGGGGTCGGGAACCTTTTTGACTCAGAGAGCCATGAAAGCAAAATATTTGGAAGTTTATTTCAGTGAGAGCCATATAATATATATAATATATTTTAAGACTGAATTCAACTAAATGTGAGTATATACGTACATACTATGAGAAAAGGACTCCCCTGGCAGAATGACGGGACACTTCAGACCTGGCTCTGCAAAATGCACGCTCAGAACTCTGGGAAGGAAGAGAAGATGGAAGGAAGGGAAAAAGAAAGAAAGAAAGAAAGAAAGAAAGAAAGAAAGAGGAAAGAAAGGAGGCAGGGGAGAGGAAGAAAGAAAAGAAGAACAAACTATGGAAAAGGAAGAAAAGCAAAAGAGAGATGAGGGGAAAAGAAACAAGGAAATGGGAAGGGAGGAAAGGAAAGGAAAGGGTGGGAAAAAGAAAGGAAAGGGAGGGAGGAAAAAGGAAAATAATGAAGGGAAAAGAAGAAAAGAAAGAAGGGGAGAGAATGGAAAGTGAAAAGGAAGGAAGGAGAAAGAAAGGAAAACTTGGGGGGGAAAGAATAGAAGAGGAAGGAAGGAAGAGGTAGAATGGAGGAAAGAAGGAAGGAGAGAAGGAAAGGGTGAAGGGGGAGAAATGAAGGAAGAAAGAGGAAGGAAGGAAGATGAAGAATAGAGGAAAGAAGGAAGGGGAGAGAGGGAGGGAAAAGGATGGAGAGAAAGAGAAGGAAAGGGTGAAGGGGAGAAAGGAAGGAAGAGGGAGAATGGAGGAAAGAAGGGAGGAGAGAGAGGGAGGGAAAAGCAAGGAGAGAAGGAAAGAATGGAAAAGGAAGGAAGAGGGAGAATGGAGGAAAGAAGGAAAGGAGAGAGGGAGGGAAAAGGAAGGAGAGAAGGAAAGAAAGGAAGGAAGGAACGAAGAGGGAGGGAAGAAAGAAGGTAGAGAGAGAGGGAGGAAAAAGAATGAAAGAAAAAGAGAGGGAAAAGAAAGGAAGGAAGGGGGAGGAGGGCGCGGGGCCAAAGCAGACCTTGGTGTCGACATCGGCAAGGCAGTCCTGCTGGAAGGTGTCAAAGAGGCAGCGGCTCTGGAGCTGCGCGACAATGAGGGTGATGAGCTGAGCACCCCGAGGCCAGCGAGGCCGGGTCTGCAGCGCAGGGACAGGCCCGCCTCCGCCGCCTCTCCTGAAGCTCGTGGCGGAGGACGAAGATGAAGACGAGGACGAGGCACCACCACCAGGCTGCGCCATCCTCAGCTAAGAGAGCACAGGGCCCCGAGAGCAACAGGGGATGAAATAATGGTGATGGCGGCGCGGATGTGGCAGTCGCGGTGCATTTGGGTCACTCCTCCCCACTGCATGATGGGAAACTGAGTCCCGGGCTGCTTTGGAGAGCCAGATGCAATCATGAAAAGAGCCACATTTGGCTCCCGAGCCATAGGTTCCCTACTCCTGGCTTATGGCAATACTGGCCTATGTTACAATTGTGGTAGAACACCAGATCCATGTGTCACCCATTGTTGATAGGACAGCTATCAAATGAGGACAAAGAACTTGTTGGATGTAATTGGATAGGAGCACAATTATTATTTGCCAAATGCTGGCTGAATACTTCTAATTTCCTATAACTCATTTGACAAAGGCTTGCTGAAAGAATTATGGTATTGACCATCCTGCCTGCTGGAGATTATTGCCACTTCCTTCACACAGCTGTCTAATTTATTTCAAATGTAGTTATAAAATAAAACTGAATTTTTTTTTGTAAAATGTGAGAAGCCAAAACATTTTTCTTCTGGAACAATAAAAGCCTGGGTGGGAAGAAATGACAAAGAGTCAAGCAGAAAATCCCACCACCATTCAAATATGTGGGAAAAAAATCTTGCTCACTTTATAGTCTTAAACACAATATGCATGATGTATGTAGTTCTATCATGTGCATTATGACATATAAAAGGGAATGTAAGATGCATGCGTATTTTCAGTCCAAAAAATGAAGACTATTCTCTCCATTCAATAGAGTGGAACAGTGAAACAAATCTGAAATACCTAGTACAAGCAATAGACAGATATTGTTATCTATGGTCTGATACTCTGTTAAAGAAAGACCATATTTCACATACTGGCTAATACAAATAACAAACACCATCAATGACAAATACTGTTTTGAGTCACATGGTACAAAGATCTCTTCTGAAAATTTTCTAAACACATCATAATTAGGCTCAGTTTTGACCACAAAACACTGAAGAACTAAGGTTTCTACTTAGATTCATTTTTAAGAGTAATAACAAACAGGGATGATAAAGCATTTGGATTTAAAAGCAGAACAAATCAACAGGTGGTGGAAATAATGAAGCAAGACTTTTATTTAAATATTTTTTGTACTGTATTAGAAATCAATTTTGTATTTACAGTTATGGCTGAATTTCAGCATCAGTTTAAACACTATAAAGAGCTCGAAGTCATAAAATTAAATATTACCAGCCTCATCAATAATCCAGGCAGCACCTTGTAACACAGGCATGGGCAAACTTGGGCCCTCCAGGTGTTTTGGACTTCAACTCCCACAATTCCTAATAGCCTTAGGGCCTTTCCTTTTCTCGCTTAGCTACTTAAGCGATTGAGTGGGAAAAGGAAAGGGCCTGAGGCTGTTAGGAATTGTGGGAGTTGGAAGTCCAAAACACCTGGAGGACCCAAGTTTACTCATGCCTGTTGTGACATATATTACTAAATTAATATTTGGGGGGGGGGGGAGAATAAAATACAATAAAAAATATAAATAAATTATGGTAGGTGTGATACAAAAACACATTTTTTATATTTCAGGGAATCTTTATACTTATGTGAAGAAGCAGTATAAAAATTGCTTCCTGGGAAGCAATGATACATACTGTACTCTTGCTGCCAAGATGAGCAGGAGTGAAAAGTATGTCCAATCTATGTTGACTTTTTTGATAAAGCAACCCACAGCCTTGATGAATCATGCATAACAACGTGTGGTTTAACAAGTACATGTCCCATAGAAACCAGATATCCAGACTGATTCAAACATTCCAGTTACCATTTCCTTTGAGAATTACTTGTGCCAATGGTGAATTATTACAAATGCTACATTCTGTTTCTACGTGTATGTGTGGCTTCTTTGGTATTAGCTTAAGGATTACTCTATTGTATCCTTTTCCAATGTGGAGCTGTTCTATTGCTTGGGACTGCAACTCAGGCCCCATCTATACTGTCATAAGTTTCAAACTGCATTATATGGTCAGTGTAGACTCATATAATACAGTTCAGTCAGTTAAACTACATTATATGGCTCTACACTGACCATACAATGTCATTTCAAACAGCAATATATGCCAATGTCAATGGGGCCTCAGAGCATGCCTGACCATTAGCCCTGCTTGCTAAGGCTGAAATCTAAACAGGCAGATGACACCAGGACAGGGAAGGCTCTTCCAACAAGGCCCGAGACTAAAGGATCACAATCAAAGAAAACTGATGCTGTCATTTAGCACCCTGACAAAGACTAAACTAGTCCTTCAAAGCCAGCTTAAAAGGAAGATGATGCAACAATATTACTCAAAATTGCAGGTTAGAAGATTACACTGGGCTACAATTTCCAGTGCTCCAAGGGCAAAATGAGACAACAATTTTGGGAGGAATACAACGGATATGCTTTATGCCTGTAGAGCAGTCATGGGCAAACTTTCTAACTTGGGGGCTGAATGGTGGGCTGGAGCGGGGTGGGTGCCCTTTCCTCCCCTTCCTCTTCTCTTTTGGAGACAGAAACTGAAGAAAAGGCAGAAACATTCGGATCCCAAAAGGGTTGATCTTAGCCAGAATGAGACGGTGGACGGGAGAGAAAAAGTGTATCCATTAAATGCCGGATTGCCTATTCCTGATATAAAATCCTAGAGTTGGAAGAGATCTCCAAGGGCATCCAACCCCCTGCCATGCAGGAAGGCACAATCAAAGCACTCCCAATAGACAGTCTCTGCGGGAAAGCTTCCAGAGAAAAAGACTCCACCACACTCCCAGGAAGTTCTTCCTAATCTTTTCAGTTGAATTGCTTTCCCTGCCATTTGAAACCTTTGCTCCCTTGTGCCCTGATCTCTAGAGCCACAGAAAATCACCTCCCCCCCCCCCTTCAATGGGACACCCTTTTAAAACTTGAAACATGGTTCTCGTGTTCCCTATTTTCTCTTAGAGCGGAGGGAGGGAGGGAAGGAGGAGGGAAAGAGAGAAGGAAGAATGGGGTGGTAAGAGAGAGAAGGGTCTGAGAAAAGAGCCCAAGGGGCTGCATCTGGCATCCGGCCCCTCAGCCTGCGTTTCCCCATACCTGCTGTAGAGGTTGCAGTCCAAAAAAGTATCATTTTTGAGCAGTACACATTGTCTCACTACAATTTCCATTTGAAACCTGCTTTAGGAGTTTGATTATCATACCATATCAGGAATATAGTTGTACAAGGAAAAATATCATCCATATTACAATGAATTTGTCATTCTTCAGACACACTTCTTGACACTGTATATATAACCTGTATCTGGATGGCAGAAACAATTCTGCAGGAATTCATGCAAAATTGTTACCTGGAAATTCCAGATGTGTTTCTGCTCATGTACAAACCAAGCCTGGCTAGGAATAGCTTCAAAAACTAGCAAGATCAGACCTGTTCTGGCCACACAGCAGTTCAGTCTTGTATCTCCTGATTCTTTCTATCAAGCAGCCTCTAGAATTTCAAGATTGTGTGTCTTCTCTTAATTTCTTCTCAGGCTCAGAAGATCAAAGGCACAGTTGGCAAGATGGATCAATTCCTTTGCATTTCCCCCTGAAAACAAGTACTATGAGACCATGCCTGGGTTTAGTGCACTCCCCTTTCCTTCCCATCTCTAGCTCAACATGGCTTTCTGAACATGATCAGTAGACTAGTAAAAGGTAAACGTTTCCCCTGACATGTCTAAGTCTAGTCATGTCTGACTCTGGGGGGTGGTGCTCATCTCCATTTCTAAGCCCAAGAGCTGGCATTGTCCATTGACACCTCCAAGGTCGTGGCTGGCATGACTGCATAGAGCACCGTTACCTTCCTGCAGAAGCAGTACTTATTGATCTACTCACATTTGCATGTTTTCGAACTGCTAAGTTGGTAGAAACTGGAGCTAACAGTGGGATCTCACCTTGCTCCCTGGATTTGCTGACCTTCTGGTTAACAAGTTCAGCAGCTCAGCGGTTTAATCTGCTTCACCACCAGGGGCTCCGATCAGAACACTGGCTCTCTTTATTTTGCAGAGTTGTTCAGTACCCACTGTTTCAACTGTACGCCTGCAGGAGGGATGACAGGGTCTGCAATTCTGAAAAATCAACTTGAGGGATGCCTGCCTGCAGATATGTACTGTACATATACTCATTATGGCAGGTTTGGGAGCCAAAAGTATGGATTTTGATCTAACCTATGGTTAAGTCAAGGGTCAGAATCTAGGGATGGGAAAGTAGCAATGCCACCACCCAGGTTGCTGCTGCCATAACCCACCCCAGGCCAGAAGGGGCACCATGGCAGAGAAACTAAAGGGGGTCAGGACTCCTTTTAGGTTTTTTCAGGAAGGAATCCCCCAACACTGGCCCATGGATTAATCCATCTAGTCTTTGGGGGTTGGGGGTTTTTTTTACTACAATTTCTAGATTTATACACAAGTATATAGGGTGGATTCAGGCCACATTTTTATCATGTCAGGAGCGACTTGAGAAACTGCGAGTCGCTTCTGGTGTGAGAGAATTGGCCATCTGTGAGGACATTGCCCAGGGGATGCCTAGATGTGTTACCATCCTGTGGGAGGCTACTCTCACATCCTCGTATGGGTGGCTGGAGCTGACGATGGGAGCTCAACCAGAAGATGCCTGAATGTGTTACCATTCTGTGGAAGGCTTCTCTCATGTCCCTGTATGGGAAGCTGGAGCTGACAGATGCTCACCCTGGGGATGCCCAGATGTGTTACCATCCTGTGGGAGGCTTCTCTCATGTCCTTGCATGGGAAGCTGGAGCTGACAGATGGAGCTCATCCAGGGGGTGCCCAGATGTTTTACCATCATGTGGGAGGCATCTCTTATGTCCCCCATATGGGAAGCTGGAGCTGACAGGTGGGAGCTCACCCCGCTCCATGGTTTGAACCTGCCGGCATAACGGGTTCATCTGAGAGCTCCTTTTAGTCCTAGGAAATTATATGTTCTCTGCAGCGGCCCACCCACAGCCCCACCTGATCCAATATAAGTTGATTGGAGGCCAAATAATGCTTTTATTTCAGGAGCACAAAAGAGCAGGGTAGGAGGGCGGAAAATGGAACAGTTCTTGGGAAACTACTGAAAGCAGTAGATAGTTGCCAATCTACAAGCCCTAAGTGGGTTTTCAAGCAAGCAAGCAAGCCAGCAGAAACATGGTCCTAGTCCCTGGCATGTGTGTGAGACAAAAATCTTGTTTCCAACACCGGAAAGATTGTAATGCACAAGATGCAGCCCTTGAGCCTTCCTTCTGAACTTACCATCGACTTAAAGCAGTAGACAGTTGCCAATCTACAAGCCATAATAATAATAATAATAATAATAATAATAATAATAATCTTTATTTATACCCCACCACCATCTCCCCAACAGGGACTTGGGGCGGCTTACATGGGGCCGAGCCCAACAGTGCATTACAATAAAATAGAAACTAAAACATGAAACTACAATACAATACAATAATAAAATAAATAAAACATAAAAATACAATAAACAATATAAAATAATATAATGAAAAATCATTCATAATCACAATGAGCGGGCCACATGCACAAGATAAATGCTAAAAACACAGGGTGAGATAGGAGTGGAGCAAATTATTTGTGGGGGAGAAGCTTAAGTGACTAACAGGAGCTACATACAGGGAGGATACCACCCACCCCCTTGTTGTGTCAGTTCCACTGGCTGCCTGTCCACTCCCGAGCTCAATTCAAAGTGCTGGTTTTGACCTATAAAGCTCTATATTTTACTTACTTGTCCTTACTCTGCCTCTATGTCCCACCTCGTAACCTAAGATCATCCGGGGAGGCTCTGCTCTCGCTCCCGCCAACATCGCAAACTCGGCTGGTGGGGACGAGGGGCAGGGCCTTCTCGGCGGTGCCCCCCGCCTGTGGAAAGTGCTTCCAAATGAGATACGATCAACCTCATCCCTCCTGGCTTTCAGGAAGAAAGTAAAATCATGGTTGTGGGACCAGGCCTTCGGTCAGCAGACATAAAGCAGCACTTTGGTTGAAATGGACTAGAAATATAATTTACATGAGGATACGGTTTTATTGGTAATTAAAGTTTTATATTTTTTTAATTAATGGCTTATGTATTTTATGTATTTTATTTCTATTAATATTTCTATTTCAAATTTATAGGTCACCACTCCCCGGAGGCTCGGAGCGGCTTACATCAGACATGAGTGGCACAATAAAACAGTAAAAAAAGTTTTTTTAAAAAAACTGATTAGCCAAGTAGGAAGGCCTGCCTAAACAGATAAGTCTTGCATGCTCTCCGGAAAGCTAGTAAGTCTTGGAGTGTACGGACTTCAAGCAGAAGAGTGTTCCAAAGAGACGGGGCCATGGCAGAAAAGGCCCTGCGTCTGGTCTTTGTAGAGCAGGGGTGCTCACACTTTTTCAGCATGAAAGCTACTTATAAAACAACCAAGTCAAAATGATCTACCTACCCACTACAAAAATGTGAAACATATAACACAATATCTGCTTTGAACTGGGTTTTCTGAGCCCACACTGCCATGTAATCTGATTCAAAGCAGATAACATGGGATTTTATTCAACTATGTGGAAAGGACCTCAGATAACCCAGGGCCAGCAGCACTTGGCCGGCATCGGGAGCCTGTGGGGTGGGACTGAGCCCTCCTCACGCCCTGCCTGTGATCTGCCAGGACACCCTACGCGATCTACCAGTAGGCCACGATCTACATAATGAGCACCCCTGTTGTCGAGCGTATGATCTTGAGACTGGGAACTACAAGCAGCATTTGATCTTCAGATCACAGTGGTCTCTGGGGTTGATAGAAAACGAGTCATTTTTTTAGATTTTAAAAAGATATTTTAGATATTTTTAGATGTTTTAATGGTTAATGGCTAGGTTTAATGGTTATTGTATTAATTGTTCATGTAATGACATTGAACTGCTGCCTATGCAAGCCATCCTGAGTCCCCCTCTCGGGGTAGAGAAGTGACGGGATATAAATACCAGAAATAAAAATAAATAAAATAATAAAGACAAGGTCATAGAGACAGGCCTTCAGACTGGTAGGGGGAAGCGTACTATAGGGACAGGCATTGAGGGGGAGCAACAAAAGGAGAAGCATAGCTACTCTGCAAAAGCGCAAGGGAAAAGCCAGGTTTGGAGATCTTTCTGGAGGGTTGCTAAGGTGGGGGCTCCAAGTGGGTTTCAAAGCAAGCAAGCAAGCAAGCAAGCATGCCAGCAGAAACATGGTCCTGCTCCTTGGCATGGGAGACGAAAATCTTGTTTCCAACATCAGAGAGCTTGTAATGCACAAGATGCAGCCCCTCAGCCTTCCTTTTGGACTTACCTGTGCAAGGACCAACGGAAAAGCGATGCCTTTGCCCCAAGCCATGGCCTGGAAGCGAGCACTGGAGAGGGGCCAGGCTCCCTCCATCCCACCCCAGCGGTGAAGTCATGTCATTCCCGGCCGCTTTCCCACTGGCAGCAGCAGACCCAGGCCACGCCAAAGCCCACCCTCCCGACAGGCGCCCACTTACCGGGGAGAAAGATCCTGATTGGCCCTGGAAGCTAAGCAGGCTCAGCCCTAGACGGCGCTTGGAGGGGAGACCGGCAAGGGATTCTAAGCACTGCAGGCTAGATTCCCCCTCTGACGCCCTATGGAACGGTGTCACCGTAAGACTACTACTCAAAGGCGCGCGCACACCACCCAATCTTGCATTGCAGGAGAGCCAAGAGTCATCAGGGAGGGTTCAGCAATTAAGAGTTATAGCAGCAGCAGACCTGGGTCTGGCCACGAAAGGAAGGACCTCCGAAGGCGTTGGAGCCGGCAGAGCAGAAGAAGCACACCCGGAACCTCGCCAAGGATCGCCCGCTCTTCTAGAACACTCAGCTGTCCCTTCTCTCTCTCTCTCTCTCTCTTTCTCGCCGGCGCTTTCTAGAACAAGCCTGGCACTTCCAGCCGGGGCTCCGCTAGCCACGCCCCCTCTCGCTGACGCGCTTGGCCTCCCGCGCTCCGATTGAGCCTCTGCCCCGTCGGAAGCCACGCCCCCTCTGCCGGGACACGCCCCCCTCCGCCGAATGCTCCAGATGCTGCTACCGTAATGCCTCGAATAGTGCTTTCCCTATTGTTTTGGGAAGGGGTCGCTGCGCTTGTGAGAGCCTTCTTGAAGAAGTCAATAGTGTCCCCTCTGCTTTTGGCTAAGGGGGCATCAACACCAGGTGTAGGCAAACTTCGCCCTCCAAGTCCAAAACACCTGGAGGGCCCAAGTTTGCCCTGACTGTAGAATCAATACAGTTTGACACTGCTTTCACCGTTCCTGGCTCAATGCCTTGTAAAACTACAACTTTCACGATTCCATTGCATGGAGTAAAAAAAAGTGGTATCAAAGTGTATTAATTGTATAAACAGGGCTGTCCAACTGCCGGCCCTGCAGGTGTTTTGGACTTCAAATCCCAGAAATCCTAACAGCTGGTAAACTGGCTACGATTTCTGGGAGTTGAAGTCCAAAACACCTGCAGGGCCGGCAGTTGGACGGCCCTGGTAGTATATAGATCACTGGTTCCCAAACTTTTTTGGCCTACTGTTCCCTTTCCAGAAAAAAAAATTACTCACCCCCCCCCCCCAGAAATTTATTTTATTTTAATAGCAATTAAACAGAAAGATATATATGTATTAATGTTTCTACCTTTTTTTTTGTAAAATTAAATGTTTTAATGCGTTTAAATTATAATTTAAATGTTATTTTAATGGCATTGAAAAAAAAGAAGGGGCCCGTACTGGACAAGCGAGGCTCACCTTGAAAAGCGCCTCCCGCTCGCCCCGCTCCGCGCCGGGCCCAACAAGGTGCGCTTGCGAGGACGTCCCCATTGGAAGAAAGAGGAAATACACCGGACTGCGCCGTGGACGGGGTTGACGAGAAGGAGGCGTGTGCTGCGGTTTCCACAGCAACGCCTGCCCAGGGATTGCACGCTTGCGACTGTGTCCCTGCAAGTTGGAATCCCTGGGCAGGCGTTGTTGTGGAAACCACAGCACGGACCTCCTTCCTCTCGTCAACCCCGCCCACGGTGCAATCCTGTGTATCGCCTCTTTCTTCCAATGGGGACGTCCTCGCAAGCACGCGACCCTGCAAGTGGCAAGCCTGGCTCACACCACCGCCCCCTTACAGGGGTTCAGTGCCCCGCAAATTCTTCTGAGCCTCCCAGCACCCCCTTGGATCGCCCCACCACCCACCAGGTGGCGGTTCCGCCCACTCTGGGAACCACTGGTATAGATGCACCCTGAGGCATCTTTTTCTTTTCCGTTCCTGCTTTAGATGCAAGGGCTTTCTCAGTCACAACTCAATCATGTTGATAAGGCAAGGTGGGATTTATAGTACAGCCCTCCGCATTTGCGGTTTTGACTTCTACAAATGCTAAAGTTAGGTTTGCCCGTGCCATTGTGTTTCCCAGCAGTATGTGAGGTTGCGGGGGGAAAAGCTGACAGAAAGAAAATCAAATATGAAAGCAGTGGGCAACACCGTAGTGTCAATGCAAAACAACAATTCGAGTAAGCAAATAAGCAAAATCAAACAATGATAATAAAATCAAAACAATTCATTTAGTGGTCAAGAATATAAGTAATAGTCTCCACAATGGGAAATATACATCAATTAGAGTGGATAAACCACCATAGCAATGTCGCTATACAGTATGCTCAATACAAGTCAAGTAATCAAAAAGGCACAATGGCGAAAAAATAAATCAATAGAGGAGTCATATAATACAGAAAGGAAAACAGTTACACCTTCCTATAAAGCTCAAGGCAATTCAAAATGTCACAGTGGACAGGAACGAACCGCCAAGGTGGGAGAATCCCCGGTGTTCCGAGTCAAGCGGAGGGAAAAGGCTGGTGACGCTCAATAGGTCCCTGATGCTGTAGCACTCTTGCTGGCATGCGCAGTGGCTCGCCGCTATGGGTTGTGGGCGTTGTAGTCCAGCTAGGCTCGCTCTGTTGTCCGAATGCGTCTGCGCATGTGTGGGAGCGTACAGTGACGGCCCGCAAAGGGTGTTGGGTAAGGTAGTTCGGGAAGAGTAACAGGGCGTCCTGGTCGTGAGAGGTATAAGGCGAATGCCTGGGTAGGAGTAGAGGGGTCCACTGCTCGCCGGGTGGGTGTGGGCAGTGGAGAAGGGGCGCCTGACGGCGGGAGCTCTCTCCTGGGCCGGCTGAGGGCCGTTTCGTCGTAAATACTTCCTCAGAGGCGAAAATGATAGCATCCTCAATTAAAGTGGATCTAAACAATAATAAACATAATGTTTTCAGAGCTCAAATGAACGGTGGGGACTGGGCATGCCAATAGTGAGTAATTAAATGGTAATTACCATTCAGAGTTGTTCAAACATCACGGAGGACGGACCACTCCTGAATCCGGAAATGGCAAAGATTGAAGGTGATCACTGGGTTTAAATAGGATTGTATAAGGCAAGCTTTTAAAGGGGCACTCACTGTGAGTATGTAGTAACAAGGGTGATTGAGGAAAGTAGTAGTAGGAGGGGGCGTGTGGGCACTCACTGGTAGTTGACGATCATTTATTAAGAAGGGCATTTATGGTCAGGGGGTCATTAAGGCCCCCACAGCGTTTCTCGGTGGCAAGTTGCACAATCCAAAATGTCTCTCTCTTTCTGAGTAAAGATGTCATGTCCACATGTGGATGGCCTTTCACTCTCTCTAGTACTTGAATCTTAATATTATCAAAAGTATGTTGCATCTCAGTACAATGAGAGTACAATGTGGAGTCAGTAGATTTTAATTTGATTCTGGACTTGTGTTCAAGGGAACGTTCACGTAGGCTCCTAGTGGTGTAGCCTGTGTACTGCAGGTGGCAGCTGCACTCCAGCAGATACACTAGGCCGGTGGACTGGCAGTTGGAGTAAGATTTCAACTTGAATTCTCTTTTATTGGTGGTGCTAATGACCATTTTTGTTGTTTAATGTGCTTACAGATGATGCAAGATCCACACGGATACGTTCCAACCACAAGGGAGCTTTTGAGTAGGGGTTGAGGTAGACTAGTATGAGTGAGAACGTCCCCTATGTTTCTGGTCCTTTTGTGGGCCACCTTCGGGAAATCTTTGAGACCAGGAATGCTGGAGACCAGTGGCCAGTATCGTTTGACTATTTTAGTGATTTGGGTGCCATGAGGGCTCAGAGTAAGTGGCCACACTATTCTGTCAACCCTTTCTCTATTGGCCTTAGGTTCTAGTAGGTGTTGTCTGTTGAGGCGGTCAGCTCTTTCCCTAGCTTTGTACAAGATATGTTCTGGATAGCCTCTACTCCTGAGATTATTAGTCAAGAGATCGGCTGCACATGCGCAGACGCGTTCGGACAACAGAGCGAGCCTAGCTGGACTACAACGCCCACAACCCATAGCGGCGAGCCACTGCGCATGCCAGCAAGAGTGCTACAGCATCAGGGACCTATTGAGCGTCACCAGCCTTTTCCCTCCGCTTGACTCGGAACACCGGGGATTCTCCCACCTTGGCGGTTCGTTCCTGTCCACTGTGACATTTTGAATTGCCTTGAGCTTTATAGGAAGGTGTAACTTTTTTCCTTTCTGTATTGAATGACTCCTCTATTGATTTATTTGCATTCGCCATTGTGCCTTTTTGATTACTTGACTTGTATTGAGCATACTGTATAGCGACATTGCTATGGTGGTTTATCCACTCTAATTGATGTATATTTCCCATTGTGGAGACTATTACTTATATTCTTGACCACTAAATGAATTGTTTTGATTTTATTATCATTGTTTGATTTCTCCTATTGGCATACTCGGATTGCTGTTTTGCATTGACACTACGGTGCTGCCCACTGCTTTCATATTTGTATATACGACTTTGATCGTTGGGCCCTAGCATGGAAGACCCTAATAACATTGAGACTGTGAGTTCGTTCAACGAACAGGAGGTTGAGACTGCCATACGGAGATGGCAATTTTGTCCACCTATGGAGGACGCCACTGAGGCCATTAATCCTGAACTTGAACCCACTTTGGATGACCTGTTTGATAAGGAGACCAGGCTTGTGCGAGTCACTTCCAATGCAGCATTCTTATCAGAATATGTGAGGCGGTCCCTTACACCCAGAGGCCTTAGAGTACATGTCCAACCTGGCATTTATGAGAACGACCCTGCATTCATCAAGTCATGGATAGCAATAGTCGAAAAATGTTCCAGGGACCTTTTGGTCTTGATAATTCGTAAAGCAACCATTGAGAGTGATGAATTGCAACGTGACATTGCTACCCTCAAAACCACTTTAGCCAGCACCACGAACAAACCAGACCTGGATAAAATTCAGGAGGACTGCCAGAAACTCTTTGATGATTTAAAGAAAGCCCAACTCACTAAGCTTAAACGCGATGAGAAGGACTATAAAGATGGAAAAATCTTCAAATGGCAGTCCAAGACTAATCTTAATAGTAACAGACGGATTCGATTCTCGCGAGAATCAGTGCAATCTGGTGGCTCTGGTGAATTTAGTGGAGGTGAGTCGGAACAAGCCAAAGCAGGACCCTCTACACAATACTCCTTAAGGAGCCGTTCTAAGAACTCTGACAATAAGGAAGCCCCCAAACCCCAGCGAAATTTTCGCAAGGCCAAGGGGAAAAAGGGACCGACCTAATTTTTAATTTATCTAGTTATGCACTCTCCGAACAGGAGAAAGCCCTTGTAAATCGTGGTCTTTCCTTTGTAATGACTCCTAATTGTACCGACTTGGATATTCGTAAGGATTTGGCATTACTTTTTCGTTCCATTAGGTTGAAGAGCTTTTTCACCAATAAAGACTCTACTACCACTTATGCGGGACAATCACAGAAGTTTAAGATTCCGAGCAAGTTTACCCCACACATAATTCCTGACAACGTTAAGACCTTCGAGGACATTATTTTGAGAGAAGTCTCTAAGATAGACCACCGCACTGACAAAAAGTTCAGTAACCTGACACAGAATGAGATTGACATCCTTAACAAATTAGGGACTGACCCCTCCTTGGTCTGGAAAAAAGCAGACAAAGGAGGGGGCATTGTACTCATGGATAGAACAGACTATGTAAATGAGTGTATGCGACAATTGTCGGACCAAAAATTTTATAAAATTTTGGACAAAGATCCCACTAAGAAATACATGACTACCATCGCTTCCATAGTACATTGCGGCCAGTCTATGGGCTACATCTCAGACACCATTGCGGACTTTCTTGTCAATAAATCTCCTCGAGTCCCAGTATTCCACACATTACCCAAAATTCATAAAGCACAACGCCCCCCAGTGGGGAGACCAATCGTGTCAGCAGTGTCTTCCTTACTTGAACCATTATCTAAATACTTAGAGGATATTCTACACCCGTTCTCTACGGACACTCCCACTTTCATCCTCGACTCAAAAGACTTTATTTCTAAAATAGAGGGCTATAAAATCGATCCCACCGACTACTTGACAACGGCGGACGTGGTGTCTTTATATACCCATGTCCCCCTTGAATTGGCTAGGAGCATTGTCATGGAATTACTTGACACTAGACAACAGAAAGATCCACCAACACATTTCCTTATGGAACTATTGGATGTGATCTTCGATTATAATTATTTTACTTTCAACGGCCAATATTATTTACAAGTTGATGGAGTTGCAATGGGGAGCAGTGTTGCTCCGACCATTGCAAATATCTTTATGATCCATTTGGAGAAGCGGATGTTATTTTCCACCAATGCTACCCCGTTGGTTTCTAAGATTCGCAGAGTGTTCCGATATATCGATGACCTCTACTTTATACTCCAAGGAGACCTTGACATGACTACTCTTAATTCCTGGCTCAATCAATGGCATGAGTCAATCTCCTTTACGTCCACCTCAGATCGCCATAGTATTAATTATTTAGATATCACTACGTACATCCAAAATGACACCATTCGGGTCAGGAATTATAGGAAACCTATCCAGAAGAACAGTCTCCTACACTATAAAAGTTATCACTCTTTTAGTTTAAAAAACAATTTACCTTATGGCCAATTCCTTCGTCTTAAACGGAACTGCACTCACCCCATGCATTACAAACTGGAAGCCGATCTCCTGACTAATAATCTCAGGAGTAGAGGCTATCCAGAACATATCTTGTACAAAGCTAGGGAAAGAGCTGACCGCCTCAACAGACAACACCTACTAGAACCTAAGGCCAATAGAGAAAGGGTTGACAGAATAGTGTGGCCACTTACTCTGAGCCCTCATGGCACCCAAATCACTAAAATAGTCAAACGATACTGGCCACTGGTCTCCAGCATTCCCGGTCTCAAAGATTTCCCGATGGTGGCCCACAAAAAAGGACCAGGAACATAGGGGATGTTCTCACCCATACTAGTCTACCTCAACCCTTACTCAAAAGCTCCCTTGTGGTTGGAACGTATCCGTGTGGATCTTGCATCATCTGTAAGCACATTAAACAACAAAAAATGGTCATTAGCACCACCAATAAAAGAGAATTCAAGTTGAAATCTTACTCCAACTGCCAGTCCACCGGCCTAGTGTATCTGCTGGAGTGCAGCTGCCACCTGCAGTACACAGGCTACACCACTAGGAGCCTACGTGAACGTTCCCTTGAACACAAGTCCAGAATCAAATTAAAATCTACTGACTCCACATTGTACTCTCATTGTACTGAGATGCAACATACTTTTGATAATATTAAGATTCAAGTATTAGAGAGAGTGAAAGGCCATCCACATGTGGACATGACATCTTTACTCAGAAAGAGAGAGACATTTTGGATTGTGCAACTTGCCACCGAGAAACGCTGTGGGGGCCTTAATGACCCCCTGACCATAAATGCCCTTCTTAATAAATGATCGTCAACTACCAGTGAGTGCACACACGTCCCCTCCTACTACTACTTTCCTCAATCACCCTTGTTACTACATACTCACAGTGAGTGCCCCTTTAAAAGCTTGCCTTACACAATCCTATTTAAACCCAGTGATCACCTTCAATCTTTGCCATTTCCGGATTCAGGAGTGGTCCGTCCTCCGTGATGTTTGAACAACTCTGAACGGTAATTACCATTTAATTACTCACTATTGACATGCCCAGTCCCCACCGTTCATTTGAGCTCTGAAAACATTATGTTTATTATTGTTTAGATCCACTTTAATTGAGGACGCTATCATTTTCGCCTCTGAGGAAGTCTTTACGACGAAACGGCCCTCAGCCGGCTCAGGAGAGAGCTCCCGCCGTCAGGCGCCCCTTCTCCACTGCCCACACCCACCCGGCGAGCAGTGGACCCCTCGACTTCTACCCAGGCATTCGCCTTATACCTTTCACGACCAGGACGCCCTGTTACTCTTCCCGAACTACCTTACCCAACACCCTTTGCGGGCCGTCACTGTACGCTCCCACACATGCGCAGACGCGTTCGGACAACAGAGCGAGCCTAGCTGGACTACAACGCCCACAACCCATAGCGGCGAGCCACTGCGCATGCCAGCAAGAGTGCTACAGCATCAGGGACCTATTGAGCGTCACCAGCCTTTTCCCTCCGCTTGACTCGGAACACCGGGGATTCTCCCACCTTGGCGGTTCGTTCCTGTCCACTGTGACATTTTGAATTGCCTTGAGCTTTATAGGAAGGTCTAACCTTTTTCCTTTCTGTATTGAATGACTCCTCTATTGATTTATTTGCATTCGCCATTGTGCCTTTTTGATTACTTGACTTGTATTGAGCATACTGTATAGCGACACTGCTATGGTGGTTTATCCACTCTAATTGATGTATATTTCCCATTGTGGAGACTATTACTTATATTCTTGACCACTAAATGAATTGTTTTGATTTTATTATCATTGTTTGATTTTGCCTATTTGCTTACTCGAATTGTTGTTTTGCAGAAAGAAAATCAACCCATTTATGATGTGGGCTGGAGCAGAGTTCTATAGACACCATGTGCTGCCAAAAAGACAAATTATTGGGTCCTAGAGCAAAATTACTGACAGCCAACATGGCTCTCTGGTGTGGGTTAGTCCATGAGATCAAGAAGAGTCGGAAGCGACGAAACGAATAAACAACAACAAACAGCAAAACCAGCCTGAACTCTCCTGGGAAGCCAAGATGATGTCCTTCAGCCACACCGTGAGAAGGCACAGCGCTCTGCAAAGGATGACGATGCTTGGAAAGACAGAGAAGGCCGAAGGAAGAGGAAGACCCCAAACCAGGCGTTGAGGAGAAGGTGTCTGGAGGCTTTTCATTCACAGGGGTTTGACAATGGATTTTGCATATGTGGTGCAATTCTAAATTTGAAGGTGTTCTGTTTCGGAGCGATTCCAGAAATAATGATAGAGTGGCTAGTCTATGGGAATGTGCCACAAAGCAGGCAGTGTAGGCCTACCGGGCTGACCTCCTTCGGGCCCAAGGAAGGAATGGGCCTCAGAACTGAACTTGCACAGGGCGCCATTGGTCCTAAGTCTGGCACTGGTGCCAGTCACTTTACAGCTACAGCAGCCCATTACACTCTGTCTCCCCAGGCCCAAGCCATACTCCTGTGAAATGTTGTTGCTATTTTGGACTTATGGTAACTCCATGAATGATAGAAACCCCCCCCCCACCCCAAGTCACCCTATCAACAACTGCATTGTACAAGTCTCGCAACTCAGGACCGTGGCTTTCTTGATTGAGTCAATCCACCTGTATTGTGGTCATCTTTACTCTTGGTTTACATTTTCCTTTGATCTATTGGATTTTATGGAAGAGGTCTCCCCACTCCATCCCCACCCCAATGTTATCTCCTATTTTCCTGCATGGATTAGTTCTCCTTGTCCCTATGCACAAGTCACAGAACAGTTCCATACCTCATTTCTGCCCCCTTTTACCCTTGCTTCATGGATGTCCTTTACTGCTTGAAGAGTTTCATCCATCATTCATTGAAGATTCTCTATCCTTTTGGTTGCAGATAATGTATTTTCGCATTAATCCCTGACAAATGTCCCTGACTTCAGTGCAAATCTGTTTTTTTACTTAATCTGTTTTACATGAATATTACTAAGGTTTTATTTTGGCATGATGGTTGATTTAGTGTTCTTCTTTAGCTTTACTCTGATTTTTAAAATTAGCATTCGATATCTGTGCTACAATCTGACGGTGGCCTTATTTTTGCAGTGAGAATGGCGTTTCTCCATCTTCTGTTTCTAATCATTTCTTGGGTTGTTTGAAGTGTTTACAATGAATGAAAATTCAGAAAATTCACTCAGTGAGTCTTCTTCATTTCTTGATCCTAAGCCATGTTTTCCTACTGTCATTGGTTCTGCTCCTTTGTGGTTCGAATCTGGGGAGTGGGGTGAACTCCCATCTGTCAGCCCCAGTTTCTCATGCGGGGACATGAGGGAAGCCTCCCACAAGATGGTAAAATATCCAGGCGTAACCCGGGCAATGTCCTTTCAGACAGCCAATTTTCTCACACCAGAAGCAACTTGCAGTTTCTCAAGTCGTTCTTGACACATACACAAAAACCAAGAAGTCCTTTTGGGTGCCTGGCCAAGACTTTGAATTATATCCTCCTGGACCTCAAGTACTAAATTTTACAATTTTTCTTCTACTGCTTCTGTGGTTGGGAGCACAAGCTTGTATTATGGTTATATGAATGGATTTTCCCTGTGATCTTATTAATACGATTTGGTCAGACTTTGAATCATATCTTTCCTTTCTCCACTGGCCATATCAACAGCCAAATATCCTTTCATCTTGAGTGAAGTTGTGTCATTAGCTACATTGATAGAGGATATGAATTTAGGGTGGCCGGGGCCCTAAGTTCCTCTAAAGCAAGGATTCTTTGAAGAAAAACTAAATGCTATTATGCAGTTATATTGTGATCCAAAGCACTAAGGAAAGCCCCTAAGTCCCCGAGAGAGTATCTCACCAAGATCCGGAAGTCTGCCAGCGAGAGAGTTCTATCCCAGCTGAGAAAGGATGACAAGTCGCAAAGTGAGTTTGAAAACATGCAAATGTGAGTAGATCAATTGGTACCGCTCCGGTGGGATTCCATGCAGTCATGATGGCCTCATGACCTTGGAGGTGTCTATGGACAACCACGGCTCTTCAGCTTAGAAATGGAGATGAGCACCAACCTCCAGAGTTGGACACAACTGGACTTAATGTCAAGGAGAAACCACTGACAATTCCTGAATAATGTGAAGAGATCACTGGAGGGTTTTTCCCGCCTTGGCCTTTTTAACGCAGCAGCTCTAGCTTGCTTGAGGTTGTGCTTCACTCTGGGGAATGATAAACACACAACATTGTCCTTGCAGCAACACCTGTCTACCTGATAAAACATTCAAATGGCAGTAAATGGAATTAAATGCTGGCAAATGAAATTTGGTATCAACAACAGTGAAATGCGGAAATAATCAGCATTCTTGATGTATGATTTTAGTTGCTGATGATTCTTACAGATGTCTCTGAATGGTTCATTCAAGAGAAATAACACATATTCCTTCCAACTGAAACAACTTGCCACACAGCGCACAGATGTATTACAATGAGTGCATTTAAAGAGAATATTTCTTACATTCAGCTGTCGAATTAAAATCATGATGATCAATGAAAGTATATAACAGTCTTTCTTTATAAAATTGTGATATCACTCAGAAACTCCTGTTGTTGTTGTTGTTGTGTTGTTGTGTGCCTTCTAGTCATTTTGGACCTATAATGACCTTAATGTGAACCTATCACAGAGTTTTCTTGGCAGAATTTGTTCAGAGTGGTTTTGCCCTTGCCTTCCTCTGAGGCTAAAAAAAATGAGAATAACATGCTGAAATGGGAAGGTTGTTCAGACACAAATAATCCATCTCTGGGTGATTTCCAGTAGATCAACGAGGGTTTCTGAATTCCAGTTATTTATTAATAGCAACTCAAAATGACACTGTCACTAGACTGTAGAGGAAGAAGGCTTTGTATAACCAGGAATAGATTTTTGTTTAAAAGGACTGAGAGCTCAGCTCAGTTCTAGCTCTCAAGATAATTTCCTGAGCTTAGCAGTTGCCCAGGACCAAAGCAGATGTTGTATAATACATAGATTAGAGCTACATATCTGGATTTTCTTTAGTTGTGCATAGTGGGGACAATTCTTATTCAAAACAATCCAAAGAAGTATTTATTTATTTATTTATTTATTTATCATGTCAGAAGCAAATTGAAGGTATAGTTGTAATGTATTTAAAAACACAAACAAAAATAAAACTTTGCAATATACTAAATGTCCTTTGACCAGTAGCTGGCCACTTGGAGTGCCTCTGGTGTTGCTATAAGAAGGCCCTCCATTGTGCATGTGGCAGGGCTCAGGTTGCATTGCAGTAGGTGGTTTGTGTTTTGCTCTTCTCCACACTTGCATGTTGTGTACTCCACTTTGTGGCTCCATTTCTTAAGGTTGGCTCTGCATCTTGTGGTGCCAGAACACAGTCTGTTCAGCACTTTCCAAAGAAGTGTCTCCTTCTCCCCAGAACAAGTCGAATCTAAGGGTGTATCTATAATTAGAATTAATGCCATCTGATACCACTTTAACAGCCATGGTGAACTGGTAATGGGAGCTGCAGTTTTACAAGGTCTTTAGCTTTCTCTGCCAAAGAAGGATGGGACCTCACCAAACTGCAATTCTCATGATTCCATAGCATTGGGTCATGACAGGTCAAGTGTCAAACTGCATTAATTTCATAAGCTGCATCATGTACATACAGACACAGAGAGCTACAGTGCTGGAAAATATATCTCATTGGCGCCAGAAGAACTGTGCTCCTATATACTAACCATGTGTCTTTTATATCTGGGAGATCTTCTAGCATGAGAAACAATAGATGCCACATCTGTTGGCTTCCATGTAAGTGTGGCAGTGAATCCATTACAAGCTTTAGGTTAAAAAAAAACTATGCAAAAAGCAGGCACAATCGCCAAAATAACTTCAGCGCATTGAACAACTCCTTAAAGCTCAGACTACAACTCAGATTGTATTCATAAGAACATAAGAACATAAGAAGAGCCATGCTGAATCGGGCCTCAGCCCATCTAGTCCAGCATTCTGTGTCCCACAGTGGCCCAACACAGGGATCTCTAGTCACCTGCTCCCGACCCCCACAACTAGGGGAAATTGCCTGCCTCCATCAACACAGAGGTGGCACTTGGATGTCCATTTCAGTAGCTACTGATTCACCACCTCACTGACGTAAAATCCATGTCTGAAACAGGATTAAAATCCGTCTGCCACCCCAGCATATTCCATAAGGTATCAGTTATGTCCTTTCTCTGCTGCTCAATTTAGGAAACCCAAGTGTTGATGTGAGACAAAATGTCTGGAAACATTTAAAAAGTTATGAACAAGGGAATAATTTTGGTGACTTGGATGGCTATTTAATGTAATTATGGTAAAAGCAAATGATCCTCTGGCAGCCTTACAAACCGTGCCTTCCTGCACGTTCACAAAGCGCCTTGCAATACAGTCAGCGGCAGAAGTCGCCAGAGGCTTGCTTTATTCTTGAAATATCTCAATGTTATCATGTGGCACAACATGCTTGCCAGAGTTTAGATGTTGTAACATGGCCCAGGAAAAGGAAAAATTGACCTGCATTTTAAATACTCCAAATAGATTTACGCTCTTCTGACAAATGCTAGGAATTTTTCAAGCCATGTTTTATATGGAGGCATAGATCTATGTTTTTAAACCGAGGCATGATCAGATTGTTCTTTTCTACATGACAACTGCAAGTAGGAACTCATTCTATTTCTCCAAAGAGTCCTGGTTGGAATTTGGTATTTAATAGAGTTTCAAAGTGTGTGTGTGTGTGTTAGGAGCAACCTGAGAAACTGCAAATTGCTTCAGGTGTGAGACAATCGGCTGTCTTGCAAGGATGTTGCCCAGGGGACGCCCAGATGTTTTACCATTCTGTGGGAGTCTCCCATGCCCATATGGGGGCATGAGAGAAGACTCCCACAGAATGGTAAAACATCTGGGCATCCCCTGGGCAATATCGTTGCAGACAGCCGATTGTCTCACACCAGAAGCAACTTGCAGTTTCTCAGGTTGCTCCTAACACACACACACACACACACACACACACACACACACACACACTTTGAAACTCTATTAAATTCCAAATTCCAACCAGGACTCTTTGGAGAAATAGAATCACATGTTGTGCTATGCAGAAGTCACATAACGTAAACTGTACTTTCAGTATTGTGACTCAAAATCCAATGGGTATGTGAGGCGGGGTGTGGGAGGGAAAGGGTCACTAGTTTGAATCTAATAAAGAAATTCTCACTAACCAAGATAATCCCAGCTTCAAAAATGGATTCCATTTTGGGAGAAATGCAGGATATAAATAAAAGGTTTTTCTCCCACCTTACCAGTTGCTAGTGCATAGACACTCACACATGGACACAAGCACACAAATGAGGTAATAGGTTCCAGTGGAAAAAATAATTGACTGATGGAATGACAAGAACTCTTCCTGGTATGCCATTTGATGTTAAGAAAGCTTGCCAAGTTTAAACTGTAGTGCCTTTTTCAGTGCCGGGCAATGAACCATAGCCCCTGTTTACTCAGACTAAGTAAACAGAGGACTGACTGAGCATGTAAACTCTTCACAGGGCTGATGCTTTAAATAAATTAACCAACACACTTCATGTTAGCACTTATAAGAAGAAGAAAATCCTTAGCATTCCTGCATAAATGTATGTTTGATACTTGGGTTAATTTGAAAAGGAAAACCTTGTTTTATGTGAATTAAAGAACATATAAGCAAAAATCCTTGCACAGTTAAGAAAAAAAATCAAATTTGTGAAGGCCTTTTGAAATGATGCACATGGTACTTGAGATTTTGCAACTTTGAAAAAGGGTCCCGATGTGAGAACTGCTTTCTTTCCACTTGGATGGAAGGTTTCTGTCATTTAAAAACAATTTAATCTCAGCCCTTTGAGGCCTTCTTTTACTTCACAATATGGTTTCAAAGATAGCAAGCTATTTATAGATAGGACAACATTCCTCAGTGGCCAACTTACCTTTACCGAAAGGTTAACTCTTGCTGTGTCTAGTTTTTCAATTTTTTTTACTATGCTTCTTCAAATACCAAGTATGAATACAATAATGCATGCTTGCAAATGCTGCCATTGTACATATAAACAGCTAGTTAGTGACCAGGATAAGTGGCTGTTGCCAGTGATAAGTTAAATCAGTTTTCAACTTCAGTCTTCCTCTGACTATTAAAAAGACCTGAATGAAAGAAAACAGCTTGATAAATGCCTATTGAATGATACCACTTCAGCAAAACATATAAAAGGATGTATATTTGCCCTGGGATTGACCATTAATACTTAATCTTCAGTGCACTTGAAGATTTTAGGCTCGTCTACACTCGGACTATACCCCTGGTTTTGACCAGAAGTCATTTTTTTGGACATTCAGATGAGTTCCCATGGGAATGTCCAGGGACGTCAAGTAAGTAATACAGAATACAACTGGTTAACCTAGTTTTACCCATGTTAGGAAAAATTGGGGAATGTTCTGGAGTTTGGGCATTGAATGTTTGCCTTTTATGTGTGGAATCCACCCTGAGTCCCTTCGGGGAGATAGAGCGGAATATAAACATATTATTATTATTATTATTGGACTGCTAATGTGGACAGCTAGATCAGCTCTAATTCAAACTGGTCCACTGTCTACACAGCTTGGTGCTGCCATCCTCTTTTTCTTGTGCTTAATGGTAGGAAAAAGCAGATCAATTGGGACCATGTCATCCCTGTCATCATACCTCTAGCCACAGACCTCCAGGGAGTTCCTGGACATTGTTAGGTGCCTTTGCTGGCATCAGCAAGACCACAAATTGGCAAACTGACACAGTTGTGTTACTGAAGGAAACTGCTCAAAGGTGCTCAGCATAGCATTATCCATTATTTACTCTAACACAACTCTTACAGAATAGTGGTTGGTATGATAAAGTCCATAATCAGAATTAGAACAGAGCCATTGACATTGATGAGATGTGACTTTAATCATAACTGAACTCCCAAAGGTGCCGAACCAATTTGGGTTCGCCCGAGGGGACCTATGGAACCAACTAGGTTCCTGAATGCCTTGAGGGATTTGGAGCCTGCCAGCGATTCGCTCGGTGAGCTGGTTACCACCTGGAACCACGCGCTGTCCTCCGCTCTCGACGAGATCGCCCCTAAACGCCCCTCTCAAACCCCGCACATCCTGTTCACCTTGGTACACAGATGCACTAAGATCTATGAAGCGGAGAAGAGACGGCTAGAGCGCAGGTGGAAGAAGCTCCGCGACGGGCCATCGACATCAGCTTATAAGCTTTTATGGATGCTTATGAGCATGCTGTCAAGGAGGCGAAAAAGTTTATTATGCCTCCTTGATAGCGTCTCGGATTCACGCCCAGCTCAATTATTCAGGATAATTCGGCAGCTGACGATGGTCCCTACCATCCCAAACAATGACAATTCGGCCCTTTCTGCTGAGGTTTTTCAGAATCACTTCGCAGACAAGATTGCGTTGCTCCGCCGGGACCTTCCTTCCACACTTGATACAGTCCAGGAGCTGGAGACTCCGTTGCCCTCCGCCGGGTCCACCTTCGACCGGTTTCGACCACTGGACGCAGAGGATGTTGACAAGATTGTCGCAGCCCTTAAGTCGACCACCTGCTCCCTCGACCCGTGCCCCTCCACGCTGATTCGAGCTTGCGTGGAGGGGTTACGAGGCCCTCTGTTGAGGATAGTCAACTGCTCCCTTGAGCAAGGGGCTTTTCCAGAGGAGCTAAAAGAGGCGGTGGTCAGTCCATTGCTGAAGAAGCCCGGATTAGACCCCGCGGCTCCTCCAATTACCGCCCAGTGTCGAACCTTCCGTACCTGGGCAAGGTGATTGAGAGGGCAGCAATGGACCAGCTGCAGACCTTCTTGGATGACGCAACCTGGCTAGACCCCTTCCAGTCCGGCTTCCGTTCAGGCCATGGGACGGAGACTGTCCTGGTCTCCATCACAGACCTACTCCGCTGCCACTTGGACCGAGGTGGATCGGCGCTGCTCGTGTTATTGGACCTCACGGCAGCGTTTGATACCGTCGATTACCAACTTTTGATACACCGCCTGGCGGGGGTGAGGGGGACAGCCCTCAACTGGCTGTCCTCCTTCCTCCAACGCCGCCAGCAGCGAGTGAAGTGGGGAGGGGCGGTCTCCGGAGGCTCCCGCTGAGTTGCGGGGTGCCTCAGGGGCTATCCTCTCCCGCTGTTATTTAACATCTATATGCGACCACTCGCCCAACTGGTACGGAGTTTTGGGCTGGAGTGCCATCAGTACGCTGATGACACCCAGCTCATACTGAGGATGGACCCCGGGCAGTCTCTGTACCCGATAATTTCCATCTTTGCCTTGAAGCCGTTACTGGATGGCTGCGAGCCAGTAAGTTGAAGGTGAACCCGGCGAAGACGGAGATCTTGTGGCTGGGCCGCCCGGGGGGGGGGGGGTAGTGACCCAGTTGCCAACTTTCGATGGTGTGGCCCTCTGCCCTCAGCCATCGGTAAAAGGCTGGGGTCCGGCTGGATGCCCACCTGTCCATGGAGGAGCAGATTGGCTGCACCTGCAGGACAGCATTCTACCACCTACGGTTGGCTAAGCGCCTGGCTCCCTACCTCGCCCAACACGACCTTGCTACGGTGATCCAAGCCACGGTCATCTCGAGGCTCGATTACTGTAATGCGCTCTACATTGGCCTTCCCTTGTCGATGATCCGGAAGCTTAAGCTAGTGCAGCACGCCGCAGCCCGCCTCCTCCTGGGTGCTGCAAGATCTGACCGCGCGACCCCACTCCTGCGCGAGCTGCACTGGCTTCCGATTGAATTCCGGGTCCTCTTCAAGGTGTTAGTTCTCACCTTTAAGGCCATCTATGGTTTGGGGCCAGTGTACCTGAGGGAGCGACTTACCCCTTATGTGCCCGCGAGATCACTGCGCTCTGAGGAGCTTAACCTCCTTGAGGTGCCTTCCCTTGGAACCTGCAGACTGGCCACTACACGGCGGAGGGCATTCTCTGTAGCTGCCCCAAGTCTCTGGAACGGCCTCCCGGAGGAGATCCGCGCCATCCGCGCTCTTCTGCCCTTCCGCAAGGCCTTGAAGACTTGGCTCTTTAGGAAGGCGTTTGGCCCTTAACTCAACCACACTGTGTGCCATGCCGCCTATTCCCGCGCACCCAGATTCTTATATCGTCCCCCCAGCCTTCGCTGAGGGCTAGTGTTTTTAATATGTTTTAACTGCTTTGATGTTTAATGTGTTTTAACTGTTTAATCTGTTTTATTACTCACGGTGTTTATGCTTCTTCTGTAAACCGCTCTGAGCTCCGGAGTGAGCGGTATACTAAATCGAAGTTAATAAATAAATAAATAAATAAATAAATTGATTTCAATGGACTTTTTCAGAGCATAAGTTTCAGTACAGCATAATGTCACCATAACTAAATAAATACATACAAATCCATGAAGATTTCTGCATGTGGATGCCTGTATTCCAACAAGATAACACTAAAGGACAGCAACAGAGATGTCTTGTGTACCAATGAGATCACTGACATGGCTTATAGAAAAATACAGTAGATTTTATGTACATTTAAAAATTAGTAGCACTAATCTGTACTTTCCATTATCTCCATGTAGCATGTCTATTGAAAAAGACTAAGGGCCTCATCAGATGGGGGTAAATTTAGTGTCCTAGGATGCTTTCACCCAGTCTTGGGGATGGAGCCCCATGCTGGACAGCACACAGCATTGTGTGTTTTCTGACAGAGGCCCCACCCCCCAATTGGGGTAGAAGCATTATTAGAGGCTTCTCCCACAACACAGGAGGCTTTCCATGTTGTGCTGGCCCAAATGGAGTCAGCATGTGTCCTCTGCAGAATGGCAACGCTTCCTGCATCTGATGGGGAAAGCGTCACTGAGCGGGAGCTGTGCATGGAGTGGCAGATTCTCCCCACTGTCCCTCTCTTTTCACTGCAATGTCAGGTGAAGCGGGGTGCTTCGCCACACCTTTCTATTGAAGGTCTATGGGTCAATCACTTTTATTGCACTGACAGTATAAGAAATATCATACAGAATATAGTAAAAATACACTCCAACATTTTTCAGGCTATGATTAACTGTCCACAAGGTATTCATATTGGCCATCCCTTAAATTAATTCTTAAGAACTTTTAATTTTATTCATGAAATAAGTATATACCTGCCTGGTTGCTGCAGAAGATAATACTACTGTATGGGCGGTCAAGGTCTGATGATCTTTTAGTAATTGCATTATACTCTGTCAAATGTTTTGCTAAGTAACATAGAAGAATAATGTATGATAGACATCTTGTCGTTGCGTCTGCATACCACAGACAGAAACTAAACAATTTGGAAAAATCTTTAGCCTGATTGAATCCAAAGATACATTTTTGTTCTGGCAGGATTGATCTCAGGCATGTGAATGTTGTACTTTGTTCACCTATGTAATATATTATTCTAAATTTGAAATGTGGTTCTGTAGAAGAGATCTACAGACACTGCTGACTGCTTAAACTCCAGAACTGGACACAGTATTCCAAGAGAGAATAGAGAGGCACCATAGCAGAATAGAGTGGCACCACTACTTTTGATGCAGCCCAAAATGCAATTGGTTATTTTAAAATTATGTATTTATTTATTCAAATAGACATACATTTGCAAGTGTTTGTTGCGTACAGTGCAATAATTTCCATCTATTAGTGTTCCATAATAATTTCTCAGATAATATATTTCCTTTGAGGGGTCCCAGTCTTCTATTTAAATAATACATATAAAAGTGTCATAAACTCTTGCTTAATATCCACTTCCTCTTTGTCTACAGTCTCATAGGATCCTCTGTACACATTTTTAGATTAATTTTACATTGAGATGTTGAATCATTGGTTGCCATTCATTAACAAAGTTATCTCCTCTTAATAATACAGTTATTTTATCCATTATCAGCATGCCTTTAATATATTTTCCCCATTCTTCTAAAGGAGGTAATTCTGTGGTTTTCCAATATCTGGCATATACTATTCGAGCTGCCACTGTGGTATAAAACAATTTGTTCCAAATTTTCTTTCTAATTCTTTGGTGGGCATATTCAAAAGGTACTTTTGCGGTGTCATTTTGAAATTTGTGTTTAACATTGGCTTTTTAGCTGCTGCTTCACATTGTTGGCTCATGTTCAACTTGCTACCCACTAATATTCCTAGATCTATTTCACACATTCTGTTGTTAAACCAGATGTCATCCATTCTGTATAGGTGCATTTCATTTTTTATGCTTAAGTGTAGGATCATACATTTCTTCTTATTGAAATTAATTTTGTTACTATATACCAGGGGTCAGGAACCTTTTTGACTCAGAGAGCCATGAAAGCAAAATATTTGGAAATTTAATTGAGCGAGAGCCATATAATTTATTTTAAGACTGAATTCTCCCATTCTGATCAAAAGGGGATCTGGCAGTCGGGCAGAGTATGGCCACGCCCCCTTGCACTAGGCCATGCCCTCTTCATCCGCCCCTCAGTTGTATCTCCCCTTCACCCTCTCTCTCTCTCGCTCACCTGCACCGTGCTGCCCTGGCCTTGCCGAAGCCTCTTGCTGCTGCCTCTTCCTCCCACCTCCAAGGGCAGCCCTTGGAGGTGGGAAGGAAGAGGCAGCAGCAAGAGGCTTCGGCAAGGCCAGGGCAACACGGCACGAGTGAGCGAGAGAGAGTGGGCGAAGGGGAGAAACCACTATGGGGCATCGCCTGGGAGCCTTCCCTGGCACAGGTGCAGTGGCGCCGCCAGCTGAAGCACGTGGATTCTGAGGCAGCGGGCTCCCATCGTCGCCTTCTTCTTCCTCCGCCGCCAGCCTCAGAATCTGCGTGCTTCAGCTGGCGACGCCACTGCGCCTGCGCCAGGGAAGGCTTCCAGATGATGCATGCGTGTTAGTGCTGTCTCCTTGACTGAAGGAGGAAGACTAGAGCATGCGCTCTCTCCACTGCGACATCCCTCGTTTGAACTTGGGCCATTGCCGCAGCGTATTGCGCGTGCGCTAAGGTTGCCACCCTATCTGCAAGCTAGATGCACTCATCAAAAGAGCCACATTTGCTCGCAAGCCATAGGTTCCCGACCCCTACACTACACCTTACTGGCTTGCTCCTCTATATAGGTCTCCAAAAAGGAATCGAAATTTGATTCCAAGCAATAAAGCAAACACAACATGAAAATGCACACATGTGTTGTAGCAACACATACTGTGCATGTATATAAAAATCATAGAGCTTCTTTGCCATTCTTTTAGAGGTTCATATGAGCTATTGGGCACACCAAAAATGATATATCCAGTTTAAATTCACTACTTCTCTTAAGTATCTTAAAGAATGAATTGCGTATCAATGTAATTTTTCCCCCACAAGGTGGCACTACAATATGTTACCCTGTTAACCAAAATTAAATAGCTGAACATTAAATCTGGGAATAATTATTATACTGACTTCAGATTATAGACACAGTACCTTATATTGCATTGTGAGTGTGGACGTGACCTGAAATGAAGTAATTCGGAACCTTTCAGGATGCAAAATAATACTTTCTGTATGTCTAAAGTGCATTCAGAAGTACTTGTTTAAATGTCCTGCTTATGTAGCTACGATGTTCTCCCAATCTAATATTATTAATAACAATATTGTAAACTACACTAATCACTCCACATTTGTGGTTTTGACTTTTGCACATTTTATTAATCATGGATTTGTTTTAAAATGTTATCTCTAGGAATTTCTAGGTTCTGTAATGTGATTCTATGGTCAGCCTCCAGCTGGAGACCTAGACAATTCCTAGAAAGCCCTCTGAAGTTAAAAAAAAGTATTTTTAAATTTGCAATTTTAAACTTTCTTGAGAGTCCTGTGTCCCTAACCCCAGCAAATGTAGAAGGTTGATTGTGTTTTATGATCTCAGTTTGTAAATGGATCGTTCCAGTGTCATATATTGTCAAATGTGACATTATTCTGTTGGATGATATAATTACAATATGGTATTAAGTATCTCTACTGCCTCCTCTGTATTGGTTGTACAAGCAATGGAATAAATGGGAATATAATATAATATGATGCTTAAATTGCCATGCCATAGGCTTTATGAGCAGCTAACAGGCAGAACAAAAAAAAATAAAGGAAATTAAAATATAGTGTTAATATTGGGTGGGTACCACTCTTATTTGGGACAGACACTTCAATTAAAATCCCAGTTGTAGTTTCCTGCTCATTGGTAGTCCTGGAAACCCATTTCCTTTTCCCATCTATAAATAGACATTAAACTTAAATTCAAAGCCACAGGGCTGTAATTATAATCAAATTATAGACTGTGCAATCCTGTGGATCTTCTACTCTGTCATAAGTCTCTGTGAGTGTGATGAAGCACATTCCTGGATACAGTGGAACATCTACTTAAGTGTGTCTCAACTTAAGAGCATTTTGAGTTAAGTGCTGTTGCTCAGCCTTGGTTTCGCTTTGACATAAGAAAAGCATTTTGAGTTGAGCGTTAGCGCCAGAGGGAGTACTAGCATAAGAGTACAAGACTTTAGGGCTTCAAGGGAGCCACCTCGGTGCTTTGGGCTCTTGTCCGTTTTGGGAGATTGCTGTCCACGTTGCACTTGTCTGCTTTGAGGAACTTTGGGTTAGTTAATTGTGTGGTTTTTACTCCTAGTATGTTTGGCTTTATGAAGAGAGAGAGGAGACTGGAATGAGTACAGTAGAAAGAAAATGATGCTTTTGCCTCTTCACTTTGTGCTTCCCTGCCATAACTTTGTGCTTCTACCATTTTAAAGTTTATCTTTCTTTTTTAAAAAAAATGTTCCATTTGATTGTGCATCTATACATGACTCGTTATTAATACAGCACATTTTATTATTAAAAAACATGTAACAAAATGGGGGGGTGCGGAACAGATTAATAGCATTTCAAGGGGAAATTTTGCTTTAAGATAAGAGTGTTTTGAGTTAAGAGCTCGGTCATGGGGCGAAATAAACTCTTACATCAAAGAATCACTGTACATGCATACAGGGGTTGATCTATAAAGCCCTATATAGTTCAGTTCCAGGTTATTTGAATGGTCTCTTCGATGTGTTTTGAGTGTGGGGACCACAGTTCAACTCTCCACTTGGTCATAAAAACTGTGTATGGTTGCTACATGAGATGAAGGCTTAAAACAACAAATTCTCCCTTATGAACTATCCAGTATTTATTTATTTATTTATTTGCAGTATTTGTATACCACCCTTCTCAACCCCCAAAGGGGACATCTGGGCGGTTCACAATGCTGGCAACAATCTGATGCCATCGGTAAAAAGCAGTATCAGACATCAAAATTGACCCTCCCCTGATACATCTGGTGGAAAGTCAGGAGACAACTTTCCCAGTGGCTACTCTCAGTCCAGAGAAGTTAGACTGAACTGAACTGAACTGAACTTTATTATTTATGAGTCGCCCTCCACAAGTGTGCTCCGGGCGACTTACACAGCTAGCAATGCAGTACTAGAGTATTAAAACATTAAAACATTGAAATATTAAAATGGCAAAAAATATCGGACTCGGAAGGTTCCGGGTCGCTGGTTGTCGTATTATGCATAGGCTTTCCTAAATAGCCATGTCTTAAGTGCCGCCAAGAATTGGGGCAGGTCAGAGAGTTGGTCTGGCGGTAGAGAGTTCCACAGGACGGGGGCCGCAACAGAGAAAGATCTCTGTCTCATGGACTCCAGATGAGCCTCTCTCGGACCCGGGATACAGAGGAGGTTCTCGTTTGCTGGCCGTGGTGCTCTGGACTGGACTGGAACCCTTAATGTTTTCTGTTTTCAGAAAAGTGAAGACATTTCTGTTTAGACCGGCATTTGATGAGTGACTCTGTAAAGCTAACCTCACCAAAATTTTGATTTCTATCTTGCTAATTTATGCACAGTATGTGTGCATAGGTGTATGTTTGATGACATATGTTTTAACCAAGTTTTATTTTTTTTATTGTTTAATTTCAAGGTATACCTTGGGAATTTTCAGCAATGTCTTTTCCTTAATTCATATCAAGCTACTTTGCATTCCAAAATGGGAGAGGAAAGACAGAATACAACCTTTCTATGAATTAAGTCCCAAGAAACTTGGCTGCAAATAGCCTGCTAACCCATAATTTCCATTGAATTTAGTGAAGCCTCATTCTTAGAAGACATCTGGAAATGTCACTGTAACCACTTTAATACATTTAGAATGTCACATGTATGATTCATGCTGACAATTCAGAAATTCTTCATTCGACTGTGACATACTGGATGCAGGAAGTTAAAATGAAGCTTTTCTTAGTTCCCTCAAGTATTCACCCTGTTTAATTTACCATATTTTCCGGGGTACAAAATGACTGGGCATATAAGACCATCCCCCAACTTTTCAAGCTAAAATATAGAGGTAGGGATATACTCGCTGTATAAGACCCCTCTCCCAACACAATTCTATTGATTTGGTAACTACGACTCCCAGAGTGCCTCAGCGGGCATGTCCAAGGCATGCCGCTGCCCGGGGCTGCTGGCAGTCATAGTCTGGAGATGCTTCCTTGGGCCTGGGTGAGCCCGGTGACCAATGGGGGCTTTTGCCGGCTGCTCAGGTGGCCTTGCTTTCTTCCCCACTTTTCTGGCTACCTGCAAAGAGCTGGATAACTCTCTAAATTGGTTGCAATATTTCCAAATTAAGGAAATCTATTTTTAAAAAGACAAGACAAGTCACGAGGATTTGACAATATCAAAACGTCCTGGGAAATGTTATTATTGAAAAAGAATAAGAGAATTACTTTCCTTTATAACAAGTTAATTGATTGGTCGACTGAAGAAGAAAGGATCAAACACTGTATGATCAGATGGGCCCAAAACGTGGGTCACGGGATTTCTTTGAGTTTGTGGGGGGAAATGTGTAATAAACATATGCATTTGATTTAAAAGAAAATGGTTTAAAATTTTTCCACAGATGGTATTTAACACCAGCTAAAATTGTCAGATATAATAGCAACTTCAGCAATAAATGCTGGAAATGCAAGAAGGAACTGAGCAATTTCTTCCACATGTGGTGGAATTGCAAGAAGGCCAAGAAATTCTGGGGAATTATCCATAAGGAAATTCAGAAAGCTTTAAAGTTTGAGTTTGATTTTAAACCAGAATATCTTTAGTTAGGATTGATTGACTTTGAGTTGGATGAGAATGGAGAAAAACTTTTTGTATATTGTATATCAGCAGCAAGGATGGTGTATGCCAAAAAATGCAAAGAAGAAATGATCCCCAACCTAACAGATTAGAGAATGAAGATTATGGACATAGCAAATATGGATTGCCTCACAAGGGCTCTGGCTGAGAACTCCGAAATGAAAAGGACAGATTGGTCCTTGATAATTGCATACTTAAAGAATCTAAAGACGATTTGGTTGTTTGATCTTGATTAGATGAATAATTCGAGGGTATAAGAATCAAAGTCCGAACAGAATATTTAAAGTTCTCCTATGGGACAAAAATGTCTTATGTGGTGTACCGAGGGTGATGGAAGGACGGCATATTCCATCCCGATGGGAAATGGTAAGAATCAACTCTGTAGGTAGCAAGTTATAAAGGTACAACTTGTTAACATTCATTACTTATTCAAAAGTGCATTGAGACTGAGGGGATCATTTAATCCTCCTTCCTTTTCACTTGCTAATTGTACTATCCAGGTGGTTTCTCTCTGTTTTAAGAGATTAAGATAGTCTGCGTAAGGTTTGTTATTAACCCTTTCTAGAGCCTGAACATTTATGTCATCAGAGTTGATTCTTACAATTTCCCATCGGGATGGAATATGCCATCCTCCACACATGATGTTTGATTGCTGAATAGTAAATAAATTAGTTGCTTGTAATTACATTGTATGTTCACCGTTTTGTTGAGACATTGAGCCATGGAAGTGATGCTAAACTGCTACAATTCTGCAGTGTGGATATAGCCAAAGTTTGGTATTTCTAGGGAAGCCTGAACCTAAATTTCCTAACCCCCAAACACTCCAATCTATATGAAACATTCATAAAACCATTAGAATGGCACACACCTTGGAAAGGATACTTGTTCAGAATACACATCTGAGAATCCCCCAGTGAGTATAGCCAGCAAGTGCCTTACATCCAAATAGTTACTCTTCCAAGCTTTGGTTTAATAAATGGATGTAGAAAGTCTCTGGAATTCACCACCTATCATGTTTTGGATCAAGCTTTCCTTCAATCAGGGTGAATGCAAACATTAAAATGCGTATGGCCATTAGGAGGAGCTCTCACATAACCAATCCTTATTTACTTCTGTGTACTACTGTGAAACACAAAAGGAACAGAGAGCAAAAAGGAAAGGTTTAATAAACGGTTCTGCCACTAACAGTATTGCTATTGAAAAATGACTTTGAGTGATTCCCAAGGCTACTTCAAGGGCTGTCAGTTTGGCACAAGACAGACAATTTGGAAAGCACAAGATGTTCCTGGAAAAGGCCGGTGCTTTTGCTTCTTGGGAAATCCCCACCCTCTAAGTGCAATTGGGAAGCCAGATGCAATAGTCTGAAGGAGACACTGGTCTGAAGCAAAAAGTGTGGAGAGATGCCCCGCTGCCTTAGTTCCTTGAGTGCCCTTTGTGCGTACTGAATCAACCAATCCTACACCTCATGTCACCCCTCCACGGTTAATAGTCACCAGAGAGCAGTCCAGATGAAGGACACAGAGGCAACCTGTGTATTTTACAACTAGAATACATCATACGACAATTGCATCAGTGCAGATACAGCATATCCCTCCTAACCAACAGGCCAGATTGAGCAGGGAGAGTCCCAAATTTATCCTCTGTTGGCCCACTTTTTAAGCTGCTTTATCAGTTTCTCTCTCCTCTTTCCACTTTCCCTCCTTGTCTTTAATCTACTTCAGTTGCCACAAAGTCATTTGCACTCAATTCATTTAGCAAGGTGGGGAGGAGAAAGGGCAGAGTCTCACCCTTCCCAGTAGGCAAGTGTTTCCCAACCTGGAGGTCGGGACCCCTGGCGGAGTCATGAGGGGATGTTAGAGAGGTCACCAAAGACCATCAGAAAATACAGTATTTTCTGTTGGTCATGGGAGTTCTGGTGGGAAGTTTGGCCCAATTCTATCATTGGTGGGGTTCAGAATGCTCTTTGCTTGTAGGTGAACTAAAAATCCCAGCATTTACAACTCCCATATGCCAATGTCTATTTTCCCCAAACTTTCCCAGCATTCACATTTGGGCATATTGAGTATTCATACCAATTTTGGTCCAGATCTATCACTGTTTGAGTCCACAGTGCTATCTGTATGTAGGCGAACTACAACTCCAAAACTCAAGGTCAATGCCCACCAAACCTTTCCAGTATTTTCTGTTGGTCATGAGAGTTCTATGTGCCAAGTTTGGTTCAATTCCATTGTTGGTGGAATTCAGAATGCTCTTTGTTTGTAGCTGAACTATAAATCCTAGCAACTACAATTCCCAAATGACAAAATCAATCCCCCCTACCCCACCAGTATTGAAATTTGGGTGTATCAGGTATTTGTGCCAAATTTGGTCCAGTGAATGAAAATGCACCCTGCATATCATATATTTACATTACAGTTCGTAACAGTAGCATGATTAATTACAGTTATGAAGTAGCAACAAAATAATTTTATGGTTGGAGGTCACCACAACATGAGGAACTGTATTAAGGGGTCGCAGCATTAGAAGGGTTGAAAATAATTGCAGTAAGCTCAAAAAAAGAGTGCATATTGCCACATCCAGTCCATATCTTCCTCATCAATGTCTGTAGCCATCTTGATCACATTCTGATATTGGTTGGACAGACATGTTTTCATCTATGAAATGTTGGAGGGTGTGGATACACTATTAAATGAACTTTCCTGGTACAGGACCTCACCTTTGCTAAACTTTTCTGAACCTTTTTGAGTCTGTGCGAGAGTGAAACTAAGCCAGGGAGCTGTGGCATGTATACACAAAGCGAGGTTATTGAGACATGGCTGACAGCTCATTAATAACCCTTCCCATTGTGCCTGGCTCCTTCTTTGCTTAGTGCTCCATCAAGCATGTTTTTTTCCTGTTTCCTAAAACTGTAGTCATGGGACTCTCTTTGAAGACTGTGGGAGTCATGGAGCAAATGCTCCACCCGTCCCTTTGAAAATAACTGCATTCCATTCCATTGCTTCTCATAAACATGAAGGTTTTGTCCCTGAATGTTTGCCATGGGTTGAGCCCTAAAGAGCCTTAATCTAATGTTTCCCTCTCCTTAGAAATTACTTTTCTAATGCATTAGAATGGATCCTCACCTCAGGGCCAGAGTTCAGGTCCCATCAGCCTGAGTCTGGCTAGAAAATCTCCTATCCTACCAACACTGCGCATGACAGAAGAGCAGCAAACAAGCCTGTTTAAGTCTGTGGTCTAGCAGCATCGTGCTCGGGCCACCAGGGCTGCCCTGTATCCCTTTAGCTAAGAATCAAAGACGTCTGGCTAGATATACATGCATTGGTTATGAACATTCCTTCTGTTTTTCTGTTAAATATATTTTCCCCTTGTCTACAACAAAATTGTGTGTGCTGTCCTGGGAAGTATAAACCAACTATCTTTCGTCATGATAGTGTGACCTACAAAGACCATTTTGTATTTTTGGTTTTTAAAAATTAATCATATCAAAATTGATAAACAGCTTTTGGGGTTTGGTTATGTTTTTTGCTATTATATATTAGGAAAACCAGTGGGGTAGTTGGCAGGAGAGAGAGAAAAGTTAGTTGTGTGTTTCACAGATGGAAGTAATACACAGGGATGTCTATAGCTGCCTTTCCTCCAGGGTATAACAAATAAGACTTTTGCCCCCCAAGGAAGTTTTCTTTCAGTCTCTTAAAACATTAGTTGATCATTTAAGAAATGTGTTTTAAGCATCTAAAAAGGGATAGACAACATTCCCAAGTGAATGTGAATACAACAAATCTAAGCATATAGGTATGCCTGATTTCCACGGTCTCACTCTCTGCAATAAGAGGCCTTGGTGGTACAGTGGGTTAAACCCTTGTGCCAGCAGGACTGAAGACCAACAGAGATTCAAATCTCTGTCAGCTCCAGCTCCCCGTGCAGGGACATGAAAGAAGCCTCCCACAAGGATGGTAAAACATCAAAAACATCCAGGCGTCCCCTGGGTAACATCCTTGCAGACGGCCAATTCTCTCACACCAGAAGCAACTTGCAGTTTCTCAAGTCGCTCCTAACACGAAAGAAAACCCCTCTCTACAATGCTAGAAATTTGAGGATGAAGAAAAATTTCATTACGGTAGGTAGAGTTCGTATGGGTGACAGTGGGCTATATTTCATAGAAAGTCCACGGAAAACTGCCTCTGAATATTCTTTGCCTTTAAAAAGCTTGGTGAAGTTCATGGGGCACCATAAGTCAACAAGCAACTTGAAGGCACATACAAGGCCCACATTTTGCCTCCTTCAGTGAGCGTACCCCTGCCCTCCTCCTAAAGATATTTAAATTTAGTATCTTAAATTGTCTAGCTGTACCACTGGATATAAAAACCTATGCTACATGGTTCATAATCTATATCCCCCTGAATACTTTTTAAAAAAAATAACATATTTTATTATGCTATAAACACAAATCAGCAAGTCATACTCCAAGTGTTACAAACATAAATCCCAAGTAATTAAGCAAATATTCATAGCATTATGCTAATTTACACGGGTGTAAATTATATTTTTCACACCCTCCCTCCCTGTCCCTCCCTCCTCGTCCCTCCCTCCTCAACCACAGTGTATATCTACTAATCTTGCAGATCCAGCCACTGGTAAAGTCTTTGTATTTTTCTATAATTTGATCATTGGCTTCTCCATTTTTCATCCAGTTGAAGGAGACCTTCCATCTATTTGTAATGACCTTTTGTTTGTCTGTTCCTGTTGCTTACTTAGTCATAATTCCCCTAATGTCTAACAGTACTTGATCATACATATAATCATTCCAATTGCTTAACGTTCATTTCGATATGTCTTTCCATCCTCTAGCGATCACTGCGTGTGCTGCTGTTATTGTTACTTTAAATAACTCCTGGCAATTGATTTTTATACTCGGATGTTCCAACACTCCCCATAGTAGCAAATCATTATTAATTTGAATTTTTATCTGGAATATCTCCTGAATTTTTCCTTGTATCATTTGCCAGATTTTTTTTATTTCAGAAGACTCCCACCACATATGCGAATAAGTACCTTTTTCTTTATTACAATGCCAACACTTCAAATTCTTTCCTCTTACCATATAAGCCAGTTGTTCAGAAGTTCTATTCCATCTTAATATCATCTTTTTTTCTAATTCATTATATTTTTTCTGTTTTTATTTTATTCAAGTTCATAATTATTTCCTCTATTTCTTGTGTCCTTAATTATTTAACCCCATTCCATTTGTTACGCATTGCTCTAATCATAAACTCTATCTTCTACCATTAAGTTATATATTTTTGCCACTGTTCCTTTACTTGTTTTTTCTCTTGCATTTAACAATTGATCTACCTTTAGTTCTTCAGTGGGCTGTGCACCCTCTTTTTTACTTTTTCCCAAATCCCTCTTAATTTTAACAAATTTTCTACTACCACCACCACCCCCTTTTCCAAAAACTCTGGCCAATTAATTATCTCTCCATCTTGTTTCCACATATGTTTTAGCCTCCTTAATCCCTTTTCTTCTAAGTTATTTGCTAACCTTTCAGGGAGTCCCATGCTCTTAATTGGAGTCTTTCCAGATATTTTATATGCCCATAGTTTTTGCCATTTTTGCCAACAATCGAATGCTACCTTTCTTAGTCCTGTTAGTTTTTCCTTTATATTGTTAACTAGCTGTACCCGTGCACGCGCGTTGCTGTGCCATGACTCTATCTCTGTATCTCTTTCTCTCTCCCTTTCTCTATTTCTCTCTCTCTCTCTGTCTCTCACTCTCTCTCTCTCACTCACTCTCTCTCTCCCTCTCTCTCTCTCTCCCTCTCTCTCCCTCCCTCCCCCTCCCTCACTCTCTCTCTCTCTCTCTCTCTCTCTCTCTCTCTCTCTCTCTCTCTCTCTCTCTCTCTCTCTCTCTCTCCCTCTCTCTCTCTCCCTCCCTCCCTCACTCTCTCTCTCTCTCTCTCTCTCTCTCTCTCTCTCTCTCTCCCTCCCTCCCTCACTCTCTCTCTCTCTCACACACTCTCCCTCCCTCCCTCCCCTCCCTCCTGGCGCTCCTTACCTTCTCGGCGCCTCCTCCTCCTGCGGACTCCTTTCTTCCTAGGGCCCAAAAGGCTGCCCTGGAAAGTGCCTGGAAAAAGATCTTTTTCCAGGCGCTTCCGGGGCAGCCTTTTGGGCCCTTGGAGGCGCCGAGAAGGTAAGCTGAGGAGGAGGGTGGGGCGGGGGGAGGTGGGAGGGGCTGGGGAGGGGTGGGCGGGTCCCCGCCCCCTGGCCACGCCCCCTCGCCGCTCCGTTAAACCGGGCGAGGAGGGGGGTGGCGGGGGGAGGTGGGAGGGGCTTGGGAGGGGGGGGAGTGTCCCGCCTCCTGGCCCCGCCCCCGCCAGGCTTTGGAACCGGGCGGGAGGCGGGAGCCCGGGAGGAGGGGGAGGGGCTTGGGAGGGGGAGTGTCCCGCCTCCTGGCCCCACCCCGCCAGGCTTTGGAACCGGGCGGGAGGCGGGAGCCCGGGAGGAGGGGGAGGGGCTTGGGAGGGGGGGAGTGTCCGCCTCCTGGCCCCGCCCCGCCAGGCTTTGGAACCGGGCGGGAGGCGGGAGCCCGGAGGAGGGGGGGCTTGGGAGGGGGAGTGTCCCGCCTCCTGGCCCCGCCCCCGCCAGGCTTTGGAACCGGGCGGGAGGCGGGAGCCCGGAGGAGGGGGAGGGGCTGGGAGGGGGAGGCGTGTCGCGGGGCAGGGGGTGGCGGGGGAGGTGGGAGGGGCTGGGGAGGAGGGGAGGGGTTCCCCTCCTCCTTCCAGGTCCCCCCGCCGCTCTTCCTAAGGAGGCGGAGGAGGCGCTCTGGCTGCCATGTGCGAACGTTCTAAACGTTCGCGCTGGCAGCGAAGTGGCCGGGGTTGGGAGTTCCGTTGGCAATTTTTGGGGATCGTTTTTGGGGTGCTGGGAGGACGTAGGTCCGGTTTTTGCTGTTGTCTGTAGCGAGTGTAATGGTCCAGTAGGCTGCCAAGTTTGGTGCTTCTGCGACTTATAGTTTCTTTGTCTATAACCATCTTTGCACGACCACGTCTCCTTTATATATATAGATATCTCTGGTGTATAACCCATATTTTCCCCATCCTACATTTAGTTCGTTCTCTACTTTTATCCATTTATCTTCTCCCTTTAAACTTATTTCTAGTAATGGTCTTAACTGGAAAGCCTCATAATAATATTGTAGATTTGGAAACCTTCATCCAAGAATTCTCCTTGGGGTATATTTAATCTTTTTAATTATTCTGTTCTTCTTTTCCCCATATATCCAGTCTCTCAAAGTGTTATCCCATTCTTTTAATTGTTTATATTCTATTTTTATTGATAGGGTTTGGAAAAGAAAGTAATTTGGGAATTATGCATATTTTCAATGCGTGTATTTTTTGTGGGATACGTAATTGCTTACCCCTCCAGGCTTTTTTTCCCCTGAATTTTTTTCCATATTTCCGCATAGTTGGCCACTTTTAACCTGGTTATTTCTTTTGTAATAATTATGCCTAAATATTTTCTTATTTCTTATTATTTTTATTTTTCCTATTTTTGTCTACAGCGCCTGCTGCGGCTTTTCCTCCATATTGTATATAAGCATTTCTGATTTGCTCATATTCACTTTCAATCCTGAATATCTTTCAAAATCTTTTAGAATTATTTATATTTCCCTTATTGATTCTAGTGGGTTTTCCATTATTAATAAAATGTCATCCGCATAAAGATTTATCTTCAGTTCTTCGTTCTTAATCTAATATCCCTTTATCCTGCCATTGTTTCGTATTCTGTCTACCAGAGGTTCCATTGCTAATGCAAATAATAGTGGTGATAGAGAGCAACCTTTTACTCCTCTTTCTATTTTCAAGTATTTTGTTAATCCTCCTCTTATTTTTGTCTATTTTTTCAAATCCATAGTTACCCATTTTGCAACAGATAATCATGTTATAGATGTCTAGGCTAATGGGTCTTTCTTATGTGAATTTTCTAGGATCATCCTTTACTATTTTAGTCCCTTCTGGATATTTTATAATCCTGATTTAGGAGGCTAATGGGTCTATGTGAATTAGGGTCTTCTGGATCTTTCCCACTCTTTCCCCCGAATACTTGTTGCTGGGAAGAAGAGCACAGTTGTCTAGAAATTATTTCCTGAATGTGAACACTTAAAGTATCTGCTTCAGTATTCTGAAAAACAAACTCATGGACATTTGGGACCTCTTCACATGGCCCACGTGTTGTGTGCTGTTCCGCCAGCAGTTTCCAGTGAAAGGGAAAGCATGCAGGGTGCCTTGTGTTGCTGCATGCGCCCTTCCTCCTTCCCCCATCACATGGTGGGGATGGTACAGGGTGCATTGGCACCCAGTCCCTGTCCTCATCAGATGGGAGAAAGGGCTGCCCTTTTGGGGGATAGGGGGGAAAGCGTGGGTAACTCTGTTGGAGCTACTCAAAAAACCCTTTCATCCCTGTGGTGGAGGAGGAAGCTCCTTCTGGTGCTTCCCCTTCACTTCTGGAGGAATGTGGGCTTTGCAAGGAATGCATCATCTGATGGTGCTCAGCAGGCCCCATCCAAGTTGTGGATAAAAGTGGCAAAATGGGGCTATTTTGTCCCATGAAGAGGTCCTTGGTCTCATTCAGCAATGCTACAACTACATTTTTGTACTCTTCCCACTTCTAGTTTCATTAAAATATATGAAATGATCATCTTTCTTGGACTATAATACAGGCAATAGATATGACAAGGAGTAAATGTTGTCCTTCTGTTTGCATGCTACTTATTTCTCAAGTAACATTTGGCATGGAAGGGGAATCGCCCCTTCTTATCAGAGAAAGCTCAAGCCACACACTGTTAATATTGTCAGTTGGGATGCTACAAGTTTTATGGGCTGTCTCTTTTAGCCTAAAAATAGTTCTCCCCAGTTGTCAAATGACCCATGGCTGAACCAAAACTGCAAATATGTTCTTCATCGGCTTTAAAAGTCTCATTAGTTTTGTTTGTTGTAATTTTCAGCTCTTGCGTGCTGTAGCCTTTGTCACAATAACTGGTCATTACCACATCAGGGAAATCACAATTAGATGCTTCCCCAAATTCCTGCACATAGAAACCAGCACGTTGCACCAAAGGCCCAGTTTGAACCCTTTCCTCTAGCTGCAAGTATGAAAACTGTGGAGTAGCTCACCAGGGGGAGAAGGAAAGAAGGGAGGGAGGGAGGGAGGGAAAGAAAACCTTCCAGTTGTGTGTGTGTGTGTGTGTGTGTGTGTGTGAGGAGCAATTTGAAAAACTGCAAGTTATTTCTGGTGTGAGAATTGGCCGTCTGCAAGGACGTTTGCCCAGTGGACGCTTGGATGTTTTACCATCCTGTGGGATGCTTTTCTCATGTCCTCGCATGAGAAGATGGAGCTGACAGGTGGGAGCTCACCCCGCTTCCTGGTTTTGAACTGTCGACACAAGGGCTTAACCCATTGCGTCAATAGGGGCTTCTCACTTGGAATGAACAGCTTTGTGTCTACATATTGCTTTTGTTCCTGAGGAAACCACTTCAGAACAGGAAGGTATTTGGCTCCCTAACAGGATTGAAGAGTCCCTTTTGCTATACAACAGGAAATTTCAAGCAGATATGAACCCCTGACAGTTGAAACAGACCTTGAGGGTTTCAGCTAAACTAACATTGAGGAAGACCTTTTCTTTTGCACTGTAAATTCTCCCAATAGATCTTGCTGCCAGTTCCTCATAAAACACCTCTTATTTTAACCTTACATTTTATTTATTATTTATTATTTTAATTATTATTTATCAACTTATAGGACACCCTGTATTAAAGCTCCCCTTGGAGTAGCTTCATCTAATGAAATCTGGACTTCAAAAGCTAGTGTGATCAATTTTGTGTCTTTTGGTTGGCCAATTAAGGATATTATTACAGTAGCCGTTGTGGATTTTGAGTTTTGATTTATCAACAATACCAATACTCATGCATTAAAAATATATTATCTATATATTTTCTTAACATGGTGTGTAAGAACCTAGACTGGCATAACAAAGGCAAGCATGTCTTCTTATGTGATGATTCTCCTTTAAAAATGAATTATTTATTATATTTATATCCAACTTTTCCTTCAAAAAAAACCCCTCACATTATCGACACGTCAGGTTAAATTCACAGGCAAGTGACATACCCAGGGTAACATACAGAGATTCACTGCTAAATGAGATGCAGTCTGGCCATCTAACCACTATGGCAAACAGAGGCATCACACAGATTAAGAACCACATCTGGGGAAGCCATAGCACAAGACTGAGAATCATGTGGCCCTCCAAACATTTTTGGATTACAGGCACAGTCTTCACAATTGGGAGTGTTGACTAGGGCTATTGCAAGTTCCAGCTGAACAACATCTGGAGGCCCTCAGAGATCCCACCATGCCCTAAAAGGATACCATGCACAAAAAAACACGCTTTTTTGTTTTTGTTTTTATCGGGTAGCTGTTATGCATTCTGTTTTGGGGAAAGCCAGACAAGAAATACTGTAAAAAGACCAAATAAATTGAATGCGACAGCCCATCTAGTAAATTGAAGGTCGTCAATAATTATGCAGACTACAGGCCAAAGACATGCCAGAAGTTGATGAGAGGCGCAATTTATATTAAAAGGTCAGAATGAATTAAGAGAAAGAAGCAAGTGATGGAAACAGTAATTACTCATTCAGATTTAAATACTGTACTCTGTTTTCCAAGATCTCAGTTTGCCATGTAGTCTGCAGAGGATGTTATCCTTCTTCACTATAAGCCTTTAATATTTTTGGTGAGGAATAACGGTTCCCACAGCAACAGACATGGGGCTATTATTGTTTGTTTCCATCTGCTCAAGTAATTTCCATTCTGCTTCAGGATGGAAACCTATGTCACCCCGTCTGTGAGGAGACAATTGTGCCTGTGTCTCTGCATCTCAAATGCTGGAGTATAAAAAGGATTTCTAAGACCCTAACCTTCTGGGGTCCTTACCCAGGACAAATGACTGGCAGGACTCAACTGAAAGCCCAAATACTGAATCAGTAGAATTCGCGTAGCCAACTTTAAGAACTGCTCGGCTAGAGAGAGAGAAATCAAAAAGGCATGTATAAGTATATTGCCTGCCATTATTCATTATTATATCTCACTTTCAATGGCCAGCACCAGACATGGGCATTTTTCAGGCTATACATGCTGCAGTCATCTCATACTGCTTGTGCCTTACTTAACAGTGACAGGAAGTGATGTATAGTTTATTTATTTATTTATTTCAGGATTTTACCCCGCTCTTCTCAACCCCCAAGGGGGGACTCAGAGCGGCTTACAGTATGGCACAATTCGATGCTCACATAATCACAATATAAAACCCCAAAACCCTTCAACAATTAAAATACATTAAAAATACATTAAAATACAACTACATTAGCACCATTCACTCTGGATTAAAACAATGTTCAGTCCATAAAAACATTGGCCATAATCACCCACTTCCATTAAAAACCAATCTAAAATGCTGCCTTGTGCTGGTGTACAAATGCCTGGTCCCACAGCCAGGATTTTACTTTTCCTGAAGGCCAGGAGGGATGTGGTGGATCGTACATCAATAGGAAGCGCATTCCACAGGCGGGGCCACCACCGAGAAGGCCTATCCTCGTCCCCACCAGCCTCATCTGAGACGTGGCGGGAGCGAGAGCAGGGCCTCTCTGGATGATCTTAGGTTACGAGGTGGGACATAGCGGCTGATGCGTTCGGACAAGTAGGCTGGGCCAGAACCGTATAGAGCTTTAAAGGTCAAAACCAGCACTTTGAATTGAGCCCGGAATTGGACCGGCAGCCAGTGGAGCTGACACAACAGGGGGGTGGTATGCTCCCTGTATGTAGCTCCCGTTAGCAATCTGGCTGCCGCCCGCTGGACTAATTGCAATTTCCGAACTGTCTTCAAAGGCAGCCCCACGTAGAGTGCGTTGCAGTAATCTATTCGGGATGTGACCAGAGCGTGGACGACCGTAGCCAGATCAGACTTCCCAAGGTGCGGGCGTAGCTGGCGCACGAGTCTTAACTGTGCAAAAGCTCCCCGGCCACCGCTGAGACCTGGGGTTCCAGGCTCAGCGATGAATCCAGGATCACTCCCAAGCTGCGAACCTGCGTCTTCAGGGGAGTGTAACCCCATCCAACACAGGCTGTAACCCTATGCCCTGTTATAATGGCCTTTCGACTGACTAGGAGGACCTCTGTCTTGTCTGGATTTAGTTTCAATTTGCTAGCCCTCATCCAGTCCGACACAGCGGCCAGGCACCAGTTCAAGGTCTGGACAGCCTCCTTGGTGACAGGTGGGAAGGAGTGACAGATCTGGACGTCATCTGCGTACAGATAACACCTTACTCCGAATGATCTCTCCCAGCGGTTTCATGTAGATGTTGAATAACATCGGGGACAGAACTGAACCCTGAGGGACTCCACAGGACAACGGCTGTGGAGCCGAACAGGTGTCACCCAATGACACCTTCTGGGTACGACCTTCCAGGAAGGATTGGAGCCACTGCAGAGCAGTACCCCCAAGCCCCATGTCTGCAAGGCGACCCAGAAGGATACCGTGGTCAACGGTATCGAAAGCCGCTGAGAGGTCAGCAGAACCAACAAGGACACACTCCCCTGTTGAGTTCCCGTAGATCATCTACCAAGGCGACCAAGGCTGTTTCAGTACCATGTCCCGGCCTAAAGCCAGACTGTGCCGGATCAAGATAATCAGTGTCTACCAAGAACCCTGGGTTGCGAAGCCACCACCGTTCCATGACTTTGCCCAAATAGGGGAGATTGGAAACTGGCCGATAGTTCACTAATTGAGTGGGGTCCAGTGATGGTTTCTTCAACAGCGGTTTTATCACAGCTTGCTTTAAGCTGGCTGGAATCTTGCCCTCCTGTAAGGAGGCATTAACCACCACCTTCACCCACTCTGCCAAACCCCCTCTGGCTTCCTTTATCAGCCAGGATGGGCAGGGGTCTAGGATGCATGTAGTGGGCCTCGCCTCTCGAGGATCTTGTCCACATCCTCGAGCTGAACCAATTGAAACGAATCCATTAAAACCGGACAAGCAGATGCTCGTGTCACATCCTCAGAGACTGCCGTTAAAGTGGTATCAAAATCGGAACGGATCAGCGCCACGAAGGCCTTAGCAAATTCTTTATCCGCGAAGGCCTTAGCAAATTCTTCACAGCGTACCACCGAGCCATCAGGGATCTCGCACTGTGGCGGATTTAAAAGACCCCTAACGACTCGGAACAGTTCCGCTGGACGGTTCTTCGCGGCGGCCACCTTGGCCGCGATAGATGTTTTTTGTGCGGCTTTTGTTGCTGCGTCATAAGTCCTCAAAAAGGGGACCAGGCGCGCACGAGCTGATCTGCTCCGCTTCCGACGCCACACGCACTCTAGCCTCCTCTTTTTTCGCTTCATTGCTGCCAGCTCCTCAGTAAACCAAGGAGCTGGTTTAGCTCGGTTACTCGAGAGGGGGCGTTCTGGAGCGATCGTGTCAATAGCCCTTGTCATCTCCCTATCCCAGAGAGAAACAAGAGCCTCAACAGGGTCACTTACTGAGGAGGCGGGGAAATCCCCAAGAGCCGTCAGGAATCCATTCGGATCCATAAGTCTCCTGGGGCGGACCATTCTAATGGGTCCACCACCCCTGCAGAGGTGGAAAGGCACAGTAAGTCTAAACCTGATCAGGTGGTGGTCGGTCCATGGCAAAGGAATGATGATCAGTTCCTCTACTCCGCCACCTTCATCCCATCCCTGGCAAAAAACCAGATCTAACGTGTGTCCTGCACTATGGGTGGGACCTGATATTAGCTGGGACAGGCCCATGGTTGCCATGGCGGCCATGAAGTCCTGAGCCGCTCCTGATAGAGGGGTCTCGGCATGGACGTTGAAGTCTCCCAGCACAATGAGCCGTTGGGACTCCACGGCCAAGCCTGAGACCACTCCGGATAGCTCAGGTAAGGAGACTGTAGTGCAGCGGGGTGGTCGGTACACTAGCAGAATCCCTATCCTGTCCCGATCACCAACCCTTAGGCTGACACATTCAAACGTGGTTGATTGCGGGATGGGGCACCTGGTCAAGGGGATGGAATCCTTATTATATAGTTCCTGTTTTCCCCTTAAAGGAAAGTCATTATTTAACGTCATGTCTTTAGATGTTTAAGTGCATTTACAATTCTCTAGCAAGCTCCTAATCAGGCATTCTGAGTAATACTAATGGTTCAGATTGAATATTTTGTCTGGTTCTGGCTATTTCACTTTGTCATCCTACTGAAATTGATGATATCATTCATTTGGTTGCAAGTTTGGTTACAGATTCAGTGGTGTATCCGTTTGAACTATCAAATGTACAACGTTGCCATTCAATGCAACAGTCATGTGTAGAGTCTCTGTGTAGGATATGGGGCCATGTAATGCAGAGCATGGGAATGCTGCTTTCGGGGGACTATTCCCAGAATTCTTCAGCCACCACAAGCACTTTTGCTGGCTTTAGGATGCTAGGAATAATTGTTCCAAAAAGGAACCTCCTTAAACTCTGCACACATAATCTATATAAATAAAAATGTAATGTTAGTTTGTGGGATTAACATAATTCAAAAACCACCTATCAGGCCAACGAGTGACTATCATTCATAAAAACACTAAAAACATAGTGGAAGGGATTCAAAAAGCCAAAAAAGCAAAAAGACGCTACAGAGCGTGCGCAAAAATGACTCCCCGTGCAAACAAAACACACAATAAAATATCCACACTCTCTTCCAGATTACAGCTCCCAGCATCCCCTAGACCAGGCCCTTTAGGAGAGGAGGATGATCCAAATGCACTGCTTCCAAGCTGCAAGCTTTCTTTGCCTTGGACGTCTTTGAGAGCATCCCAATCCCAGCATATTTCCAATTTCCTCTTCCTGGACTGCAATCCTGGCAAGATAAGATAGATTAGATAGAGCTATATAGGTAGGTAGATAAATCGATTAGGAGGACTGCTGGGAGTTGCAGTCCAAAAATAGATAGAGAAGGAGGAAAGGAGAGAAAGAGGAAGGGAAAGAAAAGGGGGGAGGAAAGGAAGAGGAAGAGAAGGAAGGAAGGAAGGAAGGAAGGAAGGAAGGAAGGAAGGAAGGAAGGAAGGAAGGAAGGACTAAAAGGGAAGGAGGGAAGGAGAGAAAGAAAGAAGGAGAGAAAGAGGGAGGGAGGTTGGCCACAGCAACGCATAGTAGGTAATAATAATAATACTTTATTTATACCCCGCCACCATCTCCCAGAGGGACTTTGGCTTACAAGGTACTCAAAGGTGCAACACATAAAATACAAAAAAATGAAGAAACAATAACATAAAACAGTAACAGCCAACACAAATACTTCAGTTCATAAAACCCCTTGGTTAAAATCAATAAAATACAGCAATAGCTGTGGATATAAAACAACAATAGTCTATCTTAGTCATGTAAAGTGCTTGGTGAAATCTATGGGTCCTCACATATTTATTAAAGGCATACAACTGTGGTTGAAAGCTTGTCGAAACATAATGTAAATCTTGGAAACAACTGGCTGGTCAGGTGAGATTAAACTAATGGAAGACTCTTCTACCTCCTGCTTCCCATCTTAAATGGCTTCGGGGATAGCTGTCGAATATATCAGGCCATGGCATTCCAGGCCATTTACCAGGAAATTCTTCCTTGTATTCCAGGAGGAATTTTCAGAAAGTAAAGTTGAAATCTGAGTAGAACCAATGGCAACTGAGTTGGCCCTTGACCATTGCAATCCTATCATCAAGCATGGTTATTGAGCACAGCAAATGCATTTAATATGGAAACTGGCTGGCAGCCAAACAGAAACCATCATCTGTCACAAAGGAACTTTCTAGTCCAACAGCATTTTCACATTTTGGGATTTGGGGGATTCCACAAGCCCCGAATCCCTCTGTGTTAAATCTGCATCTATTCATATGGCTGTCTAATTTGAGCTGAAGTAATTCAAAACAGAACAGAACATACATAAAGTTGACCACTAGAGTCAGGAAATAACAGTTCTTCAGAATGCATGTGCTGCAGTTCTTTTCCAACTATGGTTTTGCTGTGAAAAATATGCTGAGGTTAAAAGGTCAGGGTTTGGATGATCTTTTAATGGAGGTGTTCTTTTGCTTTTTGCTGATTTTTATTCTTTACACACAGAGAGCTTTTAGACAACTGTGGTAGAGAATGTTCTCTTGAGACCTCATGACAATATGCCAGATAACTCAGAGCAGCTGAAACCATATTGTGTGTCCTCATCCCCACACCAAATGAACCAGACTGCCAAAAGTGCTAGCAGCAGGCATGTAAGCAGTGCTGTGGTTGTTTCACACAATAATCAGATTTGATCCATGCTAACATCTATTTCTTTCAGAAAGCATGTGCTCTAGCATTGTGGCAAGTCAGATGGTTCACATCAGCAAAAATTAAACAAGGTAACTTTGCCATTCCCAACCTTATTCCCACGCTTTGCATGTTGGTTCCTCTGCTTCAGCCTTCATTGTGCTGGATACCTGCCACATACATTAGTAACATATGGATATTGTCTGACTCTGCAGAATGTATCTTCAGATGGCGGAGCCTTTGGGATGTGCTCACAACCTGTGCTACTAAATTGTTTAAAACAATAAAAATATCCTAGAATACTTTACATTTCTTTAAAAACCCAAAAGAACAATTTTTAAATATTTATTTATTTATTCGGTTCACAAGTTGAATAACAAAACAATAGTTGACAAACATAACAGTACAACATCCAGAGAGGAGAAAAGAAGAAAGGGGACAGAGGCTGGGGTCAGGGTGTGGCAAGAGGGTGCTCAGGAAAAAACCTAAGCTGACTCCACCTTGCCGTCAAAGGAAGGAAGCCTGGGGGGTCTCAAAGAGAACTCTCACAGCTGGCCACAGGAAAAGAGAGTGGCTTGGCCTCCTCCGTCCCGCAGTCTGACGGAGGAGGTCAGACCTACTAAGAGGGTGTCTATCGTCGGCCTCGGGTATGTCCAGTGGAGGCCGCGTCGCTCGCCGCCTGCGCTCCAAACGGTTCTCGGGCGGACGGAGCGCCGGGCCCTGGGCGCGGGGGGGGGGAGGGCCTCCTCTCTCTCAGACAGCTGGCCGAGAGTGTGGTGGGTCTGGGGGGACGGCAGCCCTAACACTGGTAGTCCCTGGTAGAGTCAGGGGGAGGGGGTCCAATACTCCCCGGCCTCCGGCGCCGTCTCCTCCGACGTCCATGAGATTTCTGCTGTGAGGCGCCTCCAGGGATTGGGTCCCCTAAAAGGAGGCATCTCCTCGCTGTGTTACTCCCTGGATCGACTGCCCCATGTCTTGCCTCTCTGTGGTCAGGGCCGCTACTCTTCCCCTGGTCGCCAGCAGGTGGGGGGGGACCGTGGTCCAGGTGCAGCTCTGGTGGCTGCTGACAGGTGGCAGGCCCGTCGCCGGGGCCTTGCCCCAGGAGCTCCCGCCAGAACTGCAACGGCATTGAATGTCTCCGCCAGGGATTCCGGTGCTAGCCGCCAGGGGGTGTCCGTGGACTCCAACAGAGGCTCCAGCTGTGGCGGCCGATCCAGTCCGCAGTTCGTGGGGGGCATGGCTGAGGCTATTGGAGTGGACAGAGAGGGCATGGCCAGGGACGCTGAGCAATTCAGGCTCAGCGCCATGTTGGATCTGCTGGCCCACGCCCCTCCCATCAAATCCAGGGGGGCCTGGCATCCCAGCATCTCCCCCGGGCACCCCCGCAGCACGGTGGCTGCCCCAGTGGCTGTCTCGCCCCTCAGCGAGGGCCTCACCTCCAAGGGCAAGCCTACCCCAGCATGCCGGCGCTCCTCTCCCGGGGGTGTGCTCACCCGGGTCTCCCCTCGCCTCTCCTCCTCTCGCTCCTCTCGCCGGCCCGGGCCCGACGAGCTCGGTCGCAGTAGGCCCGGGGGAGCAGCAGCCGTTGCCACGCTCGCCGCTCTCCTCTCCCGACCGGAATGAGGTGAGTCCCGGCGAAGTGGACTCGTTGCCCCGTCGGCCAGGGCCTCTCCGTCCCCAGGCCGCAGTCCCGGGCGGCGATGCCGGTGAGGGCCGTCCTCGCAGCAGAGAGATGCCAGCAGCAACCCCAGCTCTCTCACCTCCTCCAACCGGGCGGCCAGTTGCTCCACCAAACAACCGAAGCCGCGGAGAAGGTGGGCGAGACTGGGGACTTCGTCCTGGATGGCGTCGGGGACACAGCCAGCACTATACCTACAAAAATTTTGTCACTAGTTCCTGCATCTACCTCACCCTTCCATTCAATAGCTTTTCTTTTTGTGTTCTGTTTTTCAGATGGTCCTCCAGAAGACAGGGAGTATCTCATCTATCTAGTCACAAGTGGCCAAACATCTGGGAGGAGGTTCACAAAACTCCCTCCCAGTTTGCCTCCTCCAATTCTCTCCAACACACTAAAATTATTCACCTCATTTATTTGTGAAAGTGCAATTTAATATGTAAGGTAAAGAAAAGGTAAAGGTTTTCCCCTGACATTAAGTGTCACTGTGCCACCGGGGGCTCCTTTGTATGTAAATATAAATATAAGTCTGGTCATTCCTATCTAAAAATGTTCTTTCTGCTTCAGAACATGGTGTATGGGGGTCATTACACATTAATGCCAAATCCACCCCTCAAGATTTTGGAGAGTTATAATTTACCATTTTGGGCATGAAAAATTTAAATGTAAAAATCTCTTCTAAGGAGACAGGTGCCTCATCAGAGCCAGTAGGCCATACAAAGTTGGCCCTCTATTTAAGATCATTCAAATATTTTGTTCCTAAGTTGTAAATGGTTTGAAAAATCAAAAGTAACAGTTTGACTACTGGCAATCCGTGCAATAAGTACACCTCTGGGCAATTGGGAAGATAATGCTTAATCCCAATGTAGTCACTACATGCAAATCCGTTTTGAAAATATCTTCAAGGCTACAGTAGCCTAACATCAAGGCTACTGGGGCATGTTGCATTCAGGGCAAGCTGTCTCTGTCTAGATAGGGCAGGGTGCTCACACTTTTTCAGCATGCGAGCTACTTATAAAATAACCAAGTTAAAATGATCTACCTACCCACTACAAAAATGTGAAACATATAACACAATATCTGCTTTGAACTGGGTTTTCTGAGTCCACATAGCCATATAATCTGATTGAAAGCAGATAACATGGGATTTTATTCAACTGTGTGGAAAGGACCTCAGATAACCCGGGGCCGGCAGCACTTGGGCGGCGTTGGGAGCCTGCAGGGCAGGACAGAGCCTTCCTCCCACCCTGCCTGCAATCTACCAGGACACCCTACACGATCTACCAGTAGATCGCGATCTACCTAATGAGCACCCCTGAGATAGTGTCTCACAGCTGGTATGTCAACCTAAACAGTGGAAATGCAATCTGTGCCACAGATGTAAACCAAACTTTTAGCGAGCCCTTGTGCCAGCTGAACTGCTGACCTGAAGACTTGAAGGGTGGCACTTTGAATGCGCAAGATGGGGTGAGCTCCCATTTGTCAGCTCCAGCTTCCCATGCAGGGACATGAAAGAAGCCTCCCACGGGATGGGAACACATCCAGGCATCCCCTGAGCAACGTCCTCTGCCAGTTCTCTCACACCAGAACTCCAATTCGCCTCTGACATGATAAAAAAAGATGACAAAGATAAATCAAGAAGCATTCTCAGCTTGTAAACACATTTCTTCAGAGAAAGGGGAAACATTTCCAATAGTCATCCTTAGCATCCAGCTTTAAATAATAAATCAAACTTTCATCTAAATTGGATTCTCTTGTCCATTAGCTTGTGAGGACATGTTATCTTCATGTCTTTGCATGCTTCGAGAAACTTTTTATGAAAATCTGGCCCATCTACTCCATTTAGCTGTGCTTTCTTTTTTATTTGCTGGCTCCATTGTCCTTTTTATCTCCCATTCTCATTTTAGCTCATGCTCTGGTCTTGTTATATTTTATGATTTTTTAATTCTTTTATTGTTAAGTCACTTTGCAGCTACCCTATGAAAAGCAGCATAACATATGGGATTCAAAATACATTTAATTTATAAAACACAGGGTCAGGTCTCAGTCTTCCAATCCTCAAATTTGGTTTTAGTCTTCCAATCCTCACCAAACAAAGGGGGTGGGGGTTTATTTGCATAAGATTGGAATATTCCTTTTTTTATATATAGAAGTACAGTACACTGAGTGAGAAAAATACTAATATTTTCAGAGAAATACAATACTTTTCACTAGAATAGTGAAGACTCAAACCAAATAACTCAATCAAGGTATTAAATGTGAATGAGCCCATTATCTCTGTTTTTACAGTTTTTAAATAAGAGAGAAATTCTTCAAATAGGATTCTTAGAAATCCCTTCAAACTGAAGGTTGCCCTCTAAAAAGTAGAATTCATAGTTAACTTACTTCCTCTTACGAAGCAGCCAGATTATTCTTTTCTATTGTGTATACGTAACATGGGGTGTTGATGTCTTTACATTGTCTCCGTTTTCCAGTTGGAACATTCCTGTCATTCTACGTAATTCCTGGATCATGTTTTCCATTAATATAAATTAACATAGCTACATACTGGCTTCCAAAATGGCTTGCCCCAGCTGAACATCTGTTTCCTTATGCACGTCTCATTTCATCTCCAGGAACCTGGTAAGAGACATGCCACGCAGTTATAATCTTAAACAAATCTAAGCAACAGTATATTGTAACCTCCTAATACCACATTTTTCAGCCTTCTCAACACTATTGTAAGCAGACTCAAGATGTTTCTTTTAGGTTTATTGCCTCAGGTTCCATTTAACATTCTCTCGGTCCCACCCCCATCTCAAGCATGGTGGGAATGAGAGAGCAGTCCTTCCTTCTTGGTGGCTGCCCTTGACTCTGGAACTCCCTTCTTTCTATGGAAGCCAGAATGGCTGTCTCCCTGCTGTCCTTCCAGCAGCAGGCTATTCAGACAGACTTTTAAAGATGGAGGTGTTTAAGATCTAGTCAGAGGGTGCTGCGGTTTATAACTTTGAATAGGTTTTAATGGATGTTAGCTGTGATTTTTTGTTTCTGTGAGTGTTTGGTTCTGTTTTTAATGGTTGCATATTTGTATGCTAATATTTTTGTGTCAAGCTGCTTTGAGTCCCCTTTCAGGAGATAAAGTGAGGTATAAATAAATATAACAACAACAACATGTGAATCTGCAAAGATTGCTTTTTTTGCAACAATTCTTTGTGGCTAAAGAGCATCTTTGGTGAATGAAGAGGTGGGACCACCTTTGACTTTCTTTCTTTTGACTATTGCTGTCCCCTGCCATCTTTTGACAGTGTCCTCAACTTTGGCCCCACTGCCATATAATGCAGTTTGAAAATGGCGCCCTCCATACTATACAGGCATGGCACCAAGACCATGGCCATGGCTGGATCCCATTTGTAGTTTGGTCAGCGACATCAGAAGAGCTTTCTGACTGAATATTTTAAAGGTCTATTCCCATAGAATTGTGTAGCATAATAGGGCACCTTATTTTATTTATTTATTTATTTATTTATTTATTTATTTTGGGTATTTATACCCAAAATAAATAAACCCCCTGGGTAGGAATCAGGGCGGCTTCCAGCCGGTACATATTTGATGCCTACAAGTAAACACAATAAAATGCATATCAAAACCAATAATTATGAATAGTTAAAACATTAAATTAATACAATAAAAATCTACTAAAAAGAGAAAACCAGTCTGGTAGCCATTGTCTCGCTGAGTTCTGTAGTTGGAGATTCCATTAAGCTTGTACATAATCTATTTTCATAGTCATTGTCTTCATTGTCATAGTCAAACTGTGCATAGATTACCCGAAGGCCTGGTCCCACATCCACATTTTTAATTTCCTTCTAAATGAGAGGAGGGATAAAGAGGACCTAATTTCCCCAGGGATTGAATTTCACAGGCGGGGGTCACCACTGAGGAGGCCCTGTCCCTTGTCCCCATCAAGCACGTTTGTGACAGGGGAGGGGCCAAGAGCAGGATGTCTCCCGAAGATCTTAAACTCCTAGGTGGAATGTTTTATAGGTCAAAATCAGCACTTTGAATTGTGCTTGGAACTGGATTGGCAGCCAGTGGAGCTAACATCACAGAGGAGTGGTACACTCCCTGTATGACACTCCCATGACTAGCCTAGCTGCCACCCATTGGACTAGTTCAAGTTTCCGAACATTCTTCAAGGGCAACCCCATGTAGAGCGCATTACAGTAATCTATTCAGGATGTAACAAGAGCATGGACCACTGTGGCTACATCAGACTTCCCAAGGTAGAGGCACAGCTGGCGCACGAGTTTTAATTGTGTGAAAGCTTTCCCAGCCACCGCCGAGACCTGGGGCTCCAGGCTCAGCAATGAGTCCAGAATCACTCCCAAGCTGCGAACCTGTGTCTTCAGGGGGAATGTAACCCCATCTAACACAGGCTGTAACCCTATGCCCTGTTCAGCCTTATGACTGACCAGTACCTCTGTCTTGTCTGGATTCAATTTCAATTTGTTCGCTCTCTTCCAGTCCAATACAGCTGCCAATCACCGGTTCAAGGTCTGGACAGCCTCCTTGGTAACAGGTGAGAAGGAGTGACAGATTTGGACATCATCTGCATAGAGATAACACCTCATTCCGAAACTCCAGATGATCTCCCCCAGCAGCTTCATATAGATGTTAAGCAACATCAGGGACAGTATTGAACCCTGTGAGACTCCACACAACAATGGTTGTGGGGTTGAAAAATTGTCACCCAGTAACACCTTCTGGGACCATCCCTCGAGAAAGGACCAGAGCCACTGCAGAACAGTACCTCCAAGTCCCATGTCTGTGAGGCGTCCCAGAAGGATACCATGGTCAATGGTATCGAAGACCAGCAGAACTAACAGGGACACACTCCCCCTGTCTAATTCCCGGCGATGATCATCTACCAAGATGTCCAAAGCTGTCTCAGTCCCATGTCCTGGCCAGACTGTGCTGAATCTAGATAATCAGTGTCTACCAGGAACCCCTGGAGTTGTGAAGCCACCACATGTTCCACAACTTTGCCCAAATAGGGAAGATTGGAAACTGGCTGATAGTTGTCTAATTGAGTGGGGTTCAGTGATGGCTTTTTCAACAGTGGTTTTATAACAGCTTGTTTTAAGCTTGCTGGAAATTTGCCCTCCTGTAAGGAGGCATTAACTACCATCTTTACCCACTCTGCCAAGCCCCCTCTGGCTTCTTTTATCGGCCAGGATGGGCAGAGGTCTAGAATGCATATGGTAGGTCTCACCTGTCCAAGGATCCTGTCCACATCCTCAAGCTGAACCAACTGAAATGAAGCCAACAAAACTGGACAAGCAGATGCTCGTATTACATCCTCAGAGACTGCTGTTAACATGGCATCGAAATCGGACCGAATCAGTGCGGACCGAATCAGTGCAACTTTATCCACAAAGAATTGAGCAAATGCTTCACAGCGAGCTACCAAGTCATCAGGGATCTCGCTCTTTGGCAGATTTAACAGTCCTCTGACAACTCAGAATAGCTCAACCGGATGGTTCTTTGCAGACGAAATATTGGCAGCAAGAAATGATTTCTGTGCCACATTTATTGCCACATCATAGGACTTTTAAAAGGTGCCTAGATGTGCTCGGGCTGATTCTGGGTGCTTTTGGTGCCTCCTCTTCTTTTGCTTCATCGCTGCCAGCTCCTCAGTAAACCAAGGGGCTGGTTTAGCTTGGTTACTCAAGAGGGGGTGTTCTGGAGCAATTGTGTCAATTGCCCTAGTCATCTCACTGTCCCAGCAAGATACCAAAGCATCAAGAGAGTTATTTGCCAAGGAGGCGGAAAAATCCCCAAGAGCCATCAGGAATCCATTAGGATCCATAAGTCTCCTGGGACAGACCATTCTAGTGGGTTCACGTCCCGTGCGGAGGCTAAGAGAGGCAGTAAGTCTAAACCTGATCAGATGGTGGTCAGTCCATGAACTTAATGTCATGCTACATAATAAATAAAAAAGCAAGGAGGCTGAAGAGAAGGAAGTCAGAGCAAGGGTGCTTCCAGGCAGCTCCAAAATGCGTGTTTTAAAACTAAGGCAAGAAATCCACATACAGTCCCTGTCAGTCCTGGGAAATTGTCCCTCACCATCCTCACAGCCTTCCTCTGTAGTGAATCAAGATGGAGGGTGAACAGGGGACATCTGGTTGAATTTTTTAAAAAATACATTCCTTTATGCTCTAGACCTCATATGTGCACATGCAAATATCTTAATGTGTACACACAAGCAGATTTATTATCTCTCCCTTTACCCAACTCTAAATTCAACCTCTGTTAAGATTTATAAAGTTTTAAAAAAAGAGTTTGAGAATTCTAATTGCTTTCCACTTGTGCTTCTCTTAAGCCACCTGTGTGTCTGTGGCGCCATGTTTTGATCAGTTGAACAGCTGTTTCAGACTTTTAAAAGTGCACATGTGCTGGAGCAGTCCTCACAAGGGAAGAAAAGCATGCATTTTGCATGACTGCAGGGATATATTGTCATGTGAAGGTGCACATTTTTCAGGCGGAATCGGGTTTTAAGTGTACCTTTTTAACATGTACATTTCAGATGTTGACCTGATTCCACCCACACTTCTGCTAAATGTTGTTTAGCCACTCCCCTTTTCATAAAGTTACTCCTGGGTTTATAGTCATGTGTAGAAGAGCCCCAACCCGAAGAGGATAGCTTCCTGTACTTTCACTCAGGGTGTATCTATAGAATGAATGCAGTAAGAAATCACTTTAGCTGCCATGGTTCAATGCTATAGAATTCTGGGATTTGTAGTTTCGTAAGGTACTAGTACTCATTGGCAGAGAAGACAAAAAACCTTGTACAACTACAACCCCCAGGGTTCTATAGCATTCAGTCACAGTGGTTAAATTGGTGTAAACGGCATTCATTAAGTGGACTGCAATTCCCATATCTCCTGAGTAAAAATGCTCTTGTTGGTGGAGTTTATGAATAGAAATGGGAATGCCTAGAAAAAAAAGCAGATTGGGGGGAGGGGAGTTGGAACAAAACAGAAAAACTGTTTCCCCCACAAATTTTCCCAGTTTTTTTCCAGGCCTTCCCATTTCTATTTCCAAAAAGGGCAGTTTCTCCAGATTTTTCCTAATTGATGTCTCATTGTAAAATCATGTTCCCTCTTGGAGATATCTACCGGATGAACTTGCTAATATTTGGAACTGTGTATTGAACTAATGAATAAAATAGACAAAAAGACCCAGGTTGAGAAAAATTGAGAGAATAGTCTGTGTTTAGATACTTTTATTGAATTGTCTGAGGATGTTTAACTTCCCGGTTGTAGTTATATGACAAAATGTTTACACTGAAAAGAAGGGCTCATGCAAAATTTGCATTGAGCCTGGAGTCCATGAAGGTAATACATTATTATCATCTGAGGAGCAGAATCCTAATGACCCATTCCCAAGTGAAGTTCTTGTCCTCCAAGTGCAGAAAAATCCCATTAACATTCCTGGGAACTTTGCCAGGGCATGGGGGGGTGCGTGCATGGAATAAACAGTGCTGTTTCCACTTGAAAACAGTGTTGCTTAGAGAGTGCGCTGTAAGCCTTTCAAACAGCTGTAGCACGAGTGCAAATTCAGTTTCCCAAGTGCCACAACACCCTTTGTTTACATGGAACATCAGGATCATCTTCTCGGGCTGCCAGGGTGGAGCTAGACCTCTAACAAACAGACCTTCAATCAGAGATTGGAAAATTACTTCTTGGACTATATCTCCCAGAATCCCTCAACCAACACAGTCATTACCCATGCTGGTGGGGGATGGGGGCTTCTGGGAGGGATAACAGTAATATTTCCAAGCTTCTAAATATGGGAGAAATAATGTCAAAATATAATTTAAAAAGTAATTAAACATGCCAATTAAAATCCAAAACTGGGTTCAGGTCAATTCATTGTTGCTAGTTGCTTAAATCTTCTTCTTGCTTGTTGCTATTCAGTGGTCGAAGGCTTGGTCCCATAGCCAAGTCTTGAGTTTCCTTCTGACAGACAGGAGGGAGGTGGCCAATCTGATATCCCTGGGGAGAGAATTCCACAGACAGGGGGGGGGGCACTGCTGAGAAGGCCCTGTCCCTCATCCCCACCAATCGCATTTGCAATGGCAGTGGAATCGAGAGCAAGGCCTCTCCAGATGACCTTAGACTTTGTGATGGTTCGTAACAGGAGATACGTTCGAACAGGTAAACTGAGCCAGAACCATTTAGGGCTTTAAAGGTTAAAACCACTTTACTACTATTATTCACTACATTTGTACTTCAAGGTACATTTTTAAACATCTAAAGTTTCCATGGCTTTCATCTGTGCACTGAAACAAAGAAACTAATCTGATCATCTCCCCTTCAAAGATTGACGAGTGCCTGTTCTAATGAAAATGCAGAGTGTGATTTCCACATTGTTACGTAGAGATGAAAAGACTCATTTCATGATATGTTCCTGAGAAGATATAGTAAATTCAAATATTAAACAAGCACCTTGCTATCTCTAACATATTCCTTTCAAGACCAATTTTTCCTAGGTTCATGTTTTATTTATTTATTTATTTATTTATTTATTTATTTACAGTATTTCTACCCCACCCTTCTCACCTCTGGGAGAGGAGACAACTCAGGGCGGCTTACAAGGCAGCAATTCGATGCCACAGTATACACCATAAAACCATAAAACATACAACATTAGATAATAACAGTTAAAATATTTCCTAAATGCTAGGAGGGATGGGGTCGATCATATTTTGCTTGGAAGCGCATTCCACAGGCGGGGTGCCACAGCCAAGAAGGCCCTGTCTCTCATCCCCACCAGCCGCGTTTGAGAAGTCAGCGGGAGTGAGAGCAGGGCCTCCCCAGACGATCTTAAATTATGAGGTAGGACGTAGAGGCAGATGTGTTCCGACAAGTAAGCTGGGCCAGAACTGTATAGAGCTAGCTTTATAGGTCAAAACTAGCACTTTGAATTGAGCTCGGAAGTGGACAGGCAGCCAGTGAAGCTAACACAACAAGGTGGTGATATGCTCCCTGTATGTAGCTCCTGTTAGTAGTCTGGCTGCCGTCCATTGGACTAGTTGCAGTTTCTGAACTGTCTTCAAAGGCAACCCCACGTAGAGTGTGTTGCAGTAATCTATTCAGGATGTGACCAGAACTTGGACGACCTTAGCCAGATCAGATTTCCCAAGGTACAGGCGCATGTTCTACTGCCTTCAAAAAATCTATAAACCATGTAGTAGCCACTGCATTAGCAGTGACGATATATATCTATCTATCTCCCAGAAGGTCCTTTAGCCAGATATTTTATGTAATTCCAACATCAAATTAATGTTTCTGTGCTTGGTAACTTTGAATAAACCCTGTTTATCCTGTTAGAATACTGATAAAGCAAAGATACTGTAGCGGCTTATACTGGGGAGAAGCAAAGCTGGCTGTGTAGTACTTTTTGATGGAACAAACACATGCAAATTCCAAGCCTCAAGGTCATCTTCAATTGTAACATCAAAGGAATGGAGAAGGAATGACAGCACATTCAGGTTGTGACTGGGAGTAAACCTCACTGAAGATAAGTACAGGAATTCTCTGTCATGAAGGTGTCATAATGACTTAATGAGTCCAAACTGTCTAAAAACAAAGAAAACGAGCAACTTCTAAAATTGTTGGTTCATAGTCTAAACTGCTTATCTAGTTACACATGCAAAACTAAGTAACGTCTGCTGGCTCGATTTCCCAAACTTACATTACCAGGAAGCAACTATACTGTTCAGCTGACAATTGGGGCACAGAAAGTCCAAGATCCCTTCTACACTGCCATATAACATTCAGAGTATCTGCTTAGAACTGGATTATATGACAGTGTGAACTCATATAATCCAGTTCAAAGCCGATAATGTGGATTATCTGCTTTGATAACCTGGATTATATGGCAGTGTAGAAGGGGCCTGTTTGTACTCTCAATAACAAGCTAGACCAGTGTTTCTCAACCTTTTTTGAGCCGTGGCACACTTTTTACATTAAAAAAATCCGGGGGCACACCACCAACCAAAATGACACAAAATGACACTCTAAGACAGTAAAGCACGGCTGGGGGTTGGTGGCCTGCTGGAAGTGCCAAAGCCGGGGAGGGGCGGAGCCAGGCTGTGCCATGCCCCGCCCCCTACCCCCAGCTTCACCTCTCCCAGCAGCTGCTCCAGCCTTGAGGGGGCAGTGCCAAGCCAGCGGTACCAGAGCCAGCACAATGCTGGCTTGGCACTGTCCCATCAAGGCGGGAGCAGCTGCTGGGGAGTGCCGGCCGGGGGAGGGAGCAGAGCCAGGCCGCGCCATGCCCCACCCCCTCCCCCCAGCTTCAGCTCTCCTACAGGCCGCGCCATGCCCCGCCCCCTCCCCCAGCTTCAGCTCTCCTACAGAGGAGCATGAGCAGTGGACGGGCTTCAGTGGGCGGGGCTCCTCCTCCACGCGGCTTCAGCGAGCGAGGGGCGAGAGTCATGGTGAGAGTCATGGCGGATTGGAGGCTGGCTGGGGAAATGGCTGAAGGAGGCGGCGCCCCAGTCCCTTCTTCTTTTTCTTCGCCGCCGCCCGGCCCTTCCTTCTTCTCCCCCAAGCAGCAGGAATTCGGCAGGAGGGGGGAGGAAGGGGGGCAGAGCGCTTTTCTCGCGGCACAGCAGGAGGTCCGTCACGGCACACTAGTGTGCCACGGCACACTGGTTGAGAAAGACTGAGCTAGATTGTCACAGGAAATTGCATATGGGGTCCTGCTTCTGATTTCCCTAGGGTGCATGTACGCTGTAGAATGCAGTTGACACCAGTTTAGCTGCCATGTTTCATTGCTATGGAATCATAGGAGTTGTAGTTTGATGAGGCTTCAACCCTCTGGCAGAGAAGGCTAAGGACCTTGTGAAGCTACAACTCCCATGTTTCCATAGCATTGAGCCATGGCAATGACAATTACTCTGGTCGCCAGTTGAACAGACCTCACTTGCTGTTGGGAAGAGGTGGAAATATCATTCTCCCTTGCTTTGGTCACAAGTTGAACAGACCCCCATTTCCTAGTGCAGCTGCTGACTGGTAAAGAAAGTCCTGGAAGGCATTTATCATCTCGGCAAGGTTGCAGCTACATAGTGTTATTTATTTACTTATTATATTTATATCCTACCCTGTCTCATCCCAAGGAGGACTCTTGTGTATGTGGAGCAGTTTTGACTCCATAGCATATACTCTTAGTGTATGTGGAGCAGCTTCGAATCCATAGCTTTAGTTTATGAATCCACAACAGGACTACAGAACATCAGGTGATTTTCTTGATGAATGAAAACTAAAATTGAACTTGTAAAGCAGATCACAAACTATGAGATACATAGGCTATCCAGCATGAGCAAGAGATGGGACCCAAATTCAATCCACACAGCATTGTTGCAGGAGACATGGTTGCTGAGGGAAATGGGGAGATACAGGAAAGAGTTACTGAATCTGGAACAAAATGTTGCTTTTTGAGTTCAATAGTATTTCATGTCACAGATTGAAACAAGATATTAAGAAAAGCCTTATTCATGCTGATTGCAAGAATGCAGTATGAAGCATCTTATTCCATCCCTGAGCTTTCAAAATATATTGAACTCTTTGTTATTAATCATTCATTTTGTGTAGCACAACTATGAGTAAGTGGGGAAATTCTTGGACAAGTTTGAATTGGTTTCTGTGCCTCCTCCCACACCAATGCTCTCATTCCCAGAGATCAGAAGCAGAGATCTTGCTTCCGTTTCCTAAGATCAGAAGCAGAAATCTTTCCTGGAAACCCATGCACTCATGACCCACCACCCACCTTGAGTGGAACACAGTTGAGGGTCGCAAGACAAAAGCTCTGCCAATATTGCAGAACCCCAAGCACCATGTAGATTATGCCCTCCCTGGCTGCCTTTTGCTAGCTAGTAAAGATGCTTTCTTTGAGAGCCAACCATGGTGTGAGCATTGGATTATGAATCTGGAGACCATGGTGCAAATTCCCACCTGGCTATGGAGATATGGAGTCATAGAAGTACATTTGGAAGGGGCCTCGTGGGCTGTTGGGTCAAACCCCCAGCACGATGCAATAAATGTAGCTACAGTAGGCCTGCATAACCTGTGGCCCTGGAGAGCCACATGCAGTGGAGGCCTGAGCTAGAGCATCCCCAACAGGCAGCTGTCCAGCCTCTCTTTGAAAATTTTCAGAGAAGGAAAATCCAAAACTCATTATTTGGTCTAAATTTCCAAACCACTCTTATGTCAAGAAGTTCCTTCGAATGTTCAATCAAAATCTACTTCATGTAACTTCAAACCATTAAATCTGATTTTACTCTCAAGCCTGCTGCTTCTCTTCACCAAGTTGAACATGTTCAACTCATTCAACCTTTCTTCATATGTTTTGTTCTCTGTACTTCCTTTTTACCATTTATCCTTTTTACCCTTGTTCTCTGAATATGCTCCAACGTGTTTATATCCTTCTTCAAATGAAACCCCCAGAACTGAACATAGAAACTGTGGTTGGGCCATAATGTTTAATGACATCCTCAAGCATCACCCATTGGTTTCAGGGTTTGATCAAAATTAAGCTGAAATGAAGGGATTATTTTTTCTAACTTGCTTCAGGAAATGGGTTAAGGAGCACTTATTCAGGCTCAGGCATAGGCAAACTGCATCCCCCCCCAGGTGTTTTGAACTTCAACTCCCACAATTCCTAACAGCTGGTAAGATGGCTGGGATTTCAGGCAGTTCATGTCCAAAACACCTGCAGGGCCATAGTTTGCCCATGACAGCTCTAGCTTGTGTCTCGCAATTTGCTTTGAGCCAGAAGGTAAATGCAAAGCAAAGTAGTAAGTAAACATAATTTATACAGATCGTGGGCAGGATTGTAGATAGTGCGTCTCCATGCCTCCCAATGTGAGGCCAGGGTGGACCATTGTTGGTGATCAATCTGGCCGAGCCTGAGATGCTGTTTCAGGGAGTCCTTATATCTCTTTTTGGGGGGTGCCTCTCTTGCGCTGATCCGTGGCAAGTTCCCTATAGAGTAGTATCTTTGGGAGGCAGTGGTCCTCCATCCTAGAGATGTGCCCTGCCCAGCGCAGCTGTGTTCTCAATAGCATGGCCTCAATGCTGGTGATCCCTGCTTGCTCAAGGACAGCAACATTCGTCACATAGTCAGTCCAGTGTATATTTAGGATTGTGCGAAGTCAGCGCTGATGAAAGCGTTCGAGGAGTCGTAGGTGTTGGTGACAGGTGACCCAGATTTCAGACCCATAATGGAGAATAGACAGTATGATAGCTCTATACACAAAGATGTTTGTGTTTTGCCTCAGGTGTTTGTTACTCCAGACTCTTTTGTGAATAAAAAGTGGGTAGGCAATGGTAATAGGCTGGGGGTAACATTAGCCCATTGGAGATCATGGATGTTCAGATATCCTCTAGTGCAGTGATTTTCAACCTTTTTTGAGCTGCAGCACATTTTTTACATTTACAAAATCCTGGGGCACACCACCAACCAAAACGACACAAAATGACACTCTGACACAGTAATACATATAGTTAATATGTTTTTAAATGTATTTATATACTCAGTGTGAAACCTGGGCCTGTTTCAATGAACACAAGATAGATATCCTGGCAGGAATGGTAGAAAGACACACACAAAGCTCTTGATCCCAAATTGCCACTGTCACTTGACGCACAGCTGCAGCACTAATTCTAACTTTGTTTACTTAGCCGCGTCTAAGCGAATCCAAGATGGTGCGACCATAGCACTCTCGCATCACTTCTAAGGTGACATGAGAGTGTTATGGTTCCATTTCTGAAAGGGACAGATGCGCCTTATAGATTATATATGAATGAATTTCAAAAATAATTTCCCATGGCACACCTGATGATTTCTCACGGCACACTAGTGTTCCGTGGCACACTGGTTGAAAATCACTGCTCTAGTGGATATGTATTGCCCCTTGGGGCTTTCTTTTTTATGTGACAATTTGTTTAGTAGAAATACATTTTCTTTTACACTGTCCAGTTAAAATGTCCCTAAAATGCTTCAGAAAAACTGTGAACAAGAAGAACCAAATGGCAACAACCGAGGAGCACAAGGATATGGAGTATAAACTCTTTTTTTAAAAAGTTGAAAATGCTTTGTCCTCAGACTCTAGCCAGACCCAGACCTTTCAGGAATGCAGCATAAAACAGGTTTCTGTGTGATCATGTGCATCTGAAAGAAGAAAGCCATGGCTATTAACATCCTTGCCAGGTTTCTCATCCCCATTTTTGCAGTATGATGCTGCATTGAGCCAAAGCTAGTGTTTTGCAATCTGATGCCCTCCAGATGTATTGGGCTGCAAATCTCATCAGTCAAATCCAGCACAGGAGAGGAAGTTCAGCAGTTCATTTTTATCTGATGAATCAACAGAAGCTTTTTTTTTTAAAGAGCAAATCATGTTCTGTGATGAATGAGTGATTGTTACTTTCTAAATGTCAATCATAACTTCCAAGTCAGTGTGGTTTAATTTTACCTTTGGAGATGGATAGTATGGGTATGACAAAAATAATAATTAACAAACTCTGAAGGCACCCGATTCTGTCTGATCTTGGGAGCAGGGTCAGTCCTTGTTTCTACTTAAATTGAAGAGTGTTAACAAGAATCTAGTGCTGTGGGCTATATTACAGAGAAACTATTATTCCTTGCCTAAGAAAATCCTATGAAATTCATAGCTTTGTCATAAATCAGTGGGTGACTTGGAGGCACACATACACAATCTGTATGCACTTTTCATACTTTCAGAATCCAGCATTTCAACCAAGTTTAACTGGAAGATGCGTTGTCGAAGGATTTCATGGCTGGAATCACTGAGTTGCTGTGAACCTGGAAAACTCACAGCAACCCAGTTAACTGGGAGAGTTTCACATACTCTACCAACCTCAAACCCTCCAACATTTTACTAACGGGCATGGGGCAAAGCAACATCAAGAGTGTAGAGGTGGTGGAGAGATAAAGATAGACTTTCGTTTAAACAGCCTTGGCATGTGTAAGTAGAGAGGCTTTTGCTGAGTCTTCTGGAAAGGGAAAGATTTCATCCTTTCCTATCTTTCCCCTCTTGCTGAGTTCCTAGGTTCAACTTTTTTACTTTTATACTTTGAATTTGAAAGTAACCTGAATACATAGGGGAAAATGAAAAGAGAAGAAGAAAAACTGGGGCATTTAAAAAGAAACTGAAAAAATAGGATCGCAGATGGAACTGTTCCTGCCAAACTAGGACAGTTGGAGCATATGCAATATAAACTGGAGTAGGATTAAACCCATAGAAAAGGAGCACTTGAGAGATTCTAGTTCATGGTCAAGGAGACAGAAGCTAATTTAGATGACAGCTCCCAAATGTCTTAATGATCCTGCTTATTTTTGGAAAACATTTGAGAAAGTACAATGCCAAACCTCCCAGCTGCAGTAACCAGGGAAAAACAGGCTGGAGCAAATGGTCTTCTCTTTGAGAGTTGTGTGAACATGTGTTCTTTAATGCTAGAGTGGAGCAAAACAAATCCAGAAGCCATGTGAGCAGCCCAGGAAAATCTGAAAGAAGACTTCAGATTTTCTTCTGAAAACTCAGAGCATTTTTTTCTGTGTGTCCCTAAAACAACAGCAAAGGTTTATAAAATAACTGTATTGAATTGGATTGCATTGGATTGCTTTACTTATACCTCAATGTGGCAAGTAATAAAATATGTGCACAAATATTTTCACTTGGCAAACTGTCTGTAGAATAAAAGCTATTCAAAATATATCTATTTGAAAGCAAAGGATAAATGCACTACAACACCTTATTGTATTATTTATAGATTTGTAAATTTAAATACCCCCGCTTTTTTCTTGAATACACATCCATGCACATAAAATTTCCTGTACATCTATTTAGTTTATATTGTAGATGCAAAACCTCAAATATAAAACTATGTTTTCATTTTTCAAAACATAACAGATTTTTAGACCAGGGCCCATGTTGCTGCTGAGACTCTGATTCTTGCATGTTAGGCTTCTTGGCCAAGTCAAGCCCGGTAGACCTGACAAAGTGGACCTGATAAAGACCCAGTGGTTCTCAACCTGCAGGTCCCCAGGTGTTTTAGACTTCAACTCCCAGAAATCCCAACCAGTTTACTAGACTAGTATGACCATGGCTGCTTCTCAAAATTATGCAGAGAATATGAGAATATTATGAGAAGAATAGTTCAACAATCTTGTAGTTTGGTTTCAGTTCCAGCATTTATTTTATTCCATGTCAAAAGCATTTCATAAATTAGTATAAAACTGATAAAATAGAATGAGCACAAATGGCTAAATATCTTTTGACCAAAAACGGGCAACAGCATTGTCTGTAGCCTCCAATTCTTCCTTTGTACATGAGGCAGGGCATAGTGGACAAGCATACAGATGCAGAGTTGTCTGTTCTTACATTACATAATTATTACTTATTACTTATAATTATTTTTAAAGTCTTTGGCCTTCTCTCTCAAAGAGTGCTAGTACCTCACCAAACTACAGATCCTAGAATTGAGTCATTACAGTTAAAGTGGTGTCAAACTACATTAAATCTACAGTGTGGATGCTTCCCACAACTCTTTCTTTTTTCATTATTAATTGTTTAATTAAAGCAGATTAAAACAAAACCTACATACAAACAAAAACAAAAAACCCAGCATCAACAACTTTTCTAGAATAATACTAATAATACTAAAAATACTTTTCTAGAATAATATTACTACATCCTAGAAACAATAACTAAGAGGTTTACATTCCCTGTCTGATGGTTATATTCTCCCAGTTTTCTACACCCATCTACAGAAAAGGTACATCCTTTTCCCAAATCTTAACCCACTTCTAGTCCAAAAAACTAGTCATGGAGATTTGGCTCCATCTTTGCTGGAGGAACACAATAAATGGGCCCCAATCTTTCTTAAAGTTAGTTAAAGATTTCTCCTTAATCAATGTAGTCCTTTTCTTTGTAGAGAGGATTTTGTTTTTCAAATGTTTTCCCCAAGGAAAGTCTAGATGAATCTACAGTTTTATAGAGAGAAGAGTAGTAGTTGTGGAAAACTGATTTAATCTTGTCCTGGTTGGTAATTTCCTCCTTTCCAACTCTAATCTGTAATATTTGTTTCTTCTCTCTTTTTTCTGTAACCAGCAAGCAAGCCATCATCCCAGCTTATTGGCCAAATCAAAATGCTTCTGTCTAACATATCTAAGTTTCTTTTCAGTCTCCAAAACTGTAGTCATGAAGGCTTGTTTTTGTAGCTGTTTAATCTTCTTTCTCAAGTTCTTATTTGTTGGATTTTTTTGTAATATTTTCTCTTTATCCTTAATTTCATCCTGAACCAGTTTTAATTTTTCTTTTTTTTCCTTTTCTCTTCATGTTTACAAATAATAATAATAATAATAATAATAATAACTTTATTTCTTGTGAGTCGCCCTCCACCATTGGTGCTCCGGGCGACTTACATCATTTAAGAAAAAAAACAAAACACAGGTACATCAATTAAAAACACAGGTACAGAGAACCATAGAGGGCCCAGCCTCCAGGTTATCTAGTCAATCCCCAAACGCCTGGCGGAAGAGCCAAGTTTTCAAGTCGGACAGGAATCTGGCTGGGGCCGATGTGGCCCTGAGAGCAGGCGGAAGTGTATTCCAGATCACAGGGGCCACCACAGAGAAGGCTCTCCATCGGGTCTTTGTCAGCCGGGCCTCTCTCACCCCTGGGATGGCTATACGGTCACCATTTATTGCACGCGCTGGTCTTTCACTGCGTTGGTCTGTCAGCTGATCGCCCAGATAGGCTGGTCCAGTTCTTTGCCGTGCTTTGAAGGTTAGCGCCATGAGTTTATAGATCACTCTGAACTCTGTAGGCAGCCAATGAAGAACTTTTAGGATTCTTCAAACACCCATAAAGGCTTTGCTAGCAGCCCTGACCTTTCTAATATCGGTTCCTTTATTCAAATGTTCTTCAAAAATTTGTTTTAGCTGAGTTTTAGCTTTCACTGACACTTTCTTATTATGTAGTAATGCTTCATTAAGCCTCCCATATCTTTTCCCAAAACTAACACATATTGCAGTTTGAAATGATAAAATAAAACACACTTGTATTTTTCAATTAATTATGGAAACAACGAGATGTAAGTCTCATGGAACTGACTCTTCCTCCTCCTCCATTAGATGACTCTTTGGCCTTTCTATCTGAAATGGCACCTCTAGTTAGGCTGAGAAATCTGATGAAGTCAGCTTAAAAAAAAAGCTTCCCAGCAGAATGAGAACAAAGAAAGACAGGCCCAGAGAAGCAGATAACTCAACCATAAAGTAATAATGGCAGTGAGACATGATACTCTGTTGTAATTGCTACAAAGTATTTTAGGAAGCTCATGCTGCATTTACACAGAGCTGAAAGTTCAAAGGTCTACACGCATGAGAGTGTGCCCTACCTCCCACCGGACTAACACATTGCCATAATATAAACCATTCCAGATGTACAGAAGAACCTATGGCAAACATTCAATAGTGTCTGGGATACATATGGCTGAATGCCCTGATAACTCCGGCCCAATGGTGGTCTAGGAAGACTACTTGCTTCCAAAACAAAGAAAAGGGAGGCTAGACCACTGTAGGTGATTTCAAGGCTTTCTTTAGCAGTTTGCAAGGTTTGCTAGGAAAATAAAGACAATGCCCTCCATTTTTTGTACCACGTTGATTTTGATTTAGTAAGATGTAAAAATACCACCATGGTGTAGCAGTGATATGGACATTGGACTACAACTCTGGAGAGCAGTATTTAAATCCCCGCTCAGCCGGGGAAACCCACTGAGTGGGCCACACACTCTCTGCATAAAACAATGCCATGATAGGGTCACCAAACATTGGAAACAAGGGCAAACAACAACCAGTGTGTTTGTTTGTTTTATTTATAGGAAAATTTCATAATGCAAACACATGGGTGTTCTCTTTTGAATTTGAAACTGGGGGAAAAAAACACTGAAGAGATAAACTTAAGCAACAAGGGAGTTGCACCAAGGAGCTATGCCCATGGTTTCGTCTCATCTCTGTATCCTGGCTCCCTTCTGTTTGCTTATCTGTGGCAATAGGTGAAAGAAAACATCTGCTTTTCATCACCTGAGATGCTTCTGCTCTTAGCAATCGAGTATCTCAGATGATAGAGTACTCACCACTTTCCCTTCTACTGATACAGCCAGTTTTCAAAGCAGTGAACTCAACATTTTCTAGTTTGATCTCTTTTTATTTCACTCATAACTGAAGCTCCCGATCCAGGGAACTCAAAGATTTACTGCTGTACTTGAATGGAAATGCTGTCACCATTTGTTTCACTTTTCTAATTTCATCTAAGTAAGGCATGGGAATGCTGCTGCAACATTCCCCATTGGTCTCCTTGGTGGGATCTTACCTGCACTTGGAGTTTCTGGCCAATGTAAGCTCCTTGTTGCTACTGTGGGATATTTATTTTCAGGAACACAAAGAGCTAGCCAGGTGTAGTGATCTGAATGTTAGACTAGATCAATGGGGGATCAAGGACAGAATGCCAATTTAGCCGTGGAAACCTACTGGAGATCTTGGGCAAGTCACACTTCTTCAGTGTCAGAGAAAAGCAATCCCAGACTCCCTTTGAACAAACCTTGCTAAGTAAACCCCTGTGATAGGTTCGTCTTAGGATGCACATACATTGGAAATGACTTGAAGATACATAACAAAAATTTCCATGTGATTTGGTCATAGGTCACTACTGCTGAAGTTAGAGAATTTATGAAATACTATACCTGAATTTGAATGGGAGAAGAGTCCCCCCAGGGGTGAGAAAGGCGGTATATAAATACTGCAAATAATAAAGAGGGAATCCTTAATACTATCATGATTCATGTGAGGGCAACCTTTGTTCTCCAAAAGCTGTATGAAGTATTGACATGCTGGTGGGCATGGTCAAAATCAGTGGTGTTTCAGAACTGTGCTAGTAATGGGCATGGCTAGCCCTGGCAAACCTTTCCTTGGCATACACCAAGATATACTGTGAAATTGTCACAGGGCGAGGATGGCATTCAAATTATGGCTCAACACAATTATATGCTCCTGGCCCACCAGATAGTTGTTTTTCAGGCTGTGGAAAGCAAAAAATTAGTTGAACAACAAGGTACATGTGGGTTAACTTTCCTTGACATCATTCTTCCCATGCATATCACACTTTCCATAGCCCAGTTGGAAAAGCATTATTGTGGTGAGAAATAAGAATCCATTGAGGATAAGGAAATGTTTCCTTGCAATTTACCATCCATCCACTGCCTCCAGTATCATTTCTTATGCTATTCTTAAGGATGCAGTTTTGTGGAGGGGAACACCGCTTTGGGGCTTTGAGGGAGAGCAGTGTAGGGAAGGAGGAGAAGTGACATTAATCTTCTGTTTTCTCAAGAGTGCACATTTCCACTCTGAGGCACCCTCTGATTCTGCCTTTGGTGTAGCAAAAAAACTAAATTGCAGCTATTTCTATAACAGCAATTGTTTAAAAGACAAAATTTCATGCTGGACAGCTATAGTTTCAGTGAATCCAGCAAAGTCACTCCAATTTGACAACGAATCTGATCCTTTAAGTAGTTTTCCAGCTGGAAAACTGTATAAAAAGAGAAACAATAAATCCAGCACTTAGAAATTATTATGGTTTGAAATGGACATCATAAGTTGATTGGATCACCATAAATATTTCCTCTCATCTATAACAGTCAGAAAGTAATGCAATATCCATCTTGATAGAAACAAACTCCTTAAATGGATGTATTAAGAAGAGTTCAATTCAAACGCTAACCAGGTCTGTGATTTTGCATGGGCTTCTGTGCCTTGAATATATCACATTCCAGATGTGATTTAAAACTATAATGCTATCAACCATTTCCAGTAATTTTAGAACCTCAGATTTCTCACCCAGATGCTATGAAAAATATGTCTTGTGATGGTTAATAATGTCATATGCATGCACAGAAAAAATATTCTCAGCTAGTTATTGGTGGTTTTTGTGTGTGCTATTTATTAGACAACTGCTCCTTAAGCTATCTGATAAAAGGAAGCTCAATTTTTCCCAATATGCCAGGAATCTGCACATTTTTATGTCCATTGGCTTAAACTATTATTATTTTGCTTGGAAACATTCCAGGGATCGGCAGGCAGTGGTGTGGTTCAGGGACTATCACTTCAAGTAGCATTGTCCTAGACACCTGTGAGGCTTGAGACTGAACTGAATGAGGATTTAGGTCAGGAAAAATGTATTTTGGTGGAGTGAGAAAGGAGTAAAAGATAAGACTTGGCAAAATGTCTATATCAGAGATCAAAAATAGCTCCACGTCAGAGGAGGACACGACAACGGGAATAGCAGCATTTCCAGAACTCCAAGTCAAAGAGAAGCCATAGCAGAACAATGCAACATCTGAGCATTTGGTAAGAAATCCAGAGGATACAATGCTGCCTCGGGGAAGTTTTGGGCAGAGATGAGGGATACAAGGACTGAAGCTCTCCTGAGTGCTGTGGAGGTATACATACAAAGGTTCTCAACCTTGGGCCTCCAGATGTTTTGGACTTTAGCTCCCACCATTCCTAACAGCTGGTAAGATGGCTGGGATTTCTGGGAGTTGAAGTCCAAAACACCTGGAAGCCCAAAGGTTGGGAACCACTGCGATATGGCACAGCACAAGAGGCTTATACAAATACAAAGATGCATCCATGTATGCACAATCTCTTTTTTAATGAATATTTCTTTTATTATTTCAAAGTTTATAACATCCATACAAACATATACATAAAAACACAGTGCCCTGTGCTTGTGACCCTCCCCCCTCACAACCATCCATACCCCTCCACCCCTGCTGAGGGTTGCATCTTCTTTTTCTTCTTTCTCTTCTGCAAGCTTTCCGGACATTTACATTTCATTACATCTTAAACAACAACTCCAACTTATTTCTAATGGTTTGATCCCGGGTTCTCCAAACAATATATCCTCTCACCCTATCCCATCGTCCCAACAGCTCTCGCAATTTATCCTCCTGTAGCTGATTCACCCTCTTTTCCATAATTTCAAATTGAATGTGTTCTACCAAGTACCGCAGCCAGTAGAACACATTCAATTTGAAATTATGGAAAAGAGGCTTATACAAATACAAAGATGCATCCATGTATGCACAATCTCCATAGACAGCATGCAATCTCCATAGACATCCATTAGAAGAGAAGTAAAGGATAAACTCAAGGGAGCAGAGGTGAAGAAGCTTCTAGAATTAATCCATTGCTCCAATTTCATGGTAAAAGACAGTAAAACTAGATAATCTGTTAGCTGTTGGTACAGCAAAAACAGAGTGTCAATTGCTAGAGGTGATGACCTTTCATTTGGGGCACATCCTGTGGATTCTTTCTTTCTTGGGACTAATGTATATTATGCTTATGGATTCCATGTAATATAAGCAATGTATTAGAACCCAGTTCATACTCTGAAAATAGCCTCATTCCATTTTATAATAAAAATCTATTTTAGACAAATACCTTGGGATGAATAAACTCGGCAATATCATTCAGCAAATATTTTCAATCTTACTTTCAAATAATAAAAAGGCAATGTTATTCACTCATATTATTTGTATTTTCCTCTTTTTGTAAGCAGCAAAATTGATTACTGCCAAAGTTATACAATGAAGCTAAGTGTCATTAAGAATTATGATGCTAGTTTATTGGAATGGCCTTTGGATACTCCAGGGGGAGTGCAAGACCCCTTGCAAAAATGGAAAGTTGCCAGGTTGTTTGATGTTGCAGCCTTTGGATGCCAGTAATGACGACATAGGTTGCAAACTTTTGATTCTACCAAGAAACATTAAGGCTGATGATTTATTGACATAACCATTCCTGAAAAGCAGGGGGTGGGGAATAAAGAATCTTTAGACAAACATTAAAGTTATGTTGAAACATTAATCTTCAAAGCCGGCAAGATGAATTAAATAGCTAACTCATTCGAGCTTGCCATTTTAGGAGACACAACATTACTAGTGTTTGCTTGATCTCTGTAACACCTTCCTTTCTTACCATTTGTAAACCATTATAAAACACAATGTTTCCTAGTAACCATATGCTGTATTCTATATTTTAATGATTAAAAATATATTATCATTTGCTTCAAGCGGCATTAAAATATCAGTGTAGATGGGACCTTAGTTAAACAAACAAGATTTATAACTAAGTAGAGATTGTAGTAATCAGGCTAATATCTATAAGCAGCTCCCTGCCCTGCAAAACAAAAATAAATATAGAAGCCTCAAACCCAGGTTCTTTCTCAGTGGAGATGATTTGGGGTTGATTTTCATTTTTGATAACACTTTTAAAAAGTGTTCCAGCAGGAAATGCTGAGCACTTCCCCCCTGTGGCAAGCCGTGTCACTACAGTTTCTCCATGCACAGTCTTCTTTACGGAATTCTCCTAGTCTGTTTTCTGGTTCTTCCTGAGTAGGCAGAATTTGCAAAAACTCCTAGAGGAACTCTACTTGAGAAGCAAAGTCTACCTGAGTCCAAATGTATCCCTTTGTTTCTGGTGATCCTTTGGTCCTGGCTCTTTGCTTGTTCTCTCATTCTCCTAGGGCAAGCAGACCTTTATCCCAGGAGAACCCGTGTTTTAAAAATGCACATTTTCCTTGTGGCCTGTCCACACCCCCCCCCCCCAGAAAATGCAGGCTTTCTGGGATAGGTGTCTAGACATTCTCCCAGGACTAGCCTGGGAGAATGTTTGGAGGCCCTCCCCCAAAGCCCCCAGACCCCTTGGAAAAGTAATGAAAAGTTATATGGCCTCCATTACAGGCTTCAAACAGCTTTGGGGGAAAGGGTGGGTATTCCCACAATTTACCAAGCTAATTTAGCCTGGAAAACTGTGGGAATACTCTCTAGACTGCAATATCGTGCAGTCCAGAGCCGGAAATAGTGGGTTTATCTCACATCTTCCAAGAAGGCACAGAATAAACCCACTATCTAATTAATTTGTTTGTAGCAAATTAATTCGGGACTGTCTAGAACAGGGGTGGGCAACCTAAGGCCCGTCGCCGCATCCGGCCCTGCAGCCGATTCTGTCCGGCCTGGGGAGAAGGGCGTTGGGGGCGAGGCCAAGAAGAAGGGGTGCCGCTGCCACCATCCCATCGCAGCGGCTTTGGCATGCCTGACATCCCTTTGGAGCGGAGGCTTTGGAGTGAGCTGGCTGAGACATTCTGGGAGCCGTAGGAGTCAGGAAACTATGGTTCCCAGAATGCCTCAGCCGGCTCATCCCGGGGCTACAGGAAGTCATCCAAAGGCTCCTCCCCACCACACCGCCGGCACTGACGCTCCCATGCTGGCCATCCGGAGCCTTTCCACTCCGGAGGCAGGAGGAGGAGGCAAAGAGCCCGGAGCTGGTGCTGCCTCCACCCTCAGACCCTCCCTCACTCCACCAACACACGGCCCTCCATGCAAGAGTTATTATTAGTATATATAGTACTAGCTGTGCCCTTTTTAGGAGATGCGAGAAAGTTCAATCATCCACGGTGTGCCCTCCTCTAAACTGCAGTTGGATGGAGTGTGGGTCATGGGGGGCATGGTGTGCCAAGTTGGGTCTTTATTGGTCTTGGTTCTGGGCCACAGTGGTCTGTGGGGAATGATGGGTTTTGAAGTACTACAAATCCCATTTTCCATGGTGGTACTTCAAGTCCCATCATGCATGGTCGGAGCTCTGTGTGCCAAGGTAGGTTACTGTAAATTCAGGCCATACACAATGTCCCATGAGCTGAGGCCTAGTTAGGAACAGCAAGTTAATGAAGCCTTACTGTCAATTCAGGCCATACACAATGTCCAATGAGCTGAGGCCTAGTCAGGAGAATCAAGTTAATGAAGTCTTACTGTCAATTCAGAGCGTAAAGTTTCAGTAAGTGAGGGCTAGTTAGGGAAATCCCTGTCAATTTAGTTCCCAGTAAGTGAGGGCTAGTTAGGGAAATCAGGTTAATGAAGCCTTACTGTCAATTTTGGGCGTGGTCTGTAATATTTTGGGGTGTAAATTTTCGGTTGGAAGTGATTTGGGTGTTTGTGTTGGGGATTGGCCTTTTCCTTATTCTGTTTTGGCAGTTTATTATGGTTCGGAATTTTCATGTTGGCTGGCCATTGCAGCAGTTATGCAAATCCGCCCTTATTGGCAGCCAATCATGTTGTTCAGAATGTAAAGGCTGGGTGAGTCTTTGGCTGCCGCGGAGGATGCTGGTAAATGTAGTTTTATTTTTACTCGTTGTTTTGGGGGCCTTTTAGGTTTTGGGGGGGAAAGTTTCTTTGCTACAAACGTACCTTGCTTGAGGCCTATTTCTGTTGGCAAGTATTGTGTTTCTGCGTTGTATGGTTTCTTTGTTTGAGGTATACATCACATGACGTGAACCCATTTATATAATAGATACTAATATATATATACTATAATATAATAATGATATTAATACTAATAATATATTAATAGTTCTTGATATATTAATATGTTAATATTAATGATGTGTAATATATAGTAAATATAGTAAGTAAATAAATAATGTAGATTAGCATGTAGTTCCGCCTTTAGGTGCAGCCCTCCATAATATTTTTTGGCTCTCGTGTGGCCCCTTGGAAAAAAATAATTGCCCACCCCTGGTCTAGAACATTGTCTGGACAGCCCCTCCTTTATTGTGGTGGATACACTGGTGTTACACACTGGTATTATACAGATCTCAGTGTTTACATGGATTTATATGGGGAGATTTTGCTATTTTTACTTAAAATACTGATCAAGATATTCATATCAGTGCCACTGAGTAGTTCTCATAGTCTTAAATTAAAACCACCTTCCCACTCTGCAACAATCCAAGCAGTCTGGAGTGAGGTAGGAGGTAGAAGTCTGTACTAAAAAGCAATTATTATCAGAAGGTATGTCAGGAGGGAGAACTAAAGAATATCAGGAATGGATGGGAAAACCTTGGACCCTTCCAGACAGGACCTCTGAATGGGGAAATGGTAGCAGTGGTGGCCAGAGGCATCTGGCCCCTGGAAGATGATGCAGGCACTATGAAATGGCCATCAACTTATCCACGAGTCATATCAAAATCCATAATTTTGTCCTCCAAACCTGCCCTCAAGCTATACATGAGGTCGACTTATAAAGGAGTATAGTGTTCCTTCACTTATTGCAGGTGTTATGTTCCAGGACCACCTGTGAAAAGTGAAAATCTGCGAAGTAGGGATGATATATAGATATATATATATAGATAGATAGATAGATAGAGAGAGAGAGAGAGAGAGAGAGAGAGAGAGAGCATTCCAAGATTGAGGCAAAAGCTAGGAGAGATTTAAGGGCACCATGCACCTTTTTTTTTGCTAGCTATAAGGAAGGGGCTATAAGGCCGTGATTTACATACTGCTTTGTATCTCCTCTTTCTCTTTTTTTTAATGATTGGCTTCCACTCTCCCGAGGGTGAGAGTGAAACCCACTTCCACACTCCATCGTTGCCAGGAGGCAAAAACCCGTGAAACTACGAGTCCATGAAAAGCGAACCGTGAAGTAGCAAGGGAACACAGTACGTACCTTTAAAAATTGTGGTAAGTTCTCTCTCTCGCAGCATATCCTCCAATTCTTCTAATTCGCTAAGGAGAGTCCTTACTTTTTATATGCTTTCAAGTGTTTTAGTTTCTTTCTCTTTTTTCTACCCTTTCCCTTTGCCTGCAGCTTGCTTCAATTGCTGCAATTTGAATTTAGAATACAAAAGCATTTTTCTGTCAGTTTACTCTGCAGGGCGGAGAGAAGAGGGCAGAGTCATGGCCTTTCCCAGTTGGCGCAGGCAGAAGCAAACTGCTGCAGCCTCTCCTTACTTGTGTATCATTCCTCATCAGTAACATTTGCCAAGTTGGCCAGACACTGGTACTGATTGGACACATGTCCCAGTTTGCATATGTGAAATATTAGACAGTATGTGCCCATCTTATTTTAGTGAAACAATCCCACAGTGCCACAAATGAAATTAACATTTTTCTTGCTTCAGGGATCTAACACATGATTGTATGAAGCCAAAACCAAGCCTGTGCTACAATTAGGCCACCTCAGGCAGCCCTTTTTCTTTTTTATTGTGCTGTAATGAAAAAGGCAGGAAATTGCTAGATATTTAATGTTATTATTGCCTTTTTAATGCTGCCAGGGAGACTGAGTATTTGTGGGATTCTGTTTTGTGCCTCAGGTGCCAACATAACTCAGTTAACCTTGACATTATACATTTTGTCAGAAGAGATGTAATGCTATTTGCTGATCCACCTCAGGCTGCAAATTGTCTGGGCTGGCCTCACTCATTATATGGTGCCTTGGGAACCTGTGAAATCCTGGGATTGTAGTTTAATCAGAGGCACCAGAACACCTCCCTATTTGAAGAGTCTGAAGCCCCTCCCTCTAAATTGCTAATCCCAGGATCGCAGAGGATGGAACAATGACTGTTAAACTGGATTAATAGAAATGTAGCCATGTAGGATAAAAGGGCCATAGATACGGGAAGACTCAGATCTGAAGCAATCATTTGTGTATTTATTTATTTAATAGCATATTTATTTATTTATTATTTGCACTTATCAGTCACCACTCCCTGTTTGGCTCGGGGTGACTTACAACAGTGAAACAGCATATTGACCTCATCCCATGAGTGGGAGGAAAGCAGGGGGGGAAGGGAACTGTCTCACTTTGTTGACTGCTGTTGAGCCTGTCTTCTGAGATGGTCAGCCATTCCACATCCTTTCTCCATCTTTCCTGGTCTTTCAACATTTGGAGTCAGGTAGCTAAAGCCTTACACAATACATTTTTAAAGATATATAAGCCAATGAATCTATACATAAATAAGCTCAATGAATCTGTAAAGCTATGTTCCCACAATACTGAATGAATGTTTAAAGTCTGCAGGTCTTCAGTCACATAATCTGTTCCCCATAAACAAACCAACCAAGAAAGAAAACCCTTGTGCCCAGAAACAATAATGTGGTAGAAAATATGGGGAAAGATTCCCCTCAAACTGCAGTCTTCTTATTACAGTATATATTCATGTATAAGTCTAGCATTTTTACTCAAAAATCCATCCCAAAAATCTGGGTTGTCTTATGCACAAGTTAATGTAAATACCGCAAATTTAAAAAAGGGATCGTCCTCTTATCTGAGTAGAATGATGAAAGGCAAGGGATTAGTCCATCCCAGCAAAACCTAAAAGAAGCACAGACTTTAATACCTGGGTCAGGAAATGGTGGTGGCCTAGGGACTTTCTTCTATGTGCAGAATGACCCTTGACTTATGCCTGGGTCCTATCAAAATCCACAATTTTGGCCCCAGAACCGATCCTCAACTTACACATGAAGTCGGCTGATAACATTAATACATACAGTATAAGTTGGGGAGTTTTCTCATAGATGAATATTCTGTCACCTAAGTTCTCTCATCTGGAGGCTGAAGTGACACAGTCGAGACACAGGTTTACCACCTCATTTACCATTTGTGAGAACGAGTCCCAAGTGTTGGTTATTTATGTATTAAGAGAAATTGAGATCCCTGAACATACAGTGCAATGCTGAAACATTACAGTATATTTTAACAGTCTCATTTTAGAAAAAATCTATGCACAAAAGCCAAATATAAAATACTTAAAATATTAGATTTATATCAGGCTCCAGGGAATGACATTACAGCTGGATAAACCTAAGACTTTCCTCTTCTGTCTCAACTGAGAAATGATCGAAACGTTGAGAATTCTCCAAGGCATAAGTTGCTGGTTTAATAACAGACAGAACTCTTTGTATTCTAGCAGCTCTTCTGAAGTAGGAACAATTCTCACCTTAAAATATTAAACATGCTGTCATTTTCAGGATTGGCATATGTCTCAAAAACCTATAATCCCACTTCAAACGATGGAAGGGTAAAAGGGAATGTATACACAAGGAAATGAATGTGTTACAAATTAGATTTCTTTACATCCATGCCAAAATGGAAAATAGCACTTAATTATACTTTTCCATCCTCTGATTTCATTACTATGAAAGGCTTCCAGGCTGAAATCAATGGTGATGATTCAGTCCAAAGGCTCATGAACATCAAGTTATTCTACCATCCAATCTGCTTTTTTCACAGATCTCATCTCTACAAAAGATGCAGAACAAAGCACTGAGTGACCACCCAAAACAATTCCCCAAATCCAATTCAGTAGGATTTTCTTCTAGTGCATTCCTCATGTGGATGTATTAAGATAGCAAAACACAAGGTGAAGTCACAAATACAACCATTCAAATATGCAATATACATACAGTACCCGTGTGGGCAAGGTCAGAGCAATATACAATATCAGAAATAAAGGGAAATCCCCAAGGGTTCCCCACGCTACTGGGTCAGGCCCCAGCAAGCACAGAACCCCCCCAGCCCCTGTGGCCGGGTGAAGCCCCGTGGGGCAAGAGCCGGAATGAGGTGAATCAAGGCTGCTGCCCAATATGCCCAACATATGACTATACAGTGGGCCGTGCACAGATGGGGAAGACCCCAAGCCCCGAGGCCATCCTGCAACTCCAAATACAGAGCCAATGGCAGCAACAGCGGCAGCGCGCACGCAGGGTCGTCGTCGCGGGGCCCCGCAACTGGAAAGGCACAGTTCCAAACCTGATGGTACACCCGAGGGAGGACCGTCAGGCGGGCAGGCTCCGAAGGTTGATGGCGGAAATGCTGAATCCAAGTCCCCGGAGGGGGACGCTGACGCGGGGGAATTCCCGGAAGGGTGCCGCGCTGGGTAGGCGCGGCCCGTATTGATGACGCGCCGGGCTCCCAGGCGCGCAGTGCGGGCGATTGGAATCAAGGTAAACAAAGGCCCGTGTGAATGACGTCGACGGGCTCCCTGGTGGGAAGGAGGAGCCGGCTATGGGGAATCCCGAGGGTGGAGCTGGAACTGCGTCACAGTAGCGGGTGCCGCCCGATGAGTGGGAAATCCCGGAGGAGCGAACGGACAAGCCGCGGAGACTATTCTGTGTGGGAGCGAAGATAATTGAATGATATAATGACAAAAATCAAGGGCTGCAGCAGCATCATGGATGTCCCAGGGGGAGCGGCTCCCACCCCCGTCCGATCTGCTGATCAAACGCCAGGAGCTGCAGGGCGGTGCCGCACGTCCTGGGGTCCGCCCGGGAGGCAGAGGGAGAAGCCCAGGCTAAGACAAATGTCCAAGTCCACACAGATGGAAAATCTCAATAACGATTTATTAGGGATCCTAGCTTGATAGCTTAAAGGTCCCAGCAGTGATGTCTGCTAAAAGAGCTCCAAAGCACAGATGCCAGTTGTATCCCAATCTGGGTTTGACTGCGGGGCTGGCTGCTCCCGCTTGTCGTCCCAAACGGGGGATGTAGGTAATAGGTGGGTCCCAAAAACCCGTTTCGCAGGTAAATGTCTGCTGCTTCATCAGGGCGTGGCAATACCAAAAATAGCCATGGTGCTGGTATAGGAGCATGATACAATTCCAATAATCAAAATATCAAGAGCATCAATAATAGTGGATGGATTCCACCAAGGTCAATGGTGACCCACTGCTGGGACCTTTAAGCTATCAAGCTAGGATCCCTAATAAATCGTTATTGAGATTTTCCATCTGTGTGGACTTGGACATTTGTCTTAGCCTGGGCTTCTCCCTCTGCCTCCCGGGCGGACCCCAGGACGTGCGGCACCGCCCTGCAGCTCCTGGCGTTTGATCAGCAGATCGGACGGGGGTGGGAGCCGCTCCCCCTGGGACATCCTTGATGCTGCTGCAGCCCTTGATTTTTGTCATTATATCATTCAATTATCTTCGCTCCCACACAGAATAGTCTCCGCGGCTTGTCCGTTCGCTCCTCCGGGGATTTCCCCACTCATCGGCGGCACCCGCTACTGTGACGCAGTTCCAGCTCCACCCTCGGGATTCCCCATAGCCGGCTCCTCCTTCCCACCAGGGAGCCCGTCGACGTCATTCACACGGGCCTTTGTTTACCTTGATTCCAATCGCCCGCACTGCGCGCCTGGGAGCCCGGCGCGTCATCAATACGGGCCGCGCCTACCCAGCGCGGCACCCTTCCGGGGATTCCCCCGCGTCAGCGTCCCCCTCCGGGGACTTGGATTCAGCATTTCCACCATCAACCTTCGGAGCCTGCCCGCCTGACGGTCCTCCCTCGGGTGTACCATCAGGTTTGGAACTGTGCCTTTCCAGTTGCGGGGCCCCGCGCGGACGACCCCTGTGCGCCGCGCTGCCGCTGTTATTGCCATTGGCTCTGTATTTGGAGTTGCAGGACGGCCTCGGGGCTTGGGGTCTTCCCCATCTGTGCACGGCCCACTGTATAGTCATATGTTGGGCATATTGGGCAGCAGCCTTGATTCACCTCATTCCGGCTCTTGCCCCACGGGGCTTCACCCGGCCACAGGGGCTGGGGGGGTTCTGTGCTTGCTGGGGCCTGACCCAGTAGCGTGGGGAACCCTTGGGGATTTCCCTTTATATCTGATATTGTATATTGCTCTGACCTTGCCCACACGGGTACTGTATGTATATTGCATATTTGAATGGTTGTATTTGTGACTTCACCTTGTGTTTTGCTGTACTCTTCAGAATTACCCCTCCAGTGTGTTTCTTAGTTCTGATGTATTAAGATAGCCATTGAACAACTGTATCCTACTAGTAACACTAATTGCATTAAAGTCATTGACGCAACTATTAAATGGTAGTGCATAAGTACATCCCATTTATTTAATGAGTCTACTCTAGTTGAAATTACCAATATGATACAGACTGATACTAATGAAAGCTATAAGGCAGACAAAGGCATGTAGCCAGGGGGGGCTAAGGGGGCTTTAGCCCCCCCCCCAAATTCTCAGGGTGGTCCGTGAAAAGGCCTTACTGGTACATTATTTAAACTGTTATGTTTATTCATATCATGATCTGATCACCATGCTCATTATATCCCACATTAATGGGGTTATTGGGATAACAATACAAAAGGTTTGCTAGGGTAGACCTTCTTCCACCCAGTCTCAGCCCCCCCAACCAAACTCAGCCCCCCCCCTGAACCAAAATCCTGGCTACGGCCCTCCTGGGCAGACATGAAGGTGGGATAGTTAACTTGTAGCAGTGGCAATTTGAAATCTCAAAGCAGGAAAATGCAATTGGAACCACTTGGATTAGAAAAGTAGTGAATACAGGATGATAAAGTGCCAAAGGTGGAGGTGTGGGGGTCCATTAAACATTCGCTCTGGCTGAATTATTTATTTGCCATATTTATACCCCGCCCTTCTCAACCCCGAAGGGGACTCAGAGTAGCCTTACACATCAGCAACAATTCAATGCCATAAAACAACATACAAATTAAAAACATACATTAAAACCAAAATATTAAAACATCAAACATTAAACCAATTATTAAAAACCACATCATCCAAGTTCATCATCCGGAGCCATTCCATTTGTCATTACACAGATTCATCTATTACACTGCAGTTATTATCAGAAGATTTGGTCCCAAAGCCATGTTTTTACTTTCTTTCTGAAGGCTAGGAGGAAAGGAGCTGGGTAGGAAGATCCACAGCTTAGGGGCCACAACTGAGAAGGCCCTGTCTCTTGTCCCCACTAATTGTGCCTACGAAAGAGGCGGGACTGAGAGCAGGGCCTCCCCGGAAGATCTTAATCTCCAAGACGGTTCATAGAAGGAGATACATTCAGATAGGTAAGCTGGGCCAGAACCATTTAAGGCTTTATAGGCTAAAGCCAGCACTTTGAATTGTGCTCAGTAGCAGACTGGCAGCTATTGGAGCTGACGCAACAAGGGGGTTGCATGCTCCCTGCATGCTACTCTGGTGAGGAATATGGCTACCCCCCATTGGAACACTGTCACCGGTGGAATGGGGGGGGGGCAATGCTTTCTGTTCTTCCCTGCAGGCCCCATGTACCCTGAAAGTCTGCTCCAGAAACATGGAAGACACTTCAGAGCAGATCTGGGAAGGGGTATGGGGTGCTTCCACAGAAAAGAGAAGAAATTTCATTCTGCAAATGAAAAACAACACTTGATTTTGCCTATTAGCTCTATTCTAATATCTACTTCGCTAGGAGTAGATCTCACTGAATTTAATGGGATTCACATCTGGTCACACAATGTGTTGATTTCTTCTGTTGCTAGTCACTACCAAAGAATGCATGAATGACCTCCAAAATATATGTATGAGTACACAAGTGCATGCATATATGCATGTGTGCTCATGTGTGCTCATGTGAGCAACTTAAAGAGCTGGGCATGTTTAGCCTGAAGAAGAGAAGGCTGAGAGGAGACATGATGGCCATGTATAAATATGTGAGAGGAGGTCATAGGAAAGAGGGAGCAAGCTTGTTTTCTGCTGCTCTGGAGACTAGGACGCATAATAATGGCTTCAAACTACAAGGAAGGAGATTCCATCTGAACATTAGGAAGAACTTCCTGACTATGAGAGCCGTTCAACAGTGGAACTCTCTGCCTCCTTCTTTGGAGGCTTTTAAACAGAGGCTTAATGGTCATCTGTCAGGGGTGCTTTCAGTGCAATTTTCCTGCTTCTAGGCAGGGAGTTGGACTGGATGGCCCATGAGGTCTCTTCCAACTCTATGATTCTATATTTCTATAATCACCGGGCACAGAGGGACTTTGAAAACATACCTGAAATTGTAGAACAGTGAAATCTCTGAGGGTGGTGTAACTGACCATTGCTTGCATAATACAATTGCAACAACTATCTATCAGTAGGAAGTTAAATAGCAAAGACAATGCAACATTTTTAGGCCAAGGAAAATGTGTTGGTTTTGACCTTTAAAGCCCTAGATGGTTTGGGTCCAGGTTACCTATAAAATTGCCTTCTTCCGTACAATCTTCCTTGAACACTGAGGTTCTCTGAGGGGCATTTTCTTTAGCCTGCCAGAACCCAACTGGTGACCATCACCCAGAGAACCTTTTCATCAGCTGCCCCACAACTTTGGAACCACCTGCCGATAGAACTCCTACAGCTAAATGAGCAGTCAGAATTTAAAAACCATGTAAAGACCTATCTCTTTCAGCAGACCTATCCAGACAGTCTTTAAGCATGAATTTTAAATGTATGTCCTTTATTTAACCTGTTTTGTGTATTTTAATGTGTATTTTATAGAAATACATTTTAATATTTATTTTTATATTAAAACATTTTAATATTTGTATTTGTGGTATTTTTACAATGTGTATATGTTTTAATTATTCTGTAACCCTCCTTGAGCCATGAGGAGAGGTGGCTAAGAAATAAAATAATAATAATAATGTCTGGAATTTTGATTTTATTCACCCAACTGCAGTTTCTCATAAAACTCAGATCAGTCAAATCCCATAATAAGAGTAATTGTTACCAGAAAATCCACTCACTCGCACAACTACACACAGTCATTTTTGAAAGTGACATTTGTTTGATGGAGGGAGATACTCTTTAGTATCTGCGTAATTTCTTCAAGCAGTACTCTTGCTGTTGTGTGTCTTCAAGTAATTTTTGCTTTTTCTGGCAACTCTAAAACAAACCTGTTGCAAAGTGAACTTTTGCCCTCCTTTGCAGTATTCATCCTAAATTGACTTTCTCATGGTGATTCTTCATCCTGCAATTACATTCATTCGGACTTGCTCAAATCTGTACCAGATTTGCCAATTAAGTATTCTAGGTTACTGCAACTTGGAGGATGACAACAATTTTGTAAAAGATTTTTACACAAACAGAGCAATAATCTCTATCATCTTACTGATCTGTTGCACATTGAAAAACTGTGGAGGGAAATATTGTAATTAAGCAGAAGTGAGAGTGGGAATTCTGGCATGAGGCCACACTAATTAACCAAGCTTTTTCTAAATTTGTATAGATGTATCATTGAAGTGTACTTAAAGCAATGTGAGCTTTCAACATCTTAATATTTTGAAGAGCTATTCAGTTTCTCAGTTCAGCATGAGAAAACAATAAGATCCCAACACAATTGCCTGAGGAATGTGATGGCAGATGTAGTAATACTTATTCTGTTTGTGGGCTTTCCATTGGCCATGAAGTGAAGAGAATGATAGACTAGAGAGGTGCTCTTGTATTCTTAAAGTGAAAACACCTGGAAGTTCTGGATCCCTTGCCTTGCCTGGGGCTTTCCAGCTGTACCTGTGACATAAGAAGGCATGAAAAATCATGGAAGGGAATACAGAAAGCCAATTTGAACTTCTGTATCACTGCCATTGACTTCCCTAACTTTAATTGCTAATTTCCTTGCTATGGATTGAGATCACCCCTGAGAAATAGGTCTGGGGAGCCATTATAACTGCATATGTGATGGATCTGAGCACTGTGGGATGAAACCTTTGCCACTCCCATCAACATTAAAACTGAATTGGGACTATGGTGTTCGTGTTGGTCAGGATCCAAGCTACCCGATTTCTAGCGCCTTTCATTGTGCTCTATCAATCTCTGTCATTGACAAGTATTATTACCATTTATAACTCAGTCTTAACTTATGGTGTGATTATTGTTTCCATATCTTCACCCTCTCTTCCCCTCCCACACACCCTATTGGCATAAATAATCCATCCTAGGGGCCTCATACAGTTCACACTTGTAGCATTATGGTTGTCTTATGATCCAATCAGCAAGTGAACCAGGAATTACAGTTCTACTGTGTATAGTAGTTAAGTCAGTCTGGAACAGTCACATGTTATACAACATGATGGGCTAAACAAAAGGTGACATTAGCCAAACCTGGAGTCATTATAACAAGTCAGCAATCCAGATAGCAACACAGTGAGTAAAACAAAGAAGTTAATTGTAGCCACTCCAAAAATTAGGAAAACATGCATTCTAAAAATTACTCCCAGTTACCAGGAAAGGTTGGTTGCAAGCAACAGAGGCACTGGGAAACTGCTGGGAGATTTATCGGCAGCAGTATTAAAGCACCAGGTGTCCAATTGATCCATGTCTTTTGTGCAATAGCCATCGAGATTGGCATAATATTTCCCTTTCTCTTCATAATTCAGCAAAGGATGGGAGTGTGTCTTCAGTGTCCGCTACCTTCCATTGGGGAGTAGGGGACCGCATTGCTTCAGTCTCCAGCTCCCTGGACTCAGAGAGACTGCTATCATCAGGGACTAGACGTTTGACTTCTCCATATGTGAAACACCTGACTCTAAAGCACATGTTATGACAATGATCCCATTTTAATTGCCATGACAAAATCTTATATTCTGGGCTTTGTAGTTTTGGAAAGCATCTATGCATTCTGGGCAAAAGTTTTAATTGCCTCTCCCACTATCCCAGGCGTATGGTCATGATGATGAAAGTTGGATCATCGAATAAAGTGAATGTGCCTCATTTCCTTATGTAAACATTCAGTTCAATGTTTTGGCCCATCACAAACCATGGAAAAATGGAACTGACCCAGAATCTCCAACCAGGATGAGTGCTGGCCAATTTAAGCCACCATTGTTAGAAAAGTATTATATATAGCATATTTTAAAATAAAGTAAATCAACTAATTTCCCTACAAGTGGTCTCAGTTTAGGGAGATTCCAAAATAACACAAGCTTATACTGAATACAAGCTTTATGAAAGACAAGGCACCGAAGAAACGGTCTGAGGTCTCCAGGTCTCCCCTGACTTTCTACAGTCTTCTTAGCTGTGCCAAAATCTTGACCGCTGAGAGGAAGAAGTCCCAATTTTGCATCTCTGTTGCAAATTTTTGGAACTCCATGGATGCCTCTTCCCAGGGGTTGATTATTCATGCACACTACTGCTTTGAAGAGTCCTGGCAATTCTTAAATCCAACAGATGACCACATGTTTCAAAGCTTATTTTTTGTAATGTGCATCATTGTAATTTCTTTCTGCTCTGTGGAGTTCAGGAATTGTATCAGAATGACTACTTTCCATCATTCTCAAAGTGAGCCATTGAAGACCATGGTTTGAATCGCAACTCAGCTATGGGAATTCACTGGGTGACCTTGAAAACATGACCACATCTCAATCTTAGAGGAAGGTAGTGGCCAACCTTGGAATAAATCTTGCCAAGAAAATCCTAGGAGAGGCTGCAAGTAAATATGTGTTCAGTTACTTTATAAGGTTTCATTTATCAGCCTTGTTGACCTGCCATAGTGTTCCTCATTCTGCAATTCTGTCAGGGGACTTGTGCTCACAGTGAAACCCGCAACTATGCAAAACCTTTACATGCACTCAGGTGACCCTGGTCTTGGATTACAACCAAGGATTAAGGAAAGCATTTGGAGAGGATTTGTTTTCTTTCTAATGATATTCAATAGAATTTGTGAATTTTTAAAGGAATTCTTCAGCCTTTTCTATAAATACTGCAAGGTTTAAAACACTGACAACTATATCAGATGTTTAAGCCATTTGTCAATGAATAGCTTAGCAGCAACTGTCAAATAAAACATATTTAATAGTGTACCACTCTACCTTTTATATTAAAAAGATTTTAAATTTTCTTAACAGACGCACACTTCCAAGGTATTTTTTGGATTTTTAAAAAAGTGCCAGTGTATAGGCAGAGAGGTAAGAGCAAATATATTTGATCAGTTGTGCTATATTTGTCTTCATTATATTTTTGATTATTGTTTATTTTCAGTTGATTTATGGGTGCACTGTTTAAATGCCTGAGAGCAAAGGCATTTCATAAATTCAAAAACATGAATTATTGCTGTTTATCAAGTCAAGGCTAGGTAGGACCACATATTTTTTCCCCCTTGGGTTAATTCATTCCCCAATATTTCATTTTCTTGAGGTCTTCAGCTGTAACTGATGGCAAAGATGGAAAGATAGATGTTGCCTCCTTTATCAAATATGTGTCCAATATGTTTTTTACAGAAATAATGTGTTAAGGTGACAGGGTGTTACCTGCAACAAATCACTTTGTGGGCTCTGAAACTTTCACACAATGCCATAGACCAGTTTTCCTTCCCTTCCACCCTGTGATTCTCCTGTCCCAATCTATTAATGGACAAAATGCACCAATGGGTCCCATTCCTGCAACAATCCTGTCGCCTACCTTGATCACCACATACATCAGGGAGGGCAAGAGATACCTCTGGCCACAGTATGTCCTAAATGGTGGTGTACACTTACATATCTTCAAGATAACATGGATCCCAGAGTTTCCCCAATAGTTAATTAACATAGGACTAACAAGGAACATAATGACCAAAATGCTCCTGATGGCAAACAATACATATTAAATTGTTCTGTATGTGTGGAGTGGTTTTTCTAGACAATGCAGAACAGCTGACAGTGATGAGAGCAGAGTTCTGCATTTTTGCACATGTGCACACCATGCATTGTGTGTGTATATATGAGATATACATTTAGGTATTAGGAAACATTGTCAAAAGCAGAGTTTAAAAATCAGTATTGAATGTGATAGCTAAAACAGTATTAAACATTTATGTACTTAAATGACAAAGGTAAAAACTAAAATAAATGTTAAAAGCTAAGACTGTGACACCATGCATTGTGTAATGTGGTGACAGCAATGGTCATTCGTGGTTCCCTATACATTACTCTACAATGATTTTCAGTATAGGAGTTGTGAGTTACTAGTACAACATAATTCCACCATCAATTTTTATATTATGCTGAGCTGATGTAGAATCTCAATCTAAGTCAGTGTTTCTCAACCTGGGGGTTAGGACCCCTGAGGTCATGAGGGGGTGTCTGAGGGGTCACCAAAGACTACCAGAAAACCCAGTATTTTCTGTTGGTCATGGGGGTTTTGTGTGGGAAGTTTAACCCAATTCTATCATTGGTGGGGTTCAAGGGGCTCTTTGATTGTAGGTGAACTATAAATCCTAGCAACTACAACTCCCAAATGTCAAGGTCTATGTTCCCCAAACTCCACCAGCATTCACATTTGGGCATATTGAGTATTTGTGCCAAGTTTGGTCCAGATCCATCATTGTTTGAGTCCATTGTACTCACTGAATATAGGTGAACTACTGCTCCAAAACTCAAGGTAAATGAGTTTTTTCTGTTGGTCATGGGAATTCTGTGTGCCAAGTTTGGTTCAGTTCCATCGTTGGTGGCATTCAGAATGCTCTTTGATTTAGGTGAACTATATATCCCAGCAACTACAACTCCCAAATGACAAAATCAAACCCCCCACCCCACCCCAACCCCACCTGTATTCAAATTTGGGTGTATTGGGTATTTGTGCCAAATTTGGTCCAGTGAATGAAAATACATCCTGCATATCAGATATTTACATTACAATTCATAATAGTAACACAATTACAGTTATGAAGTAGCAACGAAAATAATTTTATGGTTTGGGGTCACCACAACAAGAGGAACTGTATTAAATGGTCATGGCACTAGAAAGGTTGAGAACCACTAATCGAAATATTGCTTTTCCCATACTTCCAAGAAGTAATGTAAAACATGAAAGCAACAGTGAGTGGAAAATTTGATTTATTTTCCATAGAAACATACTAAGTTCATCCAAAGTTTGAGAAGCCTGAGAAAAAGACTACTTGTGCTGACAGTGATCCTCTGATTGATTACTGGTGAATAATAGCAGCTAGGGAAATTAAAATGGACAAATATTTAAATTCAGACACATTGTGAACAAATTTTGATGCCCTGCTTGCAGATTCATGTGTTGTTGGGACCTTCTACACTGCCCCAAATTTGAAGAAAACTGGCATTTAAAATGTCACTTTACTTCATATTTCTTAGCCACATGGTGGGCTGAATCCCAACCTTTTTATCTTTTGGGGAGGGGGGGGAAGGGCCTCTATTCTAGTCATGCAACCATTCTGCAAAACCACCTGTCATGTGGAATTATCGTATTTTTCACTCATTATAGGTTAAAAAAAGTAATTCTTCAGGCTCTGTATGTGTCAACCTGTTTTGCTATTGCAACCTGTGCTAACACCTGCAAGTGATGATTTACAGCATAAAAATTCTTAAGTGGCAGAAAATTGCTTAAAGTTATAAAATGTTTTACATTACTGTTTGGCATTTGCTATATATAAATCTTACATAAATTATGACATTTTATAAATGCATTGCTTTGAAAACGTAAATGTATACAGTTTGAAACCTTGACTCCCTTCATATGGGATTGGTCCAAGAACCTTTCAAAAGACAAAATATCTCCAAATTTCTGCAAAAGCCAAGCCTATAAATTAAGTGATCTTTTTCAAATCCAAAATACATCCTGCCTTAGGGTTCAGTCTTGTTTGGAAATTGGCCAAACAAGGAGGTTTTAAAAAACAAAACCATTCCACAAACCCTTTCGCAAATGTACCATAATTTTAAAGAATTGTTGTCAGGTTATTCCTTCAGAATGAATTATTGTCAAGCTGCTATCTTTTGGACTCGATCACTGGTATTTAGGGACAATAGCAACAAGATCTGGGCAGTATCTGCTGAAGCAATCAAAAGTTATTGTAAGTGCGGGAAACATTATTGGGGAGTGGAATCATAACTGACAAATAAATGTAGAAATGTTGTTCAAAGAGAAAATGGATGGTCCATCTTCCATTCAAAATCAAACTAAGCCAAACTAAAGTCCTGGACTTTTGAATAATTGAATACTATCTGCTGATCTGTTCATTAACTTTGGGAAAGTGGACAAAACAGAATGAATCTTCTTGTCCTCCACGTGTCAATTCTCATCAACCATAAGATAAACAATCATGAGTTCTGATGGGAATTGCAGTCCTTATGATTGGTTGTCCTATGGTTGATTAGAATTGTAGCCGAATAAAATCTGGAGAACTGAACATCCAATGGAACTTTCACATAGAGGAGAACAATTGATATTAATCAGGTTTAAATTAGCTGTAACTAACCAGTTCTATTCATTTGACTAGGTGTACTCTGAGTAGGACCACTATTGGATTTAGCAGTCTTTCATTGTCCTGGAAGTCCCTGTCTGAGAGTGTGCTGCACTATTCTAACTGGGTCTTTTTGTAAACTTGTTTTGGTGTGCCTTACAAGTCATTTCCTATTTATGGTGATTCTAAGGAAAACTTATAAAAGGGTTTTCTGAGCCTGAGAGTTTGTAACTTACTCAAAGTCACACAATGGGCTTCCATGGCAAAGCAGGGAATCAAATCCTGGTCTTCAGAGTTGTCATCCAATATTCAAATCATTACACTATCTGCCTAAGCCAGTGGTTCTCAATCTGCAGGTCCCCAGGTATTTTGGCCTACAATTCCCAGAAAGCCCAGCAAGTTTACCAGCTGTTAGGATTTTTAGGAGTTGAAGGCCAAAACATCTGGGGACCCACAGGCTGAGAACCACTAATATAATAATAATAACTTTATTTTTATACGCCGCCACCATCTCCCAAGGGGACTTGGCGCGGCTTACAAAGGGACAAGCCTGAACATTACATATAAAAACAAACACATTAAAACCAATCAAATAAAAACATAACACAATCACAAAGCAACATCATAAAAACAATATCATGGCTGAAACAACAATTGAAGTTGGGTTCAGGCTCAAATAAGTACAATGATTCCTAAATAGAGCTGAGGGAAATGTAGCACAGCAGTTCTCGTTTGTGCCTGGGGGGCAGGGGACAGGACCGGGGGTCCCATTGGCATTGGGGCCTGCAGCAGCGGAGATGGATTCTGAAGAGGATTTAGAAGGGTTAGCAGAAGGAGAGTTCCCATCACTGGGCCTCCTTCTCCCACAGAAAGCTTGGCTTGGGAGGAAGGTTGGCTTGACCCTTACGACGAGACAGATAACCAGGTGCAAATGGAAAGCAGTGATAGCGAAACTTATGAACGGCCGGGGGGGAGGTTCACAGGATCCTTTGAGTGAAAACATGGAAGAGAGCGGCTGGGAAGAATCTAGGGGAGGAGAGGTCTCATGGAGATAGAGATCCAGGTGCTGGGAGGCAAGGCCGAACCTTTGATAGGAGACGAAGCATCGAGACTAGCAGGAGGGGATGGTACCATAGCCTAGACAGGCCGAGGTCCGTCAGCAGAGATTGGAGACGACGAAGCCTAGAGCGTCGGGGACCTCGGCCGAAAGATTAAGTATAGGGTCCGTGGGAACGAATCCTCAGTACTTCGGCCACGTCTCTTCTGAGCAGACATGAAGCGAAGTTGGTCCACGGAGCTAAGTTGGCTAGTGGCCTACCAAGTCTTGCCTTGCATCTTGTACCTTGCCTTGTTCCTGAATCCGCATTGCTGTGCGGAGCCTTGCCAAGTCTTTTGGATTCTTTACCAAGCTGTTTTGGACATTTGATTGCCTTTTGCCTTTGGATTTGCTTTTGCTATTTTTATGGACAATATTCCTTTTGAACTGTTTTTATATTCAATAAAGCAGTTAGCCTTCAGTTCGTCTCTGTGTGTGTGATTAAGGGGCCGGTCAAGTCCATGCATCGTGACAGGAAAGTGCATAAATTCAAATGGGCAGGGCTAGAAGGGAATATCCTTAGCTGTAAAGTGTCGAGGTTACCAGAAAGAGGGCCAAACTAAAGTGCAGGGGATTAGATAGGGTTGAGCCAATTCTCTGGTGAACTGCCTAATCAAAACCACTGCTAGGCTAATGTAAGCTACCTGACAATGAAAGAAGCTCCAAATGATCTCTGTTGGATGAAACAACTTTGGCAGTTTTATGTTTCCATATACAAACTAAGAGGATTTGATTCAATTATCACACTATTGCTGAAAGAGTAGGCAAATAGTTTGCATCCCATCTAAAATAATATAGCTGCCTCCTGTAGAATTCTGGGGCTTGTAGTTTACTGAGACCCAAGATCTCTCAGGCAGATCGGTTTAAAGGCTCTCCACTAGACTACAAGCCACAGAATTCTGCAGGAGGCAACCACAGGATTTCAGATTGGGTGCATACCCTTTGCCTACTCGTTAAGCTCTAGTGTGATATCAGCCATAGAGACAAGGTGGCAATTTCCCTGTCCCTTGTACGCAAGGATTTGTACTTGTGTGTTCATTGTGGGGAGAGAGCTATATTACTAAAAAAAATCAACTCTTCCAGATAAGAATGCTGTCTCCCATGAACTTGGCTAGCCATTGTATTGGAAACTTCCCATCTTGATGATAAACAGAAGAAGTTATGCCACAGGTGATGTGATGCAAGAGCAACAAACCCAATCACAAAATAGCATTAAAAAGCAAGAGACATAGGGTAAATAGGGGAAAGGTACATAGAGGAAGGAAACTGGTCATTTTGATGATCATATAATTTCTAATCAAGATCTTTTCTCCTTGTTTGGCCAATTTCCAAGTGAGCCTATCCATTGATGAAAAAAGCATTGGGGAAAGGCTGCGGAGAAGAAAGCTGTGAAGAAGAGGAGAGGCTCACATTAAGGACAACTTGGCAATATCCATGACCTGTTTGTTTTGCATGTCTCATTTAGCAACTTGTTCTGTCACAAATCTGCTTTAATCTATGGTTTTAAAAACAAACACACAAAACACTTTGAAGTATAGATATAAACATTTCTGAACCATTTTTGTCTCAAATTGTACATTATTAACATATGTTTCCCTTTAAAAACATATTTTAAAATGAATTTGGATATGCTTCTTGAGGCAAGAATAGCATTGTAACATTTGACTAAGTGTGAAATCTTATGGATTGGTGCATTTCAATCACAACATTATTCTGAGATGCATGGATCAGGTTCATTCACAAACTAATGCACTCTTCAGATCCACTCATCCACACAGCCATTTCAAAACTCCACTTAAAATGGGAGGAAATGGCTTAAAATAGAAATGTCATCCCCCCCCCCCCAAGATTAATGAGAAAAGTGGCAGATCTTAACTTATTACATAAGAGAAGTAGGGATATTATCATTAATAAATTACTTCCAAGTTCTAGTCTCTAAAAAGAATGGTAAAAACATATGACTACATGATCAACACTGGATGGATCCATGCCATAACTTACTCTCCAGCAGATATGCAACACAGAAATAATAAAAAGCAGTAGGGAGAAGAAGCAAATACACGTGCATACTAAATACTTGGTTGTTAAGTGCCTTCGAGTTGACTTCAATGTGCAGTGCTCATGTTTTAAGATTTTTTTTCAAAGATTTTCCATGACCTTTCTCCAAAGCTGATTGAATTTGACATTCCCAGCTCACAATAGTCAAAGCTGAGCACAGATTTGAACATTGGTATCCCAGTGTTGTAGTCCAAATGGTGAGCCATCCCAACCCACTCCACCAGTTCTCAATTGAGGACTACGTACTTATGTATTGAGAAACGTATTGTGGCAGCTAGTAATTTCCATGACAGTACAGCAATGAATTTCTTCTGTGTTTTAGCCCACATCTCAAAGGAACCTTATAGTGTGCTGAGATCTAAACAATACACACAATACGTCTAGCACCTTGGACAGCTCAATTAACATGTAGAAGGGAATCCACTGCTATGGTAGCCCCTACTTCAGGGGTGCTCACACTTCTTCAGCATGGGAGCTACCATATGAAGAACCAAGTTTAAAAGATCACCTGGTGCGCGCGCACGCACGTGTGCCCACTCCTGCTGCCACCTTCCGTCCGCACGGGGCTTCTTTCTTTCTCAGAAATTTAAACAATGGGGCATGCAAAAATACAGCCAAGCACCCATTTCTCCCACCCTGGCATATTCCCACAGATATTCTCAGGCAGAAAGAAAAAAGACTGACCTTTGTGCTCCAATTTGGTCAATTTGGACAGGGCATGGCTCCCAAAGCCTCCTTCTGTTTCTCCTCCGTCGTTGCTCCTCTTCGCATGCCGCCTGCACGTGCGCCGTCTCCAAGTGCGCATTAGACGTCCAAGAGGCAGAATGGGTGTTTCTGCGCATGCGCGCGGGCGAGCCGTGCATAGCGTCATTCACGGCCGCTCCCTCCTTTGGTCTGTGACAACTCTGAGTGGCCGGAGAAGGATGGAGGGGGGAGGAATGCAGAAGGGCAAAAGAGAGGGTGGCCGTGGATGCCATCGCGTCATCCATGGCCGCCCCTCTTTTGCCCTTCTGCATTCCTACTCTCCATCCTTCTCCGGCCACTCAGAGACTCCCAGACCAAAGAAGGCAGCCACAAGCATCTTGCCCTCCTTGTGACAGTCTCTGAGTGGCCGGAGAAGGATGGAGGAGGAATGCAGAAGGGCAAAAGCGGGGGCGGCCGTGGCTGCCTTCGCGTCACCCAGGGCCGCCCCCTCTTTGGCCCTTCTGCATTCCTACTCTCTCCATCCTTCTCCGGCCACTCAGAGACTCCCAGACCAAAGAAGGCAGCCGCGCATCTTGTCATCAACAGCCGTCCCCTCCTTCGGTCTGTGAGTCTCTGAGTGGCCGGAGAAGGACGGAGGGAGGAGGAATGCAGAAAGGCAAAAGAGGGGGCGGCAGTGGATGCCATCGCGTCATCCACGGCTGCCCCCTCTTTTGCCCTTCTGCATTCCTCCTCCCTCCATCCTTCTCTGGCCACTCAGAGTTGTCACAGACCGAAGGAGGGGGCGGCCGTTGATGACGCGATGCCTGGCTTGCCCGCGTGCATGCGCAGAAGTGCCCATTCTGCCTCTTGGACGTCTCATGCGCACTTGGAGCACGTAGGCAGCGCATGAAGAGGACCAACGAGCAAGGAAATGCGATTGACCTGGTCAGGGCCTGAAGATCACCCGGATGAGGCCCAAAGATCGACCGATCGATTGGGATCTACTTAATGAGCACCCCTGCCCTACTTCATCCTGACCAGGCAAAATAAGTTTTGTTGAAGACTATTTGCAGAAAGGAGATGGCAAGTATCAATACCTTACAATCATGAAGACATAACCCCCCATGTTTCACCCTTTTCTTTTGAGTCAGGTTAAATATACATTTGTGCCTGGCCTTTCAATCAAGTGGCCTTCCAGACATCATTGGACATAATTTCCAGTAAACCTCATGATTGGCCCTGATCCTAGCACTGAGCTATGCTGTAATGCAGGGTTGGGGAACTATGGAAGGCTAAGGGGCACATTAAACATCCGGGAAGAACTCATTGGCTGTATCTGCTTCCAGAAAAAGAAATTAGATACAGGAGGATATTAAAATTCAATAAGGTTGTTGCTGTAATTTGAGCATTTGAGTAGAAAGAACCAGATTTGTTTTTCAAAAAAGACATTCTGTAATATATTGTTATTATGCTCGGAAGTAAAATATCAAGCAATTGTTTTATTTTAAGTGGAGCTAAGAATGCAAGGATTTGGAAATAGGTTTCAAAGGACTTGCTTTTGGTAGTATTAATTACTATTGTTCTGTTGCACAATATTTCATGTATGTATCAAATTCAGTAACTAATGTGTAAATGTATTACTCCTGAATGGAGTAAAGGCATATTCACAATTTAAGATCTCAAATAAATGTCCATGTTTCAGGTTTGGCTCTTCCAATGATTTTTCACTCAAATATTTTCAGCTATGAAAATTATACTCTTATTTAAATAATCTTTTCTGATTATGTTTGCCACAATAACTGGCAATACTCAAAAACTACAGTTGCAGTGGAGGAAGAAAAATCACTCTGCTGTGCCAATAGCCCAGCTTAAGGCAGGGGGCTATAAAAACATCTCCCCATTCCCTGTTTCCCTTTGGCTCACGAGCAGAGTGTTTTAACTCTCGAGAGATAAAATTAAATGGTGTTTGGTGTTTAATGTTTGCCACATTACATCTGAGGGCAATAAGAGCTCTTTCAGAAAACTCATTCAGCTGGAACGTCTGAGTATAACCGCTATAACAAACGCTGGTATACCTCAGTGGGTATCACTTTACAAGGGAATTTATGAAATACTAAAGAGAGGGGGGCATATACTTTTGTGTGTGTGTGTGTGCGCACATTTATTAAAGATGGTAGCAAATGTTTCCCAGTTCCATTACTTCAAATGTATTATTGTTTATTAGTGATTTTTAAAAAAGATAATGGGAAGGATCTAGTGCTGGACCCCCAGTGATAGAACAGCAAAATCCAACAAAAGTGGGGGAGAGGGTGATCTCCATTCCCAATGAGGCTCCATGTCTGCCCAAAACCTGCTCCCAAGGACTAGAACCTCCTCCAGACCTTTATGTTCTTCAGGAGCTGGAAAAAGCAAAGAGGTTCAATCATCCTTTTGCCAGATTGTCAGTAACATGTTGGATTTAAGCCATATCCCTTGGTACGGAGCCATCCTGTACCAAACCCTAAAGAAGCTGATGTCAGGTTTGGACAGGTGCAATGAGAAATGACACAGTTCACAACAGAATTATTGTGCAACATTACAATGGCAATGGGAACACCAGTGGCAGCACTGGCACCCCTGGGTGCCCTGGGAGAGGCTTGGTGGTCTCTGATGTATTGTTTTAATGAGCCACTTTGGATCTCTTCTGAGATAAAAAGCAGCTTAGAAATAATAATACCATAATCAGGACTGGTGATCTTGCCATGTGCTTTTTGAGGTGTGGGTTGGCAAAGTATGGTCCTGGAAATGATTTGACCATGTAAGGTTGCTGGACCAGTAGCCTCCCATGCCCTGGGATTTCAGGGACCTTTTTATGGTCTTAAAGTTCTGTATGAAACTATTTTATCCTACTCTTTTATCGACCTCCTGGTAACATTGTAGGATCCTTTATGGTATCGCGAAGGATGAAATATTAGCTACAGAACATGTCATTTGAAATAAGCATGCACCTCAAATTAAAAAGAAGCATGTATCTCAAATTAAAAATACTTATCTGCCTGGAAATGAAGTTTCATACTGTATGTAGTGTACCACACCATTCAAAAATTCAAACAGATCAGTTTTAAACACTTTTTTTCAAGTACTGATTTTAATAAATGGCAGTATGGTACAAGCAAAAACAAACCTTATTTTTTCCATTTTTAATGGCTTGTTCTCTTTAACCAGGGCACCTTACTGATAATAATTATCACCACATACATGGGGGAAAATAGAGATGACAATGACAGTGATCATACAGTGGGCCCTCAGTACTCGCTTGGGTTTGGTTCCAGGAATCCCCATAGAAACCAAAAAACATAAATACTCAAGTCCCATTATATGCAATAATGTAGTAAAATGGTGTCCACTTTGTAAAATGGCAAAATAAAAGCTTTCCTTTTTGGATTTAAAAAATATTTTCAAGTTATAATTAGCTGAATGTGTATGCAGAATCCATGGATACAGGGCTGGCTGCAATTCGAACAAGCTGATACTAACCATGTCTATTTGGTCTCTGTATTGACTTGAACTGGATTTGCAAATTCATTGTGCAGGGAATCTAATGTATCTAACATGTGAAATTAGGCCCCAAATTGCAAGTATCCATGAGGCCTCATGTTACTCATTCATTCCTTTTAGTATACCTTTTACCTTGTAGTATACTTTATTATAGGGCAACCTATCATGAATAAATAATTCCACCAGCCTTGGCTGCTACGATTTCTGCTTATGCTTCTTCAAAAATCCTCTAACTTTTCAAAACTCAGCAACCTACTTGGGCAATAGCTTTGGTGGAAGAACCAGCAATATCCAGCAAGCTTTGCAATGTAAGAAGAAAGTTTCCTTTCCTTACCTCTAACTGAATACTCCATAGCCGGGTAGGGACAGGTTTATAAAGTCAAGACTAATGGTACCTGCAAAAGTTGTTTTAATTCCTCATACTACTGGGCTACATTTATGTGTACCAAACGATGTAGCAACCATTTCCAAAACATTACAAAATCAGTTAATCTTGATTAATCTCAGAGCTTAGTCTATTGCCTCACACTTTGTGGCCGACTTCCAAACCTATAAGGCTGATGAATGAACACTGTGAATATATGGAAGTGCCATTGGCAAGGCAATCGGGCCTTGCTTTTAAGACAACGGCTGTCGGTTTGGATTGCTGTACTGAACAATTATGGACAGAGGAAATGGCTAAAATGCTAGTTAAAGAGCAACCTTGAGCCCTTCACCTGGGAAAAAGAAAACCTTTATTTCAACATCTGGGAGGCAAATAGAAACAGTGTGTCTTTAAAATAGACACTGGAGTTTGTTTTTGTATTAAACACAAGCTTCAGATGAGCAGAGAAATGGCAATTGTGCCTTAGATGCAAGGTGGAATAGCCCGTTTAGATAAATAGGTAGAAGTATTTTAGAAGAAAGAGATGCAAAAAGCAAAAAGGGGATCAAGTACTAGTAAAGCCATTGATGACATACTCAAGTATGAAATGCAAGATAGACAGAATTTTACTCACCCCTTTAGTGACTAATAAAAACATGCGGTTAAGTGTAGAAATGTTGTTTGAGACTTTTACACCCAAATTAATGGGACTAAATTGAAAGCATGCTAATTGCATTTAAGTAAAAAAAAATCATTGAAAGCCTGTAATTTCAAATTCTGTGGCCTGTTTCTCAAGAAAGACAAGCATTGTTTTTCAAAGGTGGTTCAAGGTTTTTTTATTACTTTTGCATCCTTTTAATGGATTGCATGCCCTTCATAAAGGTTGTTCTGGAGAAGGAAATACTATAATTAAGGAAATGATTCTACCAAGCAGACCAGACTTAATGGGAACTGGTTTGTCTCCCTTTCTGTTCAATATTCTCTGCTGAGAATTTATACCATGCGTGCAATATAGAATTACACTAATACTTCCCTGTGTTTTATGGTACCTCTGTCTCCCCGTGTACCATCACTTGAGGAATTTTTATTGTATCCTTAGATATGTTCCCAAGTACTTCTATTGGTGTTGCAAAAGGGATCCACTTATCATGAGGATATGTTAAGTGGTAGCTGGTGGCCTCTATATATGTGAGTTACTGAATCCATTCCAGATTTTAGCCTACCCTTTATAAGAGCTGTCTAAGCAAAAAAAAAGTTTCATAGCACTTTGGATAATTTGTTGGTGCTTCAGACTAAAACTCAGGACACCATCCCATTGGCAGAGCTCCATGGCTGCCACACAGGTTACATTTTCCTTGAAAGCAATTGCGAACAATGTTTATTATCCTCCTGGATTCAAGCAAATAAACAGACTTTGGCCTGTGATAGTAATTACAGTCTTGAGGAAGTCTGTTGGGGAATTGATTATAATTCCACCGAATCCTTCAGATTATAATAACAGCTGAAAGAGATTTTTAATTAAACTGCCTCTTAGCTAAATCTTCATGATCTTGGTTTTGTGTATGGAAGACTTCTAAATTCTTCTTTGCTGTTTTATTCTGAACAGTCTGACAGTTTGTTATATGGTACCCCACGTCAGCGAGTGAGTTGCTTTCAAAACCACAGTAATGAAAGGCAGAACGTCTGCCAGTGGAAAGAACTGACTCAAAAAAAGCTTCAGACGCTGCACATTTTATATATTACCATATTCCAGAAACCACAAAACATAGTCACTTCTTTAAAAAACTGGCATCTTTCTCCAAACAGGAAAAAAAATGGATGGAGCTGGAAAATGCAATTGAAACGTCACTTTACTAACAAGCTGAAAATATCAAAAGAGGATCTGCTTTCCTTCCATTTCAGTGAAAGGTAAAGGACTACAGCTATCTGAGGTAACTTATTAATGTTTAAAATAGCAAAAGATTGGGTATAGAGATGGAAAAAACCCATCTCATTTGCTTTCACAGTCATTCAAGAATTATTAGTCTCAAGGATTTTGCATCACATTTAAGAAGAGTGTTTTACAAAGTTAGGGGAGTTCTTATTGAAAATAAACAGAGCAAGCTCCCAGCCTTTTGCATTGGCCCAATTCAACTGAGAGAGCCATTTCCAAGGTATATAAATGAGTCCAAGAAGCAAAAGGGCCCACCCATCTTGTGCCTTTGACAGGATATTGAGCCCAGGTAACATCTAAGGGACAATAATGAGAGACCCCTTTTAGACAGGTGAACTAGGAAATTTAGGATAACTGGGGTCGGGGCGGAAAGAGAGTTGAGTCCAGTTGGTCGGAGGAATTATTTGGAAGTAGGACCACTTGGATGCATATGACTGCTTGGTAGAGCTTTTCTTTGCAGCATCAATTATCAATTGTGCTGCATGGGAATGGTGAATTGTAGATGGACCCTCTACACTATTAGGCAGAGTAGCCCTGAGTCGATAAGAGGTCAGGCTTGGTCCGGAGGCATATGAACTCCCAACCATGCCATTGTTTTAGAGCAGTGTTTCCCAACCAGTGTGCCACAGCAGACTAGTGTGCTGTGAGCGATCATCAGGTGTGCTGTGGGAAATTGGAACCTCCAATACCCTTTCTTCCCCCTCCTGCCGAACACTTTTTCTTCTCCACTCGAGCTACCTTCTTCCCAGCCTCGCTCTGCTCGCTTTGCCTTGCTTTGCTCACGCTGCCGCCATTTTGATCTGAGGGGGCAGCATGAGCATGTTCAGGAGGGGAGGGGGAAGGGAGGAAGACGTGGGGCGAGTCTGTGCAGTAGTGCCCACATGGTTCATGTCTTCCTCCCTCCCCTCCTCCCCTCCTGAAGAAGGGAGCCCGAGTGGAGAAGAAAAAGTAAGTGTTCAGCAGGAGGGGGAAGAAAGGGTGCAAAGGGGAAGGGGAAGGGGGAGGAAGAGGTCTTTGTCGAAAGCTGGCATGGGCAAACTTGGACCTTCCAAGTGTTTTGGACTCCAACTCCCACCATTCCTAGCAGCCTCAGACCCTTTTCCTTTTCCCCCCTCAGCCACTTAAGCAGGAAAGGGCCTCAGGCTGTTAGGAATGGTGGGAGTTGAAATCCAAAGCACCCAGAGGGCCGAAGTTTTCCCATGCCTGTTTTAGGGACTTTAAAGTGGTGAGCCTCCTTCCAACATTGTGATTCTGGATAGAAAACAAACAAAAACATAACATAACATTGTTTGAGTCCACAGTGCTCTGTGGGTGTAGGTGAACTACAACTTCTAAACTCAATGTTAATGCCCACCAAACCCTTTCAGTATTTTCTGTTGGTCTATTTTGACATTGCTCCTGTTTTCAACCACATTATCTGTGTGAGATGAGCTTCTCTAGCTTGACTGCGATAAAAACTAAACACAGAGAGAGACTGACAGCTGTTGAGCAAGACCTTCGTGTGTGTCTTTCTGCCATTCCTGCCAGGATATCTATGTTGTGTTCATCGAAACAGACCCAGGTTTCACACTGAGTGTATAAATACATTAAAAACATATTAACTATATGTATTACTGTGTTAGAGTGCCATTTTGTGTCATTTTGGTTGGTGGTGTGCCCCAGGATTTTGTAAATGTAAAAAATGTGCCGCGGCTCAAAAAAGGTTGAAAAACACTGTTTTAGAGGAGATGCCTTTCAGAAAAAAAGGTGGTAAGCCTAATTCATTGCTAAAAATATGACTGAATATGCAGGCATCAAAAACAATTGTTTAGTAATAAAGCTCTCGCTTCAGCAATCTTTTCACAGCAAACAGTTATAGTGCCTTGATCCCACTTCTAAGTGTCATGGCAACATTCTATGGAGGTCTATGATTGGCAGTTTAAGGGAGGAGGGCCTTTTAGGATCTTCAGCCAGAGAGTGCTAGTGGACCCCCAACTGCAAACACCAGGATTCTCTGGGATGTTGTCATGATAATTAAAGTGGGACATTAATTATCATGACAACATTGTGGGACACTGTGCTAAAAATGTGTAATGTGAAAGGACCCTACTTGTCTAGGTGAATATGTCAGTTTTGCTTTCTTCGACATTGATATTTTTAAAATCTCATTTTTTTCAAATGTATGAATAGATGTGCATATTTTGGAAAGTTTTTATCAAACACTGAATCAAGCAAAAAAATTAACCCATCCCAACCTAAATTAAGATAGTTGTATTGGAATGAATGTGAGAAATTAATCTTGATTTTAAATCCCTGAGTGCTTTCAGGTGGGGCTTTATTGTGCAATTGCTTTGTTTTGTCTGTGGAATTTAACAGGGTCTTCAAATCTGTGTTTTCTTATCACTTCCTCCACACATGCATCCTTACTGAAATAAATCCTTTGAGGAGGGAAAGGCTGGATAGCTGCACATGGTTTTGACAGGCAACCGTAGGTAACCTCTGCCTGGAACCATCACCACTGACTTCAGAGGAAACTAAGCTTGACTAATGTCTTTTATCTGTGGGATGAAAATGTGAGGAAGTTCAGCTGACATTTCAAAACTGCACGGGTTCCTAAAACGATTCTGAGTCTTCACAGTGCCTTTGCTGTGTACAATTAGAAATTATGTTACAACATTATCTGCCAGTTCACATACTACTGGGCTGAAAATATTCAGATGCTATGATTAAAAATGAACTGGGCAGTTAATAAGACAGACCAGTATTGATCACCTGTGTTTAAACAAGTTTTCAGTAACAGATTTTTGGTAAATGGATTTCCTTCCTCTCTGTTTAAAACAAAGTCAGTTCAGTTTAGACTTCCTTCAAGGGCAACTTTCCTGTCTCTGCCTTTACTGGAAAATGAAGGATTTTCCACCGCAGAGGAATGCTAATGGATTTCCTTTTCATCATTTTCAGTGCAGGATACTTCCATGATTGCTGTTAATTACAGCTAAAAGTGCCAGGAGATTGGAGGTCTATATTACACAGCAGAGCAGTTCAGGAGAAGGTCATTGTGGTCTTTATTTTGAGGTTGGGAATGGTTCCTTACACATATAAATGTACATGATTTTACTATTGTATAAGCTGTTTGAACTGCAAAACAGACATGGGAACGCGCATGCTATTCACATAAATAATCTTATGAGCATGTATAAAAACATGTAGAGCACAGCTTGTCAACTGTTGGGCTCATTTCTTCTCTTCCCCAGACTTTGACAGGATGTACCATCCCATTGCCACCTGGAAAAAAATCCTCTATATTTTTAGATAGTACACTGCTATCTCAGGAATATATACCTCCCTATTTAAACACAACTCTCCTCTAACCAACTGTTCAAAAACCAACAACATCCTACCATTTTAAATACAATTTGTCTGGTCTAGCAAAGGCAATCTATGAACCAATCAATCCATGTAGATTGACTAAACAACTGTTCATGGAGTATTAGTTTACAGCTAGAACCATGACATTTATTGATATGAGCACAATGTTGTATGCAACATTGTAGGTCTGGTCATCTCATTAAGCAACATGACCTTGGTTCAAGTGGCAGATTTAGGTAAAACTAGGACTCCTTTTTTAGTTAATTTATGTCATCTGCCCCCTGTTCTTCTCCTGGCACTTCTGTTCAAAACCAGTATTGGTAACCTCTCCAAACTAGGCTATGCCAGCATCTAACTGGGAGCCACCCTTAAGGCTTCAAAAAAGCAAGGGGAGAAAATAGACATCCCCATGAAGTATCCCACCTTGAGTGAGTGTACATAGTATCCAGACAAAAGCATATTGCTTCATCAGCACCAGCAGTGATGAAAATGAGTGAGGGAGAATAAGCTAAAGGTGAAGCATGGGTGCTTCTGCAATTGGATGAATACTATTCAGCAGGTTCTCCATAGATGTACAGTCACCATACAGTCAAATGAGAGACAAACTCATCAACATGTGTTGCTACTTGCACACGAAGCTAATACATTCCAGCTCTCCTGTCACTACCTCTGAGGTTTTTTAAATATAAAAATATTGGCTAAATACTGTGGGTCAAACCCTGCGTCTGGTCTATCTAGCTGAGCGCTTGTGCCTGCCATGCCTGACCATGGACTGTCACTAGCCTAAGGCCAGCTGGCCAGTGAGGGAGCATTCTTCCCTCCCATTTCATATCAAGACAATGGAGCATCAACAATACATTGCCAGCTCCCTTTGTAAGAGGCTTAAAGATAATTAAGTCTGCCCTATTATGCTTATTGCCTACTATGCTTACTGCACATAACATTGCAATCTAAGCTGCATCTCTACCATCCTCTGGAAATTTGATCTCCAGGTAAAGCAGTAGAGGCACCCTGTCTCTAATTAACATTATATGATGCACAAGATAGGGACCTTGGATCATAGCTGGCCCAATGCCATGCCTTCAGTGCTCTAAGGGGATTTCAGCCTGAGTCTCTGATGTTTTCCTCTTACACTGATACTGGTAATAGAATAAACAGCTACTTGAGCTTTTGAATCAACCTGTGCAAATAAAATTTATACAAGTGAAGAACAGTCTTCAGTAATGTGTAGTATTGTGCATACAGGGTGATAGAAGAGGAGAGTGACATAATGATCCTTGATATTAGCATGGGAAGGTTACAACTTACAACATACTAATAATAATAATAATAATAATCTTTATATATAACCCGCCACCATCTCCCCAAAGGAGAATCGGGGCGGCTAACATGAGGCCAAGCCCAAAATAATACAACATGATTAAACACAGAATTAAAAAATTACATCAAATAAATATGAAATAACTAATAAAAGAAAGAATATAAAATAGCATAATAAAATCAAACACAGGGGGCACACTAAATGTATGAGGTAAAATGTTAAAAGGTTAAAACCCTGGGCGAGATAGGAATAAAAGTGCATTATAAGAAAGGAGCCCAAAGGGAGCAGCAGTGGGAGGTGGCCTTTATAGGAGAAAAGGAAGGTGCTTTATTTTGAGGACAACTGTTAGATGGAAACAACCAGATGGGTTGAGTGGTCACTCTCCGAAGGCACATTGGAAGAGCCAAGTTTTAAAATCTTTTTTGCCTGATCTCCCTAGGTAACAAATGTTCATGTTTTTTCTCTAAAATGTTGGAGAATATGATTTAGAAATCCAGGCACATTGCAGGTAATGACTAGCATTGCTGTCTTTGACTTCTGGATTTAAGGAGCCACCAGTGTTGCAATGGGTTAAACCCTTGTGCTGGCAGGATGGCTGTCCAAAAGATCGGCAGTTTGAATCTGAGGAGTGGGGTGAGCTCTGTTCTGTCAGCTCCAGCTTCCCATGTGGAGACATGAGAGAAGCCTCCCACAGGATGGTAAAACATCCGGGCATTCCCTAGGCCAGGGCTGTCCAACTGGCGGCCCTGGGGCCGTACACGGCCCCCAGCCTGTTGGCTCCGGCCCCCGCTATGCCCCCGGCCGCCATTTTTATTTTTTTAAAAAAAATTAATGGCGACCGGGAGGGGAGGGGAGGCGGGGCAGGGAGGAGGAAGTGAGCCAGCTCCTCCTCCCTGCACTGCCCTCTTTTTCCCTCTCTCGCCGGCGCCGGTGCAAACCGGTTTGCATCGGCACGGCGAGAGAGGGACAAGGGGCGGTGCAGGGAGGAGGAAGAGAGCTAGCTCCTCCTCCCTGCACCGCCCTCTTCTTCCCTCTCTCTCTCAGAGCCGATGCCTTGGAAGGGAGGGGGTCCCCATGGCGCCTCCCTCCCTTCCAAGGCATCACAGCAGCGGCGAAAACTCCCCCGCCAGCCTGGATGGCTGGCGGGGAAGCAAGAAGCTCGCTTCCCCCAAAGCCTTCCAGGTTTGGGGAAGGGTTTTCACCCGGCACTCAGACACCACTGCCGGGCGAAAACCCTTCGGAAGGCTGGCGGGGAACACCACTGCCATCCAGGCTGGCGGGGAGTTTTCGCCCAACTCCGTCCCTCTGCTCAGAAAGACACCGGAGCCGGGCGAAAACCCTGAGCCTGGAAGGCTGGCGGGAAAGCGAGCGGCGCTTCGCTTCTCCCACCAGCCATCCAGGCTGGCGGGGAGGGTCCCGTGTCCCTCTGCTCAGAGAGACACAGAGCGTTGGAGGCTGGGTGGAAGCGAGCAGCTTCGTCACCCCACCAGCCATCCAGGCTTGCGGAGGGTTTCCCTGGGTGACATTAGGCTGGGTGACGTCAGGCGAAACCCTCCTGAAAATGGGCGGGCCATGCAGGAGGCCGGCCACGCCCCCGGGAGCGGCCACGCCCCTGGGAGTGGCCACGCCCCCGCTCACTGGTCACCTGCGGCCCCCCAGGTGATCAGTGACACTTCTTCCGGCCCTTGGGCCGGAAGAAGTTGGACAGCACTGCCCTAGGCAATGTCCTTGCAGACAGCCAATTCTCTCACACCAGAAGTGACTTGCAGTTTCTCAAGTCACTCTTGACACACAAAAAAAGTCTATTGTCTATTTTGCTGTTATTGGAAAGTTATCTAATCTGGAGAGCACTGGTGTTTCTTGGCAAAATTTATTTGGGGTGGGGGTTGCCTTTTCTTTCTCTGATGCTATGAGAGTGTGACTTGCCCATGGTCACTCAGTGGGTTTCCATGGCTGAGCAAAGATTAAACCCTGGTTTCCAGAGTTGTACTCAAATGTTCAAATTACTATGCCACGCTGTCTCTATGTGCACCTAATTAATCATGGGAACCAATTACATGGAGAGAAAGAGAGGTGGAGAAACACAATAGAAGGAACAAAGATTTTATATCAATGGACTCAGGCAGGCATGTAGCTGGGGGGGGCTAAGGGGGCTTCAGCCCCCCGAAATTCTCAGGGTGGTCCGCGAGAAGGCCTTACTGGTACATTATTTAAACTGTTATGTTTATTCATATCATGATCTGATCACCATGCTCATTATATCCCACATTAATGGGGTTATTGGGATAACAATACAAAAGATTTGCTAGGGTAAACCCTCTTCCACCCAGTCTCAGCCCCCCCCCGAACCAAACTCAGCCCCCCCCTGAATCAAAATCCTGGCTACGGCCCTGGACTCAGGAGAATCATTGGAATTTAGAAACACTTCATAGCCAATTATCATAAATAAAACAATACTAGCTAATGCCATAATTACTCTACACATCTCTCTCTCTCGGCATTACTTTGCGAACGAAGATTCTTAGGAAGGACTCATCCCACGCTTTTTACATGTGTGTTGATGACTAAAAAGCCAATCTGAGATAGGCAAGTTTGGTTGCAGAAAGCACAGCAGAAAGTCTCCTTGGGTGATGTTGTTTCCAAGTTGCGGTTCTTTCTGCGTTGTCATTTCTCTTCAAGACCCATTCGGCGTGTCTTCTCAAAAGAGGCTGCAGCATTGTGGATAGTGTGTCTCCATGCCTCCCGATGTGAGGCCAAGGTGGACCATTGTTGGTGATCAATCTGGCCTCTACACAACAATAAAGAAATAATGACAAGAGCAAACTGTGTACATGGAAGCCAAGTCACAGTGTCCCATAAAGAAAATAGAAATCTATACATTTCACAGAGTGTGTATCCAGAGTTTTGCAGAAGTGCTGCTATGTGGTTTCTAGGCCTCATGTTCTAAAAGGTTTGTGTGCAGGCATGGACTGCTAGGAGTGAAAGCAAATGAAAGCACGGTCACAAATATTCAAGGATTACTTTCTGCTTATTGTTACTTTGGATGAACGCTTGGTATAGAAAAAATTGGCCAGGCAATTAGACAAGAGTAGAGATAGAGAGCTGGTGTGGTGATTTGAGTGCTGGATTATGACTCTGAAGATGAAGATTCAATTCCCTGCTGAAGCATTGAAACCAGTTGGGTGACCTTGAGGAAATCATACACTATGAGCCGCAATACTTTAGGGTTGCCATAAATCAGAAATGACTTGAAGGCACACAACTACAACAGGGCAGGGGAATAAATATCTCTTCCTGTTGCCCTTCATGGGCCAGATAAAGTCAGAGATGATGTCCACGTCCAAGCCAAGTCTGTAGAGGAACTTTTCTGCTCAGGGCTTTTTATCAAGGACACAACTTTTTAAATTCTCTCCCCACCTCCTTCGCCTTGTAGGAAAACACTGCAAACATTTCCACAAGTAGCTTCACTTTCCTTTCTCCCAAGAGCTAAAGGAAAAACCCCTACTATCTCTCATAGATCCAAGATAACCAGAATTTCCTTTTGACTACATAGGAGAATAATTATTGAGATCTCAGTGGGATGAATGGGGAACCCCTAGCAATTGGATTAACCTGGGGAACATCTGTGAATTCTGTTGAATAAACAACAGTGGTCCTGTCTGCTGTTTTCAAATGTTTTGATGACTCTGTTGATGATGCGTCCTCATGACCCTGCCCCTTCAATGCACATGCATAATTGAGAGGGGAAACTAGTCCTTCATACAGTCCACAAGCCTCTTTCGAAGGTAACAATTTGGACTAAGAGTGGGAAGTGAGTCTGGTGAATGATACTTGTGGGTTTCACCCCCGCCCATCGCTCCCCGGATATTGCAGGAGCATAATTATGCACACACATAATTGAAATGGGAAACTGCTCTTGTGAAACTTAGAAAGACAAATTGGGACTTCAGTAAACATGTACAACCTTGTGCCATCTGCCAGACGGCAATAATACTAATACTAATAATAATAATATGCTAGGTGACGTGAATCCTTAAGAATATTCTGAGCATTCTTAAGGCTGCGAGACTTACAAAATTCTTCTAAAGAAGGGAGAGGGCAACAAATGACTCTCTGTGCAAAAGGGGAGTTCCTATCTGCCACTGTGAAGCTTCCAAACCATGTGCAGATGCAGTAGGTTAGCACCTCTATAGCACAGCAGCTGAACATCACCAGCAATATTTCATTCAGTTGTTGGTTCCTTAGGATTCACAGATATTACAATATCTGTTGGGCTCTCTTAACCTATGCTGCCATATGAGTGCTCCAGGTCAAATCCTCCTTAATAGCAACATCCAGGAACTAAAACTGGTCACCCTTTCCACTTGGTTTCGCCTTACGACCAAGTGCTGGATTTCTGGTGTATTCTTTCTGTAGTCCTCTATGAGCTACTTTATCTTATTGATGTTAAGAACCAAGCTATTGTCCCTGAACCTCAAGAGCAGCCGATCCACCTCATCCTGATAGGTAGATAAGTCCCACCATCTGTGAATATGGTAATTATATTGTTATGGTGGATAGGGATGTAACCATATGTGTACAAAGTATAAAGAAGACAAACACACAGCCCTGTGACGTCCCAGTGTTGAGAGTGAGAGCTGAAGGGGTATGATTACCTAATCTTACCCTCTGGGAATGTCCAGACAAGAAGTCCACAATCCAAGAACAGATTGAGTATGACAATCCAAGATTCATAACTTTAGACATCAGTCTATGTGGGAAGATTATGTTGAACGCAGAACTGAAGTCTGCAAAAAGCATCCTCACATAGTCGCCCCCCCCCCCCCATGGTTCCAGGGGTCTATAGTGCTTTATGCTTTACTTAGCATGATTGTCTTTTCTAATAAGTCATGTCTTCTCAAGCCATATCCAAAGCAGGAGGCCCTCAATGAAGTCGCCTTGTCTTCTAGGGAAAACCCAGGTCTCCTTTACTCTAGAGCAGGGCTGTCCAACTGGTGGCCCCCGGGCCGTATACGGCCCCCCAGCCCCTTCCCCACGGCCCCCTACCCTCCTGCAAGATATCTGCCTTTTAAGATTTAAAAAAAATTAAAATATTTTTTTGGAATATTTTTTGGGAATATTTTTCGAATATTTTTTATTTATTTTTTTTTCACGGGGGTGAGGGGCGGGCAGGGAGGAGGAGCAGGCTCCCGTCCTCCTCCTACGTCCCTCCCTCCCCCCCTCCCCTCCCTCCCTCCCTCTCCCTCCCTCCCTCCTTCTCTCTTTCCCCCTTTCATTCCTTCCCCTTCCACCGCCTGAAGGAAAGAGGAAGGAGAGAGAGAGTGCACAGTGAGAGGGGCGTGGCCAGAGCGAAAAAGGGCGGGGCCGAGTTCGAGCATGGGGGTGCTCATTCATTCCCTTTCCGGCTTCCTCCTCTCCTGAGGCTTCGTGCCAAGTTTGGTCCTGATCCATCATTATTTGAGTCCACAGTGCTCTCTGGATGGAGGAGAACTACAACTCCCAAACTCAAGGTTCAGTACTTTCTGTTGCTCTCATGAGAGTTTAGGTTTGATTCAACATGGCTGAGGAATGCTTTGATTGTGTTTTCCCCTTATGGCAGAAGGAGATTGGACTGGATGGCCCTTGGAGGTCTCCTATTCTAGGAACCCATTGTAATTATTATTATTATTATTATTATTATCAGAGGCTGAATGGCCATCTGTGAGGAATGCTTTGATTGTGTTTTCCCCTTATGGCAGAAGGAGATTGGACTGGATGGCCCTTGGAGGTCTCCTATTCTAGGAACCCATTGTAATTATTATTATTATTATTATTATTATTATTATCATTAGAGGCTGAATGGCCATCTGTGAGGAATGCTTTGATTGTGTTTTCCCCTTATGGCAGAAGGAGATTGGACTGGATGGCCCTTGGAGGTCTCCTATTCTAGGAACCCATTGTAATTATTATTATTATTATTATTATTATTATTATTATCAGAGGCTGAATGGCCATCTGTGAGGAATGCTTTGATTGTGTTTTCCCCTTATGGCAGAAGGAGATTGGACTGGATGGCCCTTGGAGGTCTCCTATTCTAGGAACCCATTGTAATTATTATTATTATTATATTATTATCATCAGAGGCTGAATGGCCATCTGTGAGGAATGCTTTAATTGTGTTTTCCCCTTATGGCAGAAGGAGATTGGACTGGATGGCCCTGGATGGCCCTTGGAGGTCTCCTACTCCAGGAACCTGTTGTTGTTGTTGTTATTATTATTATTATTAGCAGAGGCAGAATGAATATTATGCCTTATCATTCAGGGTTATAGGCCTGTGTGGAAGGGCCCTGGCTTCTTATTTGCCTTCCTTTCCACACATCTGAATAAAATCCCATGTTATTTGCTTTAAACCAGATTATATGAGTGTGGACTCCGATAATCCAGTTCAAAGCAGGTATTCTGGGTTATATGGCTGTGTGGAAGGGCCCTGAATCCACACTGCAAAATAATCCAGTTCAAAGCAGGTTTTGTGGGGTTTCCTGCCTGGATATTCTGCGTTATATGGCTGTGTGAAGGGCCCTGAGTCCACACTGCAATATAATCCAGTTCAAAGCAGGTTTTGTGGGGTTTCCTGCCTGGATATTCTGAGTTATATGGCTGTGTGAAGGGCCCTGAGTCCACACTACAATATAATCCAGTTCAAAGCTGGTTTTGTGGGGTTTCCTGCCTGGATATTCTGCGTTATATGGCTGTGTGAAGGGCCCTGAGTCCACACTGCAATATAATCCAGTTCAAAGCAGGTTATGTGGGGTTTCCTGCCTGGATATTCTGCGTTATATGGCTGTGTGAAGGGCCCTGAGTCCACATTGCAATATAATCCAGTTCAAAGCAGGTTTTGTGGGGTTTCCTGCCTGGATATTCTGCATTATATGGCTGTGTGAAGGGCCCTGAGTCCACACTACAATATAATCCAGTTCAAAGCAGGTTTTGTGGGGTTTCCTTCCTGGATATTCTGCATTATATGGCTGTGTGAAGGGCCCTGAGTCCGCACTGCAATATAATCCAGTTCAAAGCAGGTTTTGTGGGGTTTCCTGCCTGGATATTCTGAGTTATATGGCTGTGTGAAGGGCCCTGAGTCCACACTACAATATAATCCAGTTCAAAGCTGGTTTTGTGGGGTTTCCTGCCTGGATATTCTGCGTTATATGGCTGTGTGAAGGGCCCTGAGTCCACACTGCAATATAATCCAGTTCAAAGCAGGTTATGTGGGGTTTCCTGCCTGGATATTCTGCGTTATATGGCTGTGTGAAGGGCCCTGAGTCCACATTGCAATATAATCCAGTTCAAAGCAGGTTTTGTGGGGTTTCCTGCCTGGATATTCTGCGTTATATGGCTGTGTGAAGGGCCCTGAGTCCACACTACAATATAATCCAGTTCAAAGCAGGTTTTGTGGGGTTTCCTTCCTGGATATTCTGAGTTATATGGCTGTGTGAAGGGCCCTGAGTCCGCACTGCAATATAATCCAGTTCAAAGCAGGGACTGGGACTTGAGACTGGGATTTTGGTGTTCATCTCTATCTCCAAGTCAAAGCCCCGGTGTCCTCCACAGACACCTCCAAGGCGGGGAGAGGGTGGAGCCAGGGAGGGGGTGGGGCAGGGGTGGAGCCAGGGAGGGGGCGGAGCCTGGGTGGAGCCAGGGAGGGGGCGGAGCTGGGGTGGAGCCGGGGAGGGGGCGGAGCCGGGGGTGGAGGCAGACCCTTCGGCCCCCAGGTCATCAGTAACTGGAATTCCGGCCACAGGTCCGGTAGAAGTTGGACAGCCCTGCTCTAGATCAGTGGTCTCAACAAGTGGGTCTCCAGGTGTTTTGGCCTACAACTCCCAGAAATCCCAGCCAGTTTACCAGCTGTTCGGATTTCTGGGAGTTGGAGGCCAAAACATCTGGGGGTCCATAAGTTGAGAACCACTGCTCTAGATTTGTCTGTGTTCTTAGTCCAACATGGACCTGGGATTCACTCCATCCCATACTGGAGTTGATTCTGTGTGTGTGTGTGTGTGTGTGTGTGTGTGTGTTGTCAATTGTGCCTGGGAGAAATTAGTGCCGCAATTAGTAATAATGGCATGCGTTAGAAGCACTGTGTGTGGCATGAGTTTTATTGCCTTTTCGGTATCCTGAAATATATCAAAAACAGCTACAGAATTGAAAAGAATCCCCCATTCCTTGCCCCCCTCGCAGTATAGGTCCTTATAGTGCGTTTTAATCAGGCACTAGCCATCCCCTGCCACATGTTGCTGTGGCCCAGTCTGTGTACACGTGTTTCTCTGTGTGTATATATATGTGCATATGTGTGTGTATATATTTATGTGCATGTGTATGTCTGTGTGTTTGTGTATGTGTGTGTGTGTGTGGTTTTGTGCATGTGCTGATTTTGTAAATTTTGGCTTTTTACGTCCCTTCCACTGTGTTTTTCAGTGTTTTTATGAGTGATGATCACTCGTTGGCCTGATAGGTGTCTTGTGTCCAAATTTGGTGTCAATTTGTTCAGTGGTTTTTGGGTTATATTAATCCCACAAAAATTACATTACATTTTTATTTATATACTAGCTGTACCCGCCATGCATTGCTGTGGCCAGCCTCCCCCTTTTCTCCCCTTTTTCTCTCCTTCCTTCCTTCCTTCTCTTCCTCTTCCCTTCCTTCCCCCCACCCTTCTCTTTCCCTTCCTCTTTCTCCCCTTTCTTCCTTCTCTACCTATTCTTGGACTCCAACTCCCAACAGTCCTCTTGATCGATCGATGTACCTACTTCTATCTAATCTAACTATCTGGAGGATTGCTGGGAGTTGCAGTCCAGGAATAGGAAATTGGAAAGATGCAGGGATTGGGATGCTCTCAAAGAAATCCAAGGAGAAGAAAGCTTGCATCTTGGACGCAGTGCATTTGGATCCTCCTCCTCTCCTAAAGGGCCTGGTATAGAGGGTGCTGGGAGCTGTCGAACGGAAGAGTGTGTGGATATGCTATTGTGTGTTTTGTTTGCCAGGGGAATTGTTTTTCATGTGCGCTGTAGCATCTTTTTGCTTTTTTTGGCTTTTTAAATCTCTTCCGCTGTTTTTTTTCCCAGTGTTTTTATGAGTGATGGTCACTCATTGGCCTGATAGGTGTCTTGTGTCCAAATTTGGTGTCAGTTCGTCCAGTGGTTTTTGAGTTATGTTAATCCCACAAACTAACGTTGCATTTGTATTTGTATAGATATGGGCCAACTTGGGCCCTCCCTCCAGGTGTCTTGGACTTCAACTCCCACCATTCCCAACAGCCTCGAGCCTTTTCCTTTCTCCCCTCAGCCGCTTAAGCGAGAAAGGAGAAGAGGAAAGGGGGCTGAGGAGGGAGGCTGTTCGCAGTGGTGGGAGACGAAGTCCAAAACACCTGGAGGGAGGGCCCAAGTTGGCCCATGCCGGCTGCTTCCTAACCTCCTTCCCGGCCGGGAGGGCCACGCAGGACTTGCTCGCCCGCCCTCTCTCCCTCTCTCCTTCCCTCCTTCCTTCCCTCCCGGCCCTGAGCGCGAGGGACCCGCCTTTTCCCTCCTCCTGTTCTCCCTCTCTCTCTCTTTCTCTCTCTGCCTCTGAGGGGGAACCGAGAGAGAGAGAGAGAGGGAGAGAGAGAGAGACGTCAGGCCGGACCGGAGATTAGCAGGCGCTTTAAGTGGATTAGAAAAGCGGCAGAGTTGGGGAGAGGCGAGTGAAGCGGCGGCCAAGCGAGGAGGAGGACGAGGAGGAGGCGCCGGGCGCTTGGTGGACCCCCTCCGGCCCCCTTTCCCCCCTCCCGGGCCCCGCCATGCCGCAGACCGTGGCCCTGCGCGGCCCCTCGCCTTGGGGGTTCCGCCTGGTCGGGGGAAAGGACTTCAGCGCCCCGCTCACCATCTCCAGGGTAAGGGCAAGGGCAGGGCGCGCGCCCATCACCACACTGCTCCGTGGGGTCCTCCTCGCTGAGGGAGGGAAAGGCGGGGTGGAGGGGCGCCGAGGAGGGCGCGAGGCGAGCCACACACCCCGGTCACCACCTCGCTCTCCCTTTCCCCCTCCGCCTGGGGCAACCTGGCCTCCCTTTGCCCCGCAGCCAAGGAGGAGGCGACTTGTTGCGCGCCTCACGTTCAACTGCCCGGAGTCTCTGCAGAGAGGGATGGGGAAGCAAGGCGGGAGGAGTGCTGGCTGAATCTGGCTGCAATCCTCCAAGGCAGAGGGTTTCTCAACCCTCCCAATGCCGCGACCCCTGAATACAGTTCCTCCTGTTGTGGTGACCCCAACACCCCCCCCCCCCCGGCCAACCATAACCTTCTTTTCCTCGCTGCTTCCTAACTGTAATTTTGCTCCTGTTATGAATCGTCATGTAAATATCTGATATGCTGGGTATACCTTCATTCACTGGACCAAATTTGGTATAAATACCCAATACGCCCAAATTTGAATACTGGTGGGGCTGTGGAGGGGGGATTGATTTTGTCATTCGGGAGTTGTAGTTGCTGGGATTTATAGTTCACTTACAACCCAAGAGCATTCTGAACCCCAACAACAATGGAATTGTGCCAAACTTGGCACGCGGAACTCCCATGCCCAAAAGAAAATATTGGAAGGGTTTGATGGGCATTGACCTTGAGCTTTGGAGTTGTAGTTCACCTATATCCAGAGAGTTCAATGGACTCAAACAATGATGGATCTGGACCAAACTTGGCACAAATATCCAATATGCCCCAAAATGAACACTGGTGGAGTTTGCGGGAAATAGACCTTGACATTTTGGAGTTGTAGTTGCTGGGATTTGTAGTTCACCTACAATCAAAGAGAATGCTGAAGCCCACCAATGATAGAATTGTGCCAAACTTCCCACACAAAACCCCCATGACCAACAGAAAATACTGTGTTTTCTGGTGGTCTTTGGTAACCCTTCAGACATCCCCTTCCAACCTCTTCCAGGGGTCCCAACCCCCAGGTTGAGAAACGCTGCTCATAGGGCAGGTGTCTGTTCAGGGTGGTGGTTCTCCACCCCCCCTCTCTCTCTCTCTCTCACACACACACACACACACACATGACTTGGAAAGCACAATGGGAGAAGCACCAACCCGCTGCCACCCTCAGGGATTGGCCGGAGCTATACTGGGTAGTTACTGATTTGTTTTGGAGCCCAGCCTGGAAACGAGTATCTTTCAAAATACCGAAAGAGCGGTTTATAGTTTAACCACCGCTGGGTTTTTTTATGGACCCAATGAAATCCACTCAGGGAGGTGGTGGAGCTGAACATTTGCTTAAAACCCTCAGGGAAACTGGGAGCTCTTCCACACAGCCCTCTATCCCAGAATATCAAAGCAGGAAATCCCACTTTGTCTGTGTGTGGACTCAGATCACTCACTTCAAAGCAGATATGGTGAGGTTTTCTGCCTTGATATTCTGGGATAGAGGGCTGTGTGGATGGGCCCTGGAAAATGAGTTCATCCACTGTTTCTCATGAATGCCCTTCCCAGAATCTCTCAGATCTTTCTTACGTTCATTTCAGAGTTTGAGGCCCCTTCCACGCAACTAAATCAAATCCCACATTATCTGCTTTGAACTGGAATATGTGGCAGTGTGGGCTCAGATGGTGGGATTTTCTGTCTTGATATTCTGGGTTATATGGCTGTGTGAAAGGACCCTAGGTTTCTGTGTTTTGGAGAACTCTGGAAAGAAAGCATTTCATGGTCTGCGGTTCTCCCAGGAATGTCTCTCAAGGAACTAATGGGATTATAAAGGGACCACTTTATACTCTCTAATAGCTGAGTCTGTTTATTTGGAAGCAGTTTTTTATATATATATGTGATAGATGTGACAGTGTTAAGTGTGGGCCTGCTTTTGCCAGAAATTGCTGACCACAATGGCAGTGAGGCAGCCCCAGTGCTTGAACCACAGGCTGCTGTGTTTAAGCAGTCCCAACACTGGAGGACTTCCGGGCAACACATTTACAATCCCACTGGACAGTTATTAATAAAACATATGGCTATATTAATATCAATAGCGGATGAAATGTAATGTCTGTAAGGAATGAATAAGTAATGTGTAAATACCCTAAAATGCACCAGATCTGGGATGATCTTACCAGCTAAACAGGGTCACCCCTTGAATGAGATCACCAATGAATGTCATACTACTTCATCACACTAGAGAATGAATCCACTTAAAATCTGGTTTCTGCCTCCTGTAGAATTCTGGAGATTGTAGTTTAGCGAAGCTGTTAAAGGCTCCTCCATAAACTACAAACCCCTTGGGAAGTCTGATCTGGCTACGGCCGTCCACGCTCTGGTCACATCCCAAATAGATTACTGCAATGCACTCTACATGGGGCTGCCTTTGAAGACAGTTCGGAAATTACAACTAGTCCAATGGGCGGCAGCCAGATTACTAACTGGAGCTACATACAGGAAGCATGCCACCCCCCTGTTGTGTCAGCTCCACTAGCTACCTGACCAATTCCGAGCTCAATTCAAAATGCTGGTTTTGACCTTTAAAGCTCTATACGGTTCTGGCCCAGCTTACTTGTCTGAACGTATCAGCTGCTACGTCCCACCTCGTAATTTAAGGTCATCCGGGGAGGCCCTGCTCTCGCTCCCGCCAACTTCTCAAACGCGGTTGGTGGGGACGAGAGAGAGGGCCTTATCGGTGGTGGCTCCCCATCTGTGGAAAGTGCTTCCAAGCGACATATGATCAACCGCATCCCTCCTAGCATTCAGGAAAAAGTGAAATCTTGGTTGTGGAACCAGGCGTTTGGACATTAGCACAATGCAGCACTTTGGACTGGATTTGTAATGGCAAGTTGATGGATCTGGCTCAATGCTCCTGTTATGGACGAAATACTGTCTTAACTCAAGAGAATGTGTATGATTTATTAATGTTAATTGTATTTTAATGTATTTTAATGCTGTATGTTTTTGGTTTTATATTGTATTTTAATATGTTGGCATTGAATTGTGCCTTTTGTTAGGCCGCTCTAAGTCCCCCCTCGGAGGTAGAGAAGAGCGGGGTAGAAATATTGGAAATAAATAAATAAATAAAAACCCCAGAATTCTGCAGGAGGCAGAAACCAGATTGTAAGTGGATTCATTCTCTAGTGTGATGGAAGGAACTGGCAAAACCACCTCTGAATATTCTTTGAAATTTATGAGATCACCATAAGAAATTCCACCTAAACATTTGGAAGAACTTCCTGATGGTCAGAGCTGTTTGGCACTTGAATTTGTTACCTCATAGTGTGGTGGAGCTTCCTTCTCTGGAGGTTTTAAAGCTGAGACTGGATGGCCATCTGTCAGGAGTGCGTGTTCCTGCATGACAGAATGAGGTTGGACTGAATGGCCCTTGTGGTTTCTTCCAGATATATGATTCTATAAATCTACAAGTGTTTTGAAAGCAGATACACTAATGATCATAGTGTTTTATTTCCTGAAAGATTACAGAGAAAGCATGACTCCGTTGTGGTGAAAGTAAAAATGAGTGCAAGTGATAATGTATTTTAATATTTTCTGCTGCCCTGGAGACTAGGACGCTGAATAAGGGCTTCAAACTACAGGAAAGGAGAATCCACCTAAACATTACGAAGCACTTCCTAACTGTGAATGCTGTTCAGCAGTGGAACTCTCTGCCCTGGAGTGTGGCGGAGGCTTCTTCTTTGGAGGCTTTTAAACAGAGGCTGGATGACCATCTGTCTGGGGTGCTTTGAGTGCGATTTTCCTGCTTCTTGGCAGGGGGTTGGACTGGATGGCCCATGAGGTCTCTTCCAACTCTATGATTCCATAACTTTGCTGATGAAAACTTATCTGGTTCTGTATACCTGACACTAAACAGCCAAGATTTCTTATGTTCTGTTTGCCTGCCATAAGATCTCACATTTAGTGAGGCTGGTACAGTTGTTGCATACAACTTTAGTATTGTGATGTACTTCAGAGTTTCTGCCCTGAAAACCTTCTCTATATCTGATAACAAAAGTTTGCTAAGCATGAGCGCTCTGGATTTACTCAGTGAAAATGGTACTAAATTACAGGGAAATCTTCCGTGTATGGCATGCACTCTCTCTCCCCAGTTCCTCAGATGTGGATACAGATACACTTGTGTTTCATTAAATAAGCGAGCATGCCACAGGACCATACTTAGCAAAAGAACTGAGCCCGCTGCTTCCAGGAGGAGTCTGACAACTGGCAATATGTCTTTCTCTCTGGGAATTTTTGAAATGCTTACTTCAAAAGATGGAGTTTCCTGTAATGGAGAGCACATATTTAGATACGAGGGAACATCTGCGAATGTTTTCATGAAGTCACACCATGACTGCAGCTTTATACACATTTGAAAGTAGATCCTATTGAGCATTGTTAGACTTAGCTCTAAGTAAACATGCTTGGCATATTAATATAAATGTCAAATCAAAACACTGCAAATATTTTCAAGGTTTGAAATGTAATATGTACAAATAGAGCTGCCTGTAAAAGAGTAGTTTCCCCTTTTCACTTCCAGCTTCTCATTCCCATGCATTTACCTCTTTCTTATACACACAAGATAAGGGAAAAACTAGGCTCAACGGGAGCAGCTGTGTTTACCCACCTGTATCACCCTTTGAACTATAAAACAGGAAGCAAACACCATGTCAGGTCTGTATTTTGCATGGAAAGAAAAGGATGGATAAGAGCAGCATAAGTCCACCTTATTTTGCAGCATTATTACTTAATATAATTCCCTCCTTCTTTTCTTGGCTCTCTGTAGAAGCCAGTTTTAGATGGCATCCTTGAATATGCCTGCATGAAAGGAGCAGCCAGTTGAAGCAGAACGTAAGATTTTGGTGGGAAACAATTTTTCACGGGAAAAGGGACAAAAAGCTGCAGCTATAACCAGCAACATATGACTGCAAATCTCATTAAAAGTGTTATATAAATAACAGCAACACCATTTGTATTGCCAGATCAAAGCATGAGTTCGCTATTCTGTTTCCAACAAAGGCCAACCAGACACCACTTGAAATCCAGTAGATGATGTAAAGACAATAACTGCCTCCTATTGGTTGGCCTGAGTTTCAGCCCATGAACATAGCATTTCAGTTAAGCTTTCCATTAAGCCGTCACCATCTTTGGTAGCTGTTTATAACTTGAGCTGGAATATTACAGGAACATAGCATAGTTTCATTTATCACAACAACCATGTGTACATTCCTAAGCATTCCTGCTTGAGACAAGACCAGGGCTGAAATGAAGGAAGAAAAGAGCACAGCAGACAATTCTGCTGGGTTGCACATTTGCAGTGCTAGGAGAAAATGGATGCAGGAGCCTGTTCAAACAGAAGCATAAAGTACAAGCTATGTCCTGAAAGTAGGAAATAACTCCCATTAGCTACCTTGATTTATCATAAAGTTTCCAGATGCTGGGACAAGGGGGTCCACATGCTTGAAGGAAGAAAATTACACCCTAAAAACAGCAAACCTCTGATGCCAGTACACTTGAAACAAAGAGGTACAAAGGTCAAAAGACAAGTTATATTCCAGGTCACTGTAGTTTCAAAATGGGTGACCCATTCCATCAATCAGCTGATCATCAAGACATGGCAGGGCTGTTAATCTCAAATCTTCCATCCTAAACATATTCTAGCATGGAGAAAATACTCCTTTGGGAATTTAGGAAGGCTGCAGCCCTGCATTACTAAGTAGCTAAATAAGTCCCCTTCCTCTGCTTGTAATGTATGGACAATATGGACAGACCTTGACATCTGCTGTAACACTTAACAGTCTAGTTTCATCCATTGCACCCTCAAAACCAATTTTGTTATTATTTTTATTGGTTTCAATTTGCAGGGTCATGTTAAACTTTACTAGCAAATAATGTTTCAGAGTGGAAAAATATGTTTTAAAGATGAAAGTGACAGTATATCTCTTTCTACAAGAAAGAAAATAAGTCAAGATTTCTAACATAGCAAAAAAGGGTGTTGCTATTTGATTATTTTAGAAACACCAAGCAAATGACATGTGATAACCTGGATGGCAACATTTCATTGTGGGACCAGATTCTCCTTGTAGCAATACTTTTGAAACCCTTTTTTGTTTTGTCTGCAACTGAAGCTTTAGTGATAGGAATGGGAACAGAGCTGAGCACACTGTGTGCTTACACACTCCTTAATACAAAACTTGTATCATGGTGTAGTAATTTATCTCCACCATGAAACTACCCTGTGGCTGTAGATCTGAACACACATTAATAGAAGCAAGTATCAGTAAAGCCCAAGGAGTTTATGTCTAAGTAGACATATATATGGGGACAGTACACGCTTAAAGTTATTGTTTTCCTTCAAGGAAGTCTTAGGAGAGTTGCTCTGTTTGATTTTTTAATTCAGTATTAAAGTAATAATTTAGAATGGGCATTTCCAAACAAAATGTAGTTTATTTTGACATTAAAAAATCCAAACTGTGCACTTAAGGAGCTGTCAATCATGATCCTGTTATACTTGGATAGTTCCATTTTGTTTTGTATTATGAATTCATTTCATCATTTGGTGTGTAAGAGAACTGAACTTCTTTGTCTTTTTGATAAGAAAAGTTGTGGAAACATCAATATCTTAAAGCCCTGAGCCTTTTTTCCTTCCCCTTTGAAGTTAAATGGACAACATGCTTTGTTTATATTACTTTCGTAGCCATTTGTGCTTGAGATAGATATGTTAATGGTTCATAAAGCTGTCACAGAGTTTTCAAGGAGAGACAGCTGTTAAAAGGTGTTTTCTCATATGCAGCCTTACTCAGTAACTGTGCAGAACAATCCACTGCAATAAATGGGAACTACAGCTGAAATCGTAAAAGAAAATGATAAAAACAGGCAAACTTGCGATTTCTTTACAGTATTATAGTTTTAACATTTTGTGTGAATATATTTAACTATTAAGCTATTTAATGTAGAGGGTTTTTAAAATAAAAAATCTCATTGTTTTATGAGGTGGTGAATAATTCAGATATTATAGTAACAGGTAAGAAATATGTGGCAATGCACCCATTTGATCTTGGAAGCTAAGCAAGGATGGGAGACCATCAACAAATGCCAGGTGCTGTCGGCTGAATTTCAAAGGAGAAACTGACAACCACCTCTGAATATTCCTTGCCTTAGAAACCCCTATGAAATTTATGGGGTTGCCATAAGTCAGTAGACACACACAGAGATTGATGAGGAGTTGTTAAAATAATACAGACATTGTTAAGTAAGCACATAATAGATGAGCCAGTGAAAAGCAACTGGTGTTTTGACATCAATGCATTCTGTTTATTTTAGATCCCTTACTCCCCTTGCCATATTTTGATTCTGAGATAATTGTTTTGCTTCATAGAAATATCAGCAAGGCACTTAAATCAATTCTTTAGCATCTTTCATTTCAATCCTGCAGATAACTTAATCTTGCAATGTGCAGTGATCCTTATTTTCAGGTAGGTGTTCATAAGGAGACATTGTGTCATGAGTGATAGTCTTCAAAACTCATATTGCCTTTTCGCAGAATTATAGCTGTCTGTAATATTGCTCTGATTAATGAAATGTAAAAGGGAAGAGATTAAACATTTTATTGTAATTTAGACTTAGGTTTCAATTTATATAGACTTTAAAAGTTATACTTCCTTCCATCAACAAATTTATGTTCTTATGGTTGTTTATAGTCTTAGAGATGTAAAGCTGTGTATGTTATCAAGACACCTGTCCACTCCATAGGTTTTACAGATTTTAAAAAATCTAATTTGTAAATCAATGTGATTATAAATGATTTCCACACAAATCAACGTAACACTGAAAGAAAGAAAGAAAGAAAGAAAGAAAGAAAGAAAGAAAGAAAGAAATACACACATACACACCTGTAACTATAGGGACTTTAACTGAATAATAACTCTATCACATTTGCAGCACTTTAAAAAATATGGGAACATGTGCCAAAAGCTTTTAGTATCATAAAATGTTACAGTCATATATTCCCATACCAGTCTAGTTTGTGAATGTAAATTAAAAGCAGGGAAAGATGTGGTCAAAGATATGAACCTGTGGAAAATTTCTCAACAATATGCTTTGAACGTTGACACAGCATGGAAAATTTCAAACATCAGTATTATAAAGATGCATTAACCAATTCATTGCTACAGTTATAACAGAATAACATGTCTGAAAGAAATTCTGTATGTGTTGTTTAGGGGTATGTGATGGCATGCCCGAGCCCTTGGGAAAACTATATTGTCTGGCTTTACTCGGTGGCTATCTGTATACCTTTTGTTAAGATTAAGACCCTTAGGAGACAGTGGAACTTTGAGGCAAGGTGAAAAGATAACCAAATGAATTTACTGAAACAAGATAAATGAAGGGTTAACTCCACCCAGGACTATCATAAGATAACTTAAAACAATACATTACGAAAGAAGATTTTGCTGGTTGCATTCATCTTTCTGGAAATTTCTGCCTCTGATACAAAGCAATGGATTACAAGTTGTTGCTTATAAACTGTCTTCATCTTCTTTCCTGTGAAGCTTAGGCTGGCCAAAAGCTTCTGTTGTCCTTTGGACTGGGGGTATAAAATACTGCTAAATGCAGCAAGTGCTAAGAAGGCCTGTTTGGATTGCTTCAGCCTAGGATTTCCAGACAATGTCCCAAGCCTCTAGTGACTGTATTAAAAAAAGAGGAGTCCAGAAAGATTGCTCTAATACAGAGAAATGGAATAGACCAACTAAGATTGGCCTCTGGGGGATTTTAAGCTCCACCCAAAAACTAACACAAGGGAAGGTAACTACACTATTGGGAAAACCTATAAACAGGGGGAACTAAAGCAGAGGAGAGGAGAAGGCAGAGCCAAGACTTAACAGGGTATTCATTTATGATCATGTATTTTAGTCATGGTAGAAACCATATTCTTTCAAATACTGTGCATTTCCTGTTTACATTCGTTTTAAATGTGTTAGCTTTAAATGTGTGCTGTTGTGCACTGCACTGTCTGTGGAAGCAGAATGCTTTTTGTTTGGAAATAAAACTATCATATTCCTATCATAGAGTAGTATAAATTAAGCAGTATGAAGAAAATAATAGTGGAGCTGTAGATAATTAGGTCCTATATATCGCATGGCAGTGACAGGAATACAGATATACTGAAGCCACTACCATTTAATAATGTGGGGCATGACCATCCTTGTTTTGTCATATTTGAAAGACACATCAAGCCCACTGTACGTATATCCTAATTCACACATAACACTAAACCATGGTTACCAAGGACTGTATGTGTATAGCCCTTTAATTTGTGTGCTTCTCCCTTCTTGTTCCCCGGGGTGGTCATAAGGGAGAGGTCAAAAGTATCAATTTCTGTTTTTAACTAACCACAGTTCATTATGTCAGAATCCTGAATTGTAGTTAGTGTTGTTGGAATTTGGCTCATATCAATCAAACTGTTGTTAGCACTAAACACAGAGTAACCTAATTCAAACATAATGACATACCATTTATTGTTGAAAATAGAAGCCAGTCTCCTCTTTATGGAAACACAGAGAAGGGAAAGGGATAAGTATTGCATAAATCTAAAGCAGTGGTTCTCAACCTTCCTAATGTCATGACTCCTTAATACAATTCCTCATGTCGTGGTGACCTCCCAACCACAACATTATTTTCATTGCTATTTTATAACTGTACTTTTGCTACTGTTATGAATCGTAATGCAACTATCTGATACACAGGTTGCATTTTCATTCACTGGACAAATTTTGGCACAGATACCCGATATGCCCAAATTTGAATACTGGTGGGGGGGGGGGCGTGATTTTGTCATTTGGGAGCTTTTGTTGCTGGGATTTATAGTTCACCTACAATCAAAGAGCATTCTGAACCCCACCAACAATGGAATTGGGCCAAACTTCCCACACAGAACCCCCATGACCAACAGAAAATACTGTGTTTTCTGACGTTCTTTGGTGACCCCTCTGACCATCCCTAGGATTCTGACCCCCAGGTTGAGAAACGCTGATCTAAGGGGCTTTTTTTTTACTAGTGCTAGCTCATTCATGTTTAATTATGTCATGCAGCATGAATGGGGTTTCTAACCAAAGAATGTATATTAGAGGGTGTTGTTTTATCTGCCTAACAGTCATTGGCTCCTGCCTTTTGGTGAAATACCTTTATGTGTGAAAAGAAATGATTTCAATAAATTGGAAGCCCTGACCATCCAGGACAGGAAATCGGGTAGAAGAAATTATTCATGGTGTCCCCTACATTCAAGATCTGACCTTGATATACTTGGGAAAGTAAACACTCACACCCTAAACATTTTCAGCCTTTCTTGGTGTAGTTACACAAAACACAAAATCCATCTTAATGGTGGGGATTTACAGCACTTTCACAATGTTGGTGTAATGACGTCAGTGTTTTTGAAACAATGTTGGAGCTATTGTTCTCCTGACACAGGTGCTCACGGTTACTGTGGAAATGCATGTAAACAGCAAGGTGCATACTCTGAACCAGTCTCCTTTTAAAAAGCAGCCTGTTTGCCATTTTACAGAATAAATGAAAACATTTTGGAATAGAAATCCTGATGAGGCTAATAGATTTTTTCTGGAATAAATGAAATGTCAACAGGATCAGGTTGTCAGTTCATAAGAGCCATATTTGGTAAGACAGAGCTGTGCTTGGAAAATTAAATGTAATAACCTGGTAATCAGATCAGTGTAGCTGTTATGCATATAGCTACTTAAAAGAAACAATATTGGTTGAAAAATGGATCACTGCTGCCCTGCATTAAACTTTTTGTTGTGCAAGAGAGGAAGTTAATTGTGGAAACTGCACCAATACTAGATTAGCATAACACCTAACTTCCTGATGTAAAATACCTAAGGAATTTCAATATGCTTATATTGTTCGATGTGTGTGTGAGGAAAGTTCCTATTAATGTAAGGCTTCTTTTCTTGATCAGGAAATAAAGTAGAAGATTTACTTAATTAAATTAGGCTTAGACATCAGCTTTATTTATTGGACTAGAATGCATATTTCAGTCATTGCACATTTAAATGCTGTCATTGAATCCAGCAGGATGAAGAGGCATTTAAAAATACAATTAGCAAACAAATTAACTCAGTGGTATTTAAGACTTCACACAGTCATGACACCTGACTTTGGCTCCTTCTGAAGAATAGCATCAATGCAGCACTTCAATCAGCATAATTTCCTCACAGAGTGATGTTGCAGTAGGGCTATTGTGAAACATTACAATGGTGAGTCTAGGCCACCCTGTGCCAAACAAAATGGTGCTGCCACAGCCTCAGCCACCAGGTAAGATCAATGAGATTCGCCCATATAGAAGCCAACATGTAGGATTCAGTAATATAGGAAGTGGCCTACCATTAGCAAAGAAGCAAATTTGCTAATGGCTCCTCAACCTAAGGCTGGTCCTCGATCCTGGACAAAAGTTGGTGAGAGATTGGGACTTTTACTTCTTTGGAGTATAACTCTCAGGCTTGCCCAGCCAGTAGATAACTTTTTCATATTCTCTGCTAGCATTATGGAAGTTGCGTAGATGCCATGAACTCTTGTACTTCCTTCTCTCTCTGCCTCCACATCCCCACCTCCAATTTTGGGCACAAAATATACATCTTAATTTCACTATGATGAGTCCATGTTTGACTAGTTCGGAGAAACTCACCATGATGATGTCCCATCACATTTGTATGATTAGGCATTGCTCGAGGAGAAAAGATACATGATGTTGCTACTCTTGGAACAGCCTCATAATTCCTATGATCATCACCAGAGTAAGGAACTACCAGTTCCAGATCAGGAAAGGCTTCTTTTTCTTCTGCCAATCCAAAACCGAAGTGAACTTATTGAGAGACAGAGAAGACAAATGAGCTGTTGGGGGAGGCACAGTTGGATCATAAAGTGATGATGGAGCTAGCATGATTCACTGGAAATGTTCTTTGTTAGTTCTTGTGTCTTTTATAAAGAATACTAGCTGAGGACCCGGCAATGCCCGGGTTATTTGAGGAAGGCATTGTGTGCCAAGGTTGGTTCCTATTAGATGTGTATGTGGCTTGCAGTGGTCTCAGAAAGTTAGTGAAGGTACTGCAAGTCCCATTGGCCATGGTCCATCCCCCTCCCAACAGCACCAGGATGTAGAGGGGGTCATGGGGGCTCTTAGTGCCATGTTTGGTGTTGATCATTCATTGGATGAGGGTCGCAGTAGTCTCAGAAGGTGAGTGAAGGTACTTCAAGTCCCGTCATCCATGGTCCATCCCCCTCCAAACAGCACCAGGATGTAGAGTGGGTCATGAGGGATTTGTGTGCCAAGTTTGGTCTTCATTAGTCATTGAATGAGGGTCGCAGCAGTCTGGGGAAGTGAGTGGAGGTACTTCAAGTCCCATCATTCGTGGTCCATCCTCCTCAATACTGCACCAGAATGTAGAATGAGTCATGGGGGCTCTGTGTGCCAAGTTTGGTCTTGATCAGTGTTTGGATGAGGTTGGCAATGGTCTGGTGAAATGAGTGGAGGTACTTCAAGTCCCATCATCCGTGGTCCACCCTCTGAACTGCATCAGGACGTCCATTGGGTCATGGGGGCTTTTTGTGCCAAGTGTGGTCATGATTATGCACTGGATGAGGGTCACAGCGGGCTTGGGAAGTAAATGGAGGTACTTGAAATCCCATCCTTCATGGTCCATCCTCCTCTAAACTGCAGTAGGATAGAGTGTGGGTCATGGGGGTACTGTGTGTCAAGTTTGGTCTTGTGGTTCAGGGCCGCCTTGGTCTGTGGGTAATGAAGAGTTTGAAAGTACTATAAATCTCATAACCTGTGATGGTACTTCAAGTCCCATCATCCATGGTCCTCCCTACTCCAAACTGCAGTAGAATGAATAATGGGTCATAGGGGCTCAGTGTGCCAAGGTTGGTTACTGTTAATTCAGTAAACACACACAATTGATAGTAGCAGAGTAGCAGCGGCCCCTCCAGCGTTCTAAGCGATTAATGTGCCTTGAACCTTTGCAACCACACGGATATTGTGGTCTTCAGCTCTGGGACTGGACTTATTTGATTGTATGGGGAGTGTGGCAATAGAAGTGGATATTGCATATCGTGCTCACATTTATGTTACATTGTACCCCCTCCCCAGTCCTTACCTCATACCTGTATAACTCCAAAGCTGTTTTTCCACTGTGTTTAAGTTTATACCATGTTGCAAAGTTCCTTTATGCCAATTTTGGATTGAATATATGTACCTAGATTGTTGTACATTAACCCCCAAAGGGTCTTATGATTTTGTTATTGATAAATAATATAATTAACTCTCAGTCTTGCAGTGTATATACTGTTAATTCAGGCCATACACAATGTCCCATTAACTGAGGCCTAGTCAGGGAAATCAAGTTAATGAAGCCGTACTGTAAATTTTGGGCCTGGTTTGTGATTAGTAGGGGCTACAGTGTTTTCTGGGAAGTTAATTGAGTGAAGGTACTGCAAATCCCATCATTCGTGGCCCATCCTGTCCTAAACTCTCTTTTGGGGCCTGGCCATACACAATGTCCCATTAACTGAGACCTAGTCAGGAAAATCAAGTTAATGAAGCCTTACTGTAAATTTTGGGCCTGGTTTGTGATATGTAGGGGCTACAGTGTTTTCTGGGAAGTGAATTGGGTGAAGGTAGTGCAAATCCCATCATTCGTGGCCCATCCTGTCCTAAACTCTCTTTTGGGGCCTGTAATGTTCTGGCCTGCTCTGCTGGTAATTGTTAACTTTAAAAGGCCGAATGGCAGGCAGCCATTTTCTAAAAGCTGAGGGGGAGGAGAAAACAGGAATCCATTTTGTTTTCACAGAGCCAAGTGGGGAGGGAATGTTGATGGTGCCTTTTTCCCCTCAGTGGGAAGAAATCCTGTTGTTTGAATGTAGAGGCCTGGATTCTGGGATGCTGGCTAATCAGTGGCAATCAATGCCCTCTGTCTGGTGCCTTAGAATTTTGGAGTGGCGAAGCTGGCCAATCAAAGGACTTTATGCAAATAGCTGCCACATATCTGCCCTTCCGCCCTTCCGCCCTCCGCACACATACAAACATTCCGCTTTATTAAGGTATACAGATAAGACCACAGATTTTGACAAAATATTCTAAGATACATTCTATATTTTGCAGGGAAATAGAATTCTTTTTTAAAAAACCAAACAAAAACAAATGAATTAGTTTGGAAGCCAGAACCATGGATAATGAGATTGTATCTGACTCATTTAGGATTAGTTCCTGGAGAAAGACGAAAATAAAGTTAGTAAAGAAGATGGAATGTTGGTAGGATGCCAACATCCTTCCAATGGAGCAATGGGCCTCGCTGGGCAGGTGACATTTTCCCCATGTGATGAGGAAAGCATCACCAAGAGAGAGCTGTGTGTGGGGCTACAGATTCACCCCACTTTTCTCCCGGGTGCCACACTTCTCTTGGCCTTTATGATGAGGCCCCTAGTTTCTGCTGCCGTGCAATTGAGTGATGAACAGTCTTATATGAACACATTCTTGTTGATTGCCCATACTGGCCTGATATGCGCCCCACAATTTGCTTGTCATATGACATTAAGCTTTATGGTAAATACTGCCTGGTACCTCTTTCAGCCCCGAGATCCTGTGTTGAAAGTGAGACTACCATTGTTTCTTAAGCACTGCTGCTTTACTCAGTTCTCTGCAAAAACGGAATAGACTGCTTTGAAGTTTAGAAAGGTTTTTTTAGTCTAGACATAATAAACAACAGGTTGGAGCATCCAGATTGTCCTGTGCTGAGTCACTTCATCCGTTATTGTGTACGAAGGCCAGCTGAAGTCCTCCTCTGAAAGATTTCAGTAGTTTCTCTTTGTTCATTAAGGGAGTTACCTCACATGATTGCCAAAGCAGTTCATCTGTTCTTTTCCAAAATAACTAGCAATAGCTGGTTGTGGTCGGTTTATTACCCATCAAACAATTCAGTCCTATATTCGTTTAATAAAACCCAATTGCTCAATCTTGCTTAAAGACAATCTTATTTTGACACAATACCTCCACCCTAACAAACTGTGGGGGAAATTTTTAACTTAAAACTTTTAATTGAACCATTTGGGATGTATAGAGCAGTTTTCTACAAGTGTTTCCTTACACAACAAGTATATAATTGTGTTAAGCAACACTAGACGCATGATACATTGCTGTGTTTTGTTGAGAGTCTCCCTTTTCCATTCATATTTGTCATCTTCCCCATATGAAAGCCATCAGGACTATTTTTGTCGTCCTTCAAATCATTTCTGACTTATGGTGAATCTTTCTTGGCAGAACTTGGTCAGAACAAGTTTGTCCTTGCCTTCCTTCCAGACTAAGAGAGTATGGCTTGTCCAAAGTCACCCAGAGGATTTCCATGGTCAAGCAGGCATCTGAACTCTGGTCTCCCAGTGCCCCATTCCTGATATATGAAGTAATCCTATTAGTGTTCCATGGTTTGGAGGACAGAACTGTGATAGCCCATCCTCATTTGTGAATGTTAGTCAGATGGTTTACTAATCTACTGAACATGGGGAGAGGGAATTCATTGCATATTTTGCTTTAACATATGATCATCCAGTTTGTTTTCCCTAAAAAATCAAAGGCTTCAGCCAAGATCCATGGATGGAGGAAAGCAGTGAAATTGCAAACCTCAGTGCACATAGCAATGCATAGTGAGAGCTGTTGCGGCTCCTTGTAAATCTTTACACCAGCAGTTTTCAACATGTGGGTCCCCAGGTGTTTTGTCCTATAGCTCCCAGAAATCCCAGCCAGTTTACCAGCTGTTAGGATTTCTGGGAATTGAAGGCCAAAACATCTGGGGACCCACAGGTTGAGAACCATAGAAAAACAATATCCAATGATGCAACTGCACTTATGACATAGTTTATACACTTGCTGAAGGTATCTAACACCTCCTGCTAAATTTCTGGCTGAAATAGATGTGAATCGGGAGCTTCTCTGCTTGCCCTTAGCAATTGTAGCAGCTATAGTAGTTCATATACAGTACATATACAATACTACATTTTACTTAGAAAACGCAGATAAATAAGCCCCCCCCAAAAAAAACAAGCTACTTAAGAGCCCCCTCAGAAAATTCTTTTTTATTATTGAAAATTGTCCAATACTTTCTGTGTATTTACAGAAAGGCAATACATAGATATCATACAGTGATAATAAACACATATGATGCATTTCTGAATCATATTAATCAGTATGCCCTTATTTGCATGAAAAGTAATATCAGCGGACATATTGGTTCTTTTAACAAAGCTGCTCATCCCTTGAGAAATGGAATCATTGTTGTTGCAACAAAAATATCTCTTAAAACAACAGATATCATTAACCAAAACATCAGAGAACCTTCTCACTAGATAACTCCATCCTGGTTTATCTTCTTATGACCGTGTGTGGAAACAACAGCAGATGCTTTGAATAGATGTTGACAAAACTAGTCAGGAACATTTGGATTAAATTCTGTACACATTTATTGGCCATTGATCTCCTTATATTACATCATTATAAAGATTATAAGGAAGCAATTGTTTCATTTGGAAAAGTAAGATCTTGGGGGGGGGGGGTTATCTTTTAAGTCCAATTACAGATGTTACCAGGATGTGTCATTAGCTTTCCTCAAAGGGAGTTACAAGCTTTGCAAGATTTTTGGCATTAATACAAAAGCCGTGGGGGGAGAGTGGAAGCTCCAGGGATTTAATGAACAGTGGGATATTTCATGCATGACTGGGAAGTGACAGGTAATTTGGACATCAGTTAGGGAAAGCTGCTGGGAAAGATAACACCTCTGCAGGAAGCTATTAGAGCAGTTGCTACAGTGTTGACTGCTCCTTTTAATTATATGTAGAAATAATTTCTCATTTGCTCCTTTATGTTAAGGAACTGATCCCAACCATTTTGTGAAACAGTAAAACTTGAGGCTTTCTAAGGTCAAAGTGCCTTTACAGTTGAACTTTAATCTAAAACAGTGACTCTCAAACTTTGGTCCCCCAGGATTTTTTTTATTTTAGTTCCCCGAATTGGCCTCTAGAAGCTGAAGTGTAAAATCCTCAGTCCCAAAAGTTTGAGAACAACTGGGCTAAAAGACTGAGATTCATTTCGTTTTAGAATGAATCTCGGCAGTCATAGGATCTATCTTCACTGTAGAATTAACACCATCATGGCTCAATGCTATGGAATCCTGGGATTTGTAGTTCGTGGAGGCACCAGCACTCTTTGGTAGAGAAGGCTAAAGTTCTCGCAGAATGACAACTCCAGTGATTCCATAGCATTGCCAATTAAAGTGCTATCAATTTCAACCGTGTAGTTATCAAAGATATCACTGCTGGCTCAACAGCCTGCAAACTGTAATCAGGAAATATAAAAACAATTCTGAACATGTGCACAATCTCCATCTGAATGCTGGGCACACAGGATTAGGGATGTCGGTTTGTCATTTCCCTGGTAGCACATTCCTGCCCTAGTCTAAAGCAATTGGTTACAAGAATTCTGTGCTGGCTATTCAACTGGCCCTGGATTTGCGTGTAGGCAAAAGAGTACAAATAAATGCTACGCTGTCTGCTAAGCACCAGAGACCATAGTCACTGAGGAATGAGGATGCATTGTATAAATCGTAATCCTTTCAACTCCACTGTCTGAATAAAGAGGGACACTCACTCCCTACAGTGTTGGAAAGTTTCCTTGTACATTTGACAGGAAGAGAGAAGAAACATTGAATGAAAAACATGTTAAGCCACTCTGGAAAGAAAGAATACTTGTATTATCCTACTTGCTCTCTTCTTTCTCCCTCCCATAAACTAAATTAGCTCAGATTTACTGAAAGATTGTGAAATGATTATACCATATTTCTTATTATTTCAATAGGAAAGTTCTAAAGGTCAAAATCAAAATTTATTTGGAAACGTGGACCTATGCACAGTATTGTAATCATATACACTCAGCCCTCCACATTCACTGGAGTTAGGACACAGGGCTCCTGTGAAAGCCAAACACTATGAATAAAAATTGCTGGTTTTGTGTCTCTTGTCTATTGGAATTATGTAAATCCCAATAAAATATTTTGTCAAGGACTAGGCTATTTTTAAAATATTTTAATTACATTTTTTAAAAACCTGAGACAATGCATTTATGGGCCTTCCAACTTCCACTGTAAGTTGACCACAGAGTCATGCTGGATGACCTAGGGATTCCTAGAAAGGAAGTTTTAATCAAATATGTGAATATTCAGATTCACACATTTCAAAACCACAAATGTAGAGAGATAACTAGTCTTTACCCCTTCCTTGATCATGGGCCATCCTGTAGTCTTTTGGGTTTCTGGGTTTCCTGAAACGTTTACAGAATTCTTGGGTTTTGACAGCCAGAATGGATTTGGGGCATCTTCTTAAAATTGGGAAGAGGATAAAAAAGAGAAATAAAATATTTTTTACACATGCCAGGTTTTTTTTTTACTTGCTCAAGAGCATTATTTCCCTAGGGTGAATTTCGGAAAGGGTGTCTTTGGATAATGAGAGTCCTTGTTCTTTTTTACTTTTGATGCATGTATTGCAAATATAAAGAAAAAGAAAAAATCACCTCATTTGTCTTACAAAATTCTAAACCTGTACCTCCAAAACAATAGTAATCTGACATTTTCAATTCTGTTCTGATAAACATGTCCAATACAGTGACACCACCAAATACAGCAAAGCCCCTTCATACTTAACTATTTTACACTGAAGTGTGTCACATGGAGAATCTAGCTTCCAAATAGTTTTATATAGGATTGTGTACCAAGTTTTGAATCTACTGCTAGCTTCTAACTCCCAAAATGAATTGTTTAAAGCCAAGGCAGTTATGTGAGATGTTTATTGGCTGCACTTTTCAAAGAAAGAAATAAGCTCATAAACCTGACCTCTTACGAGCTGGAGAGCAACCTAAATGGGCCAACAGTTTTCTTGGTGAAATGTAGATGCTGACCAACTCTGTTCATAGGATCTTTAAAAACCAGATTGTTTCTAATAACTGCTTTACTTAATTGTCTCCCCAAAACCTGAAAAGTATAATAGTGAAGTCACTTCTCACAGATTTGTTTTTTCCACAAACAGGTCTTGTTAGGAGGGGGAAATCCAAGTCTCTCACTAGTAAAATATTATCCAGTTAGTTACTTACTTCTCCTTCTCTCTCTCTCTCTCTCTCTCTCTCTCTCTCTCTCTCTCTCATGCAGATTAATCCTGGAAGTAAAGCTGCTCTTGCCAACCTTTGCCCAGGTGATGTCATTCTGTCAATTAATGGAGAGAGCACAGAAAATATGACACATTTAGAAGCACAAAACAAAATCAAGGCTTGTCTGGATCAGTTAACACTTTCTGTAAACAGGTAACTAATTGCATGTGCTTTTTTATGCTGATGAACTAGGTCTGTGCAGAGATTCATCAAACTATGTATATTGAAAAAAGTGCATTGATACATAATGTATTGACTGTAAACATGTTTTCCCACACAGATTATGAACCTAAAACATAAGGTAATAAGAAAATAGTAGAATCAGAATAGAGGCCTATTTAATCAAGCATCATGTTTGCAACATGACCAATCATTTGCCCATGAGACGTTCACTGGCAGGACACAAGTGTAACTGCATGTTACATCATGTTCGCCAAAAGGTCATATATATATAGAGGCTAGTCTGCCTTTGATCCTGAAATACATAATGGTCTTAATTAACAGCCTTTGGTGGTCTCAGCCACCATTTATTCATCCTGTTCCATTTTAAAATTAGCCAAGATCTGTGGCAGTAAATCTCACAATTTAACATGTAGTGTGCAAATAAGTGCACTTCCATTTAAAGAAAGAAATTGCAGCAGAGGAAGGCCTGTAAATAAATCTTAATGACATATGGTAAATAATGTATATAGGCACATATGTCACAATAAATAATGTGTTTGGAGACCTTGGGGGCCAAAGTCGATTTTTAAGCTGATTGAGACATTGATAGCATTATTAATGAACCAAATTTACTGAATATTCTGGTGGGAATAAGATTTGCAGATTACATCTGTTGTTAACAAAATCATGATAAAAAAATCATTTTTCAAGAAGATTCCAAATAAAGTAAAATATTCACGTGCTGTAGCTGGTTTTTGCTTTTTTCCTTTCTCCTTTGAGAGAACTACTATAATTCTGTTTCAAATTATTTTTATAATCCTGCAAAAATGGACTATTTTGTAAAACTAATTTTATCTTTAACAGTTTCAAACCTGCCTATTAAGACTTCCAGTCTAAGCTAAAGCTGTGTTTTCATATACAAGTAACTACTGATCAATTGCATATTCTTATCTTACAAAAAGTTTAGACTTCAAGAAATATTTGATATTCAATGTATTGCTTTAGTATATTAAAAAAACCCTTCATAACCATGCTCCAGTGTATTAAGTCGCGCATAGCGAAAATAAATTACAATAAATTCCAAGATAGGAAATGGCCTGTGCTGATTCAAAGAAACTGCGAGCACTTTAAAGAATATCTTCAGAAGTTGACCTGTAACCTGACATTTCCCAGGTTGCATTATAAAAGGATTTTTGACCAGAGAGTGAAATTCTGGCATATTCCCATTTTGCATAAAACTATAAAAATTCCACAGAAGTACATCAAGTCAAGTGAGAGCTTTTAGTCTTCCATACATGGAGGAGTATCTTATGTGGAATCCAAAAGGGGCCTCACTATATCCATTTATGTCAATCAGAAGCTTTCCATCCATTTTCATGGGAGCTGACCATATACAGACTGTAATAGAAGACCTTGCACACAAAAAAAATTCTATAATAAGCATTCCAGGCAAAGTAGCTTAATTGGCATAGCAGTGTTTATAAGAATCTGTCTTGGCCTAAATAACGGTTCATAAATCTGTAGCAAAAAGTACACATCAAATGAAATTTTGTTGCTAAAGCATTTCCAGTTATTTATTAGGTAATAGAGTAGCCCCCTCCCCTTATCTGTAGGTAATATATTCCAAGGCACCCCATGGATGATTGAAACCACCAATAATACTGGACACTAGACCAGTAATATTTTGGAGCACACAGCTAGCCAAAAATAAATGAAACTGCAGAAAGTAAAGCCATGGAGTGGGTACTATTGTATTTCATAACTTCCCCCCAGCAGTTCAGAACAGTTTCTGAAAACAAATTTGGATCTGTTCCTTGCCACTGTTCTATGACCTTCATAATCTGCCCCATTGTGCCTGTTGCTCATTTCTGCTTATTTGTGTTATCTGAGGCAACTGCCAACATTGAAACTCCAGGAAAGGCATCGAAGGCCGGGACAGGGCAAGGGAAGGACAGCAGATACAGTTTACAGTATAGTGCTTGTGTTTGGGCACCAAGGTACTTGGAATTTAGATACGGCCCCTGTTCCCAACCCTGGTAACACAATGAATTCAGTTCTTATCTCCTTTAGGTCCAAACAGCCATGTGACTCAAGCAGGCTATTCTAGAAAAAGGCACCCAGTTAATTTTGTGGGACCATTCAGCACATATTTTCCTGAAGTATGTACATAATGGGAGAGGTTAGGGGGTAAGGGATTATCTCTGTACTATGCAGTTAGTTAAAACATGTATGCTACAATTTACAACAGTGTAGGATCAAGGATTTAGGTTCCCACTAATATCATATCACTCCCATTTGCCTTTAGGTTTATTGACGGGATGAGGAAATTGTTTGTTCAGAGTTTGGGGCCTCTCAAACAAGAACAAAGACAGTCTCTATTGGATTGTAACTATTTTGAACTTTTTCAGCTCCAAATGTGGGAAGGTGAAAACAGAGGAGCTGTGGGCTCAAAGTGTCAGCAGAGGTCCAAAGGGCCACACAGGGCATCTCAAAGGGCCACCTGTACCCCATATGTGCACAGACCCATCCCTGCAAATTTATATGTTTTATTACAGCATTTATATTCTGCCCTTCTCACCCTGAAGGAGACTCAGGGCGCATCATAGAGCACATATATGGCAAACATTCAGTGCCGCTAAACAGACAGGACAGACAACAGATAGAGGCATTATGTCGGCATTTTTCCCAACTTCAGCATCCTGGAGGTTGTGCTCAATTCCGGCCACAGGAGGTGCTGTCACTCCATCCTCTATGACAAAAAGCCCTCGATCACAGACTTCCTCCTTCCTTTGATTGCCGGTATTTTCTGGTATTTCCTTTATGGTGACATAAATTATCTCCCCGCTTAAGTGTTGCCTAATTTCTCTACTCACAGCTCATGGCTGTTTCTTGAAGTGCTTAGGTGGACAGTAAGCAGGCTAAAGCCCAGCTTTAATTTTTTTAATTAATGTACAAACATTGTTATTTTTCTTTAGAAGTTGCCAAGAGAAATTTTGTCATTTGAAACCTGTTGGTCATTACATAAATAAGAAAATCAAATGAATCCTTTGCAACTGTAGCCAAATATGAAAGTTTCACAGCAAGAACCTAAATGTATGTAGCCTATTGGTCCAGAGAAACCTGTGACAAATGCTGGAGCCAAATGTTCATTTGCCTTAGGGAAAACTTAGTAAACATGTGGCAAAGGCCTAGAGAATAATAGTACATGAACATTCTGAACAATAGAATATAATGTTTTAAATTATAGACAGGATCATAATTTCTACATCACTTGATTCTAGGATTACAGTACTAGTTAGATTGCCCTTGACGTTCCCTTCCTAACGGTATCATTCTCATGTTCTGAGACAACCGGGTATTCAGTGCTATTTACACAGCAGTTTTCAGATAGTTGAAATTTGACAGGATCATTTTCTTCAGAGACAACACAATGTCATGCTTTCAACACCACATGTGTTTTCATATATCTTTCATGAGCACATTTCTCTGCCAGAATAAACTCTGCTGTGGCCAAAGAAGAATTCTGCTCTTTTGATCAACACTACATTGACCTGAGGGAATGGGTCAAATATGCCTCCCATTATTTGGGAGGTAATGAATAGCAACTGGGCTCTAGATGGAAACAATGATCTACATATGTGTTTTAGAATGTGTATCGTGATGTGGGTGTCCACTAGGTGCTCGTTAGACAAATGATGTCCACATCACATTATTCTGAGTGGCATTCATAATAAGGATGCACAATGTGAGATGGATTGTACTATCAGTGTATTTTTTTTTCGTGTCAGGAGCGACTTGAGAAACTGCAAGTTGCTTCTGGTGTGAGAGAATTGGCCGTCTGCAAGGACATTGCCCAGGGGATGCCAGGATGTTTTGATGTTTTGCCAATAATAATAATGTACCTTAATGTCACTGTGTAGCCATATTTGAATAGCTCTATTTCCTTTAGTATTGATATGACAATCTTTGATTATCTGATCCAGGAATATTGCAGGAGGAAAAATATGGCACAGGATTAGAGGGAAAAGTGCCTGTGAACAGTTTGAAAAAAATGACTTTAAAAGCATTTAAAGCTATGATGTTGTACACCACCATACAGCAATTATTATCTGAGTTCAAACTAAATGATAAATTTAATTTGAACTCAGATATTTTATTCTCTAATGCTCTGAACATATCCAGAGGAAAGGGCCAACAATTGGCTGAGCAGATTGGCACAGTTCACTGTCATGTTCACATTTGTTAATGGGAATGTGTTCTTCATTGTATCTGAGAGCAGCGGGGAAGCCTAAGTGGCAAAAAACAGTACCCAGGATACATATAGTTCAGTCCTCCAGTGCTTTGCTACAGTCTTTGCCTACATTCCCTGCTCCCCCTGAGGCAACTGCCTCACTCTGCCTAAGAGCAAAATCAGTCATGCTAATAAATTGAACTATATCTCTCCTTGGAATTTTGACTGCTCTCCAGCTTCTTCTAACCTAACTAGAAGACACATGGCATTTTGGCCCATTCAGGTTTTAGTATAAATTTATAAATGCTTACTTATCTATTAAAATAAACAGTTCTGCACTATTTAAATCTGAAATATATCAGCTTCCAAATTTTAACAACTGCCTTTAAAAAAAAGCCAAGTCTCTCCTAATGGGAAAAACCAAATTGTTTATTTTACTCAGTAAGCAAAGCAACTACCATAATAATTCTGTTTTTAGCCTGGACCATATTAAGCATCTGGGTGACATGGTTTTTTATATTCTCAGCTCTGCCCTAAGCAATGGGTTGAGTTCCAAGTTATTCTGTCTGGCCAAAAAAAATTAGTCACTGCTCAAGCCAGATCCAGACCTATTTTGTGACTGAAAATGAGTCATCTTTTTGAAAGAAAAGTGAAGCCAATTTAATCAGGAAGTTACTCTTGTGATAATGAATCTAGACCTCCCATATCCTAACCCGTGTATAAACTTAGCATGCCTTACACCATTTTCTCATATAAAATATCCTATTTACTAAAATTATTGCTCACCTTTTTTGGCTAAATTACCTTGACAAAATTAGGGTACACATTAGAATCATGTAATAGGGTAATCTTAGTGCTAAGTCAAAGCAAAAGGGGAAGATGCTTCAGCAGCATCTGGAGCTCCTATCTGAGGGACTTCATCTCTAATTTAATGGTCATGGCTCAATGCTATGATATCCTAGGATTTATGGTTTGACGAGTCATCAGTATTCTTTGGCAGAGAAGACTCAAGACCTTGTAAAACTATAATCATCATCATCTTTATATCCCTCCACCATCTCACCGAAGGGACTCGGGGTGACTCACAAAAGCACTCAATAGTGCAAAAACATAAGCAAAATAACACAATAATTTTCCATTGCTGGAAAGTTTGGTGTTCTAACAGTTTTATTTTAAAAGAAGGGATTCTAAGCAGACAGCAACTATAATGGACATATTACAAAGAGTGCACCTTTTGTTGCTGTGTATTACATTCATCAGCAAATTCTTCTTTTTTTCATTTCAGTGTTTTAAAAATTAAGGTGTGCATTAGATTCAGTGGTTCATTAGACTCAAGTAAATGCAGTATTGTTTAAGTTCTTTACATTTCAAAAATTGCTGTATGGTGGTGTACAACAATCAAATAATTACAATGCATTAACTTTAATTGTCTGGGTTCTTAAGTCTTTTTTAAATTATATAACATTACGATTTTGCATTTTGACTGAGCTGTCATTCAATTCTTCAAATTTCATGTGGTATAAGCATGATATAAGGCCCTACAGTGACTGTTACAATTTAGTAACAATGTTTACAGTTCTTTAGGGCCCATAGCCATAAACACTGACCAGCTTGCATAAAGTATATCAATCTTCAAATGAAAAGTAAAAGTCAGGATCTAGTACTGTCTAATATGCAAATTTTGAGGGTTGGATAAATGGCCTTTAATGCTCTCTTTGAAGTATTTTAGCTGTCATTTAAATTAAGTGATTCCATTTATTACTATTATTATTAACTTCACTTATACCCTGCAACCATCTCCCCAAGGGGACTCGGTGCGGCTTATGTGAGGTCGAGCCCAACAACATGTAATAACAACATAACAGCAATTATAAAACAATACCATCAATCAAATTCAAACATAAGCAATAACATACAGTTTAAAAACCATTTCGGGCGGGCCAAATGTGAATATTAAAATTTTAAAATAAATAACACGTGATGTAGACAGAGGTAGATTATATATAACAGGAAGGTTTCAGGACAATGTGGGGCAGACATCCAACCTGTAATTAAAGTGCTTCTGAGGATCTTTGTAAGGATTGAACACAGCAGGGCATCATTTACTTTATTCAGGGAAGGCACATTTGAACAGCCACATCTTCAGGCTCCTCCTAAAAACTGCCAAAGTGGCTGCTTGTCTAATCTTCTTGGGGAACGTGTTCCAGAGTCGGGGGGTCACTACAGAGAAGGCCTCTCCCTCGTCCCCACCAAACACGCCTAATAATTTAAAGGCTCATTGGTGATCTTTTCTTTGCTACAGCTTTAAATAACCGAATGGATGTCCTTTACAGATAGTGCAAGTACTTACTGTCTCTTAATTTTAAACATTCTCTTATTTTGTTGGCTGGCTTTTAAAGGCTTTCAGTTAGATTTGACATATTAAGAACCAGTAAGAGTTGGGAGTATGAGAACATTTCCTTTATTTATAAATTTGCTGACACTTTAAAAAAAATTAAAAATCTCAAAGGAGTTTATAGTATTATATAGTGTTTAGAATCAAAGGATACAATACAAATCAGGCAAAATATAATGGTAATGTAAAATACTAGTTTGGGTGCCATCTTGATCTCTGTAGTCTATGGAGATCACTCCACATTGATGAACAGGAAAGCTGAAGAAGTCTTCCTCTGCAGCTCAGCTACACAAATTTCATAAAGTCACAGTGTGATAAGCAGGGCCTTCCCCTTCAGAGTGCTGAAACGTAATATGGAGGAAGATTTCCTCTCACATTACTTGGCCATGAACTGTTTAGGGTTATGTCAACAACTAGTAGCATCTTTATGATGTTTCAAGTTTTAATCTTCAGTTCATGCATGTTTTTTAAAGACCAATTCTGTAAATCATATCTGCAGCTGGCGTAAGGCAGGATAGTTTAATTCATCCTTGGATTTTCACTGTTTATGTACCAAACATTTTAGTTTGATTAAAAGTAAAACTTCTAAAATCCTATATAGTTGTGGGAGGAAAATGACAAGTCATTCTTCATAGTGAGGACAAGTAGTTCCTGTAATTTTGAGACACTCTGTTTTCGCACACACATGCATTCCTACCAACGAATAATGTGTCTGCTTTCCTGTTTATGTCCTTGACATGTTTTATTTCTCTGTATTTTCCACCAGTAATAAGAGGGAAGAAGAAGTGTAAAAAAAAACCCTCGCATTTAAATAAAGCAGTCCACTTTTACTGTTTTCTATTTACTCGGGGTTAAGAAGAAATGAGAGGGGAGGAATAGATTCTGAAGGTCGATTGAAATAGTCAAGTTGTTTATGATTTTGTTTCTCTGTGTATCTAATGAGTGAATCCCCATGGAATTTTGTACTGCTCATTCTTTGCCAAATAAGGTTCCATGGATGCCCGGCTATGGCAATGTGATTAATGGTCATGACAAGAGTAAGGACACTTCTCATTGAACAGCTTTCTTCTTCTGGCAATTGTTTCCCCATCTAATGCTCTTTATTCAATGAATTACTCACATTCTATTATGTAAAATAAGTTCTTAAGTTGTGTTCAGCGCCTGCCTTTTTCTTTCCTTCAAAAGTTCAGTTGGAATAATCACAGACTGATAGAATTTTTCCACATCACAATTAAAAGAAGGATTTGAGTAGGAAAGGGTTTGATTTGATACTAGAGTATTATATTTTTTTAAGTTAATATTTTCATAGAGTTCCGTGGAATAACATTTAATTTTATTTATTCATATGTCTTGCTATTCAGTCCAACAAAAAATTACAAAGACTCACTAAAATAAGTTTAAAATTTGACCAATGAAATAACAAGGAACAAAACTATCAATAGCAGAGATAGATGAGATAGAGTGCCAATATAAAATAGTATTAAGAATGACAAATGTAAAATGACTGGAGAAATAAAAGGATCTGACAGCAAAACATACAGCAGCCATCTCAAAGCAATTTTGTAGGGGGTGGGAAAGTGGGAGAGGATGAATGAGACTCACGAGAAGGGTTTCTAAGGACACGGGTAGTATGCAGGCAGCCTTAAGTGGGAAATGGTAACTCTTAAGCTTCTTGAGCCCAGGGTGGCGATTGTCTTGGACTCCTGCTGTTAACCCATGCAAGGAATAGAAACCGGAAGGGTAAGAAACCATTAACACAGCCACATAATGTAGGTTAGGAAACAAATTAGCCAGAGGCATCCAGATGACATTTCAGATGAATCCATTTCAACTTGGAATTAACCTGATTATCCAGGTTTAATCCAGATTTAAAAGATACTGCAAAGGTCCAGATCCTACTGAAAAATCCAGACTTTTGCAGGCATGGAGGCAGTAGTAACTGTCTCTTGGGATCATCATTTGCAATACCAGGAGGTGGTCCACACAGCCCTCACTCCTTGACCTATGTTTTTAGCTCTTAAAAAACAAAGGAAAAACCTCTGTTGGAGCCATGAAGCTTGCCACACCTTCCTGGGGCTAGATAATGAAACTATAGAGCTTTGGAGAGCGAAGTGGGGAATTCCCCTTCCAAAGCTCCTTTAGTTCATTTTCTAGTCCCAAGGAAGGTAAGACAAGCCTCCTGATTCCTGGAGGTCTGAACAAAACACCCACTGACTACAAGGAAGAAGAATTAGCCCATGTGAGACTCTTCGCCAAATGTGTTTAATGGGAAGAATAAGACAGTTGCCTATTTGTTCATATACAAGGTAGTGGAAAATCCTTGCCGTCTTCAAATGCAGCCAGTTTATGGGAGTGAATCATTTGTGGTTATTGCTGTAATTTATGAGGAATTACTAAAATGGTCCCCTAAAAAGTAGAAAATGTTCGTCCTTAAGGGCCTTCAAGATCAAAGGAGAACATCAAGGTGGTACAGTGTGCTTTACAAAGAGTAGTGCACATAATTCACTTGGGGAACTTTCACCGTATCTTTGTAGCCCTTAAACTAGGAGATACATAGGAATTGTGAATGTGTAACAGCAATGAGTGTATAACTCTAGATTACATGTTCATAACTGCCATAGAGATTCTGCCCAGCATGATCTAAAATGATTCACTGGGAAAAATGATGATGCTGGGAAAAGTGAAAGGCAGAAGAAGAAAAAAGGAAGACTGCACTACAAAGGGATAGTCTTAATCAAAGAAGCCACAGTTTTGAGTTTGCAAGACTTGAGCAGGAGAATGATGACTTGGGATGTTTGAAGTCTCATTTACGCTGTTGCCATAAGCTAAAACAGTGTTTTTCAACCTTTTTTGAGCTGTGACACATTTTTTACATTTACAAAATCCTGGGGCACACCACCAACCAAAATGACACAAAATGACACTCTAACACAGTAATACATATAGTTAATATGTTTTTTAATGTATTTATACACTCAGTGTGAAACCTGGGCCTGTTTCGATGAACACAACATAGATATCCTGGCAGGAGTGGCAGAAAGACACACACGAAAGTCTTGCTCAATTTATAGTTAACACACAATCAAAGAGCATCCTGAATTCTTGCAACAATGGAATTGAACCAAACTTGGCATATTGAACGCTCATTACCAACAGAAAGTACTGAAAGGGTTTGCTTGGGAATTGACCTTGAGTTTGGAAGTTGTAATTCACCTACACCCAGAGAGCACTGTGTACTCAAACAATGTTATGTTGTTGTTTGTTTTCTATCCAGAATCACAATGTTGGAAGGAGGTTCACCACTTTAAGGTCCCTAAAACAGGCATGGGAAAACTTCAGCCCTCTGGGTGCTTTGGACTTCAACTCCCACCATTCCTAACAGCCTGAGGCCCTTTCCGGCTTAAGTGGCTGAGGGGGGGAAAGGAAAAGGGCCTGAGGCTGCTAGGAATGGTGGGAGTTGGAGTCCAAAACACCTGGAAGGTCCAAGTTTACCCATGCCAGCTTTCGACACAGACCTCTTCCTCCCCCTTCCCCTTCGTGCCCTTTCTTCCCCCTCCTGCCAAACACTTACATTTTCTTCTCCACTTGGGCTCCCTTCTTCCCAGCCTCGCTCTACTCGCTTTGCCTCGCTTTGCTCACGCTGCTGCTTCTGCCGCCATTTTGATCCGAGGGGACAGCATGAGCGTGTTTAGGAGGGGAGGAGGGAGGGAGGAAGAAGTGACCCGTGCGGGTGCTACTGCGCAGACTCACCCCACGTCTTCCTCCCCCCTCCCCCCTCCCCTCCTGAACACGCTCACGGCAGTGTGAGCAAAGCGAGGCAAAGCGAGCAGAGCGAGGCTGGGAAGAAGGGAGCCCGAGTGGAGAAGAAAAAGTGTTCAGCAGGAGGAAGAAGAAAGGGTATTGGAGCTTCCAATTTCCCACGGCACACCTTATGATCGCTCACAGCACACTAGTGTGCCACGGCACACTGGTTGGGAAACCCTGAGCTAAAGGATACTTGATAGTAAACAACATTAAAATGTATTTGTTTAGGACTGCTTCTAATGAGAGTGGTATCATACTCACGTCCTGTAGGTGGGCTTCCCAGAGACAATACGTTGCCTGCTATGTAAACTGTTGGGCTAGAGCAGTGTTTCTCAAACTGTGCTCCTCCAGAAGTTTTTGGACTTAAGCTCCCGGAAATCCCAGCCAGATGTTAGGAATTGTGAGAGCCGGTGTCCAAAACATCTGGAGGAGCACAGTTTAAGAAACTCTAGAGTAGATCCTTGGCCTCATCCAGCAAGAAGACTCTTGTGTTCTTTATACAAAAAATAATAATGCATTGTATTAAAGGAGGGGATGATCCCAGCTGCATTACTTTCATTCTTACTTTGTAACTAACATTAAAGAAACACAATAGACATACGAGAAGATAACAATTTCTATAGAAACTCTCATTTTATTGGACGGATTTGTACTCATCTGAAAATATTTGTTCATCCTTAAATATATGAAATTGAAAAGATGGAGATCTAGTATGTTGAGCATTAAGCTTGCAAGAATTTGTAGAGGATTTCTGGTTTATTTGGGGAGAGGTCATGCAGCATAAATAGTGTGAACAGTTTTACAAACACTGAAACGTAGAGTGCGTTGCAGTAATCTATTAGGGATGTAACAAGAGCATGGACCACCGTGGCCAAATCAGACTTCCCAAGATACGGTTGCAGCTGGTGCACAAGTTTTAACTATGCAAAAGCTCTCCTGGCCACCACCAAGACCTGGGGTTCCAGGCTCAGCAATGAGTCCAGGATCACTCCCAGACTGCAAACCTGCATCTTCAGGGGGAGTGTGACCCCAACCAACACAGGCTGTAACCCTATACCCTGTTCAGCCTTTCGACTAACCAGGAGGACCTCTGTCTTGTCGGGATTCAATTTCAATTTGCTAGCTCTCATCCAGGCCAACACAGTAGCCAAGGTTCAAGGTCTGGATAGCCTCCTTGGTAACAGGTGGAAAGGAGTGACAGATTTGGACATCATCTGCATAGAGATGACATCACATTCCAAAACTTCGGATGATCTCTCCCAGCGGCTTCATGTAGACCAGGGGTGCTCACACCTTTTCAGCATGCGAGCTACTTATAAAACAACCAAGTCAAAATGATCTACCTACCCACTACAAAAATGTGAAACATATAACACAATATCTGCTTTGAACTGAGTTTTCTGAGTCCACACTGCCATATAATCTGATTCAAAGCAGATAACATGGGATTTTATTCAACTGTGTGGAAAGGACCTCAGATAACCCAGGGCCGGCAGCACTTGGCCGGTGCCGGAAGCCTGCGGGGCGGGACTGAGCCTTCCTCCTGCCCTGTCTGCAATCTACCAGTATGCCCTATGCGATCTACCAGTAGATCATGATCTACCTAATGAGCACCCCTGATGTAGACGTTAAACAACATCAGGGACAGTATTGAACCCTGTGGGACTCCACAAGACAACGGTTGTGGAGTCGAACAGGTGTCACCCATCAACACCTTTTGAGACCGTCCCTCGAGAAAGGACTGAAGCCGGTACAGAACAGTCCCTCCAAGCCCCATATCTGCAAGGTGTCTCAAAAAGATACCGTGGTCAATGGTATCGAATGCCACTGAGAGGTCCAGCAGAACCAACAGAGACACACTCCCCCTGTCGAGTTCCTGGCATAGATCATCTACCAAAGCGGCCAAGGCTGTCTCAGTTCCGTGCCCCAGCCTAAAACCAGACTGTGCCGGATCTAGATAATCAGTGTCTACCAGAAACCCTTGGAGTTGTGAGGCTACCACACGTTCCATGACTTTGCCCAAATAGGGGAGATTGGAAACTGGCCAATAGTTCACTAATTGAGTGGGATCCAGTTATGGTTTCTTCAACAGCAGTTTTATAACACCTTGTTTTAAGCTGGCTGGAATTTTGCCCTCCTGTAAGGAGGCATTAACCACCACCTTCACCCATTCTGCCAAACCCCCTCTGGCTTCCTTTATCACCCAGGACGGGCAGGGGTCTAGGATGCATGTAGTAGGCCTCGCCTCTCCAAGGATCTTGTCCACATCCTCAAGCTGAACCAATTGAAATGAATCCATCAAAATTGGACAGACAGGTGCTCGTGTTACATCCTCAGAGGCTGCTGATGAAGTGGTATCGAAATCAGAACGGATCAGAGCAACTTTTTCTACAAAGAACCAAGCAAATGCTTCACAGTGAGCTGCTGAGTTGTCAGGGATCATACACTGTTGGATGAATTGTCATGGTTGTTCTCCAGAGAGTGCTTCTTTGTGTGTTTTCCCATGCTGTTGTGAACTGGGAATAATTTACCCAGAGCTGAACAGTCAAACTGAGATCAGGATTTGGCTCACTGCTGCCTATTTCAGACAGCTGTACCGTAATCTCTCTCGGAAGCACTGCACTCTCTCTCTATTGTAGCTTTCTTTGTCCCCTCTGAATCAGTTTGTTTTTCAATGTCTCCAAGCAGAAAGGTTAATAGGGAGAAAGCAAGTCATCTAAATTCCAACAATACCTCAGTTCTCCTGGCTCTAAAACCAAATTCTAAGGGCCTTTGTTTGAACTTTTCCTTGCTCAAAGTAGAATTGATTCCAAGCACAGAAAAACCAGGATTGTGGATGACTAAACAGAAGAGCGTTTTTCATGCAGCTGTGGAAAGATTTATTGGTTTGTATTATGGCAACCTTTAGAATAAAATGATTTTCCTTTTCTGTGTATTGGCAATTAATTTTTTTTAAAAAATCCAAGTAAATAAAATAGCGCAATAACAGTACATAGAAAGAAGAAAGAAAAGAAAGAAGAATTATAAATACAAACAGGGAAAGCAAAGGAGAAAAAGAAAGATAAAAATAGCTTCCATTCCCCCTGGAAATTATTAAACTAGAACAAACTATAAAATCCACCAATGCCTCCCATATAATTGAATCCTCACCTCCTTTTCATAAAATACAATCATGGTAATTAAAAAAAACCCAAATCTTATACCTTCTTAATTAATTGTTGCAACGTCCACATGCTTTGCAAACTTCTTGGACCCTTGTGGAGAGAGATAAATCATCAGTGAGAACTGCTTCCAGAGCAACAGAACTGCAAGCGTTTGTTAGTAAGACTTCCAAGGGTGGAATGTGGCCAACTGATATCTCTTTCACAGGGCTCTCTGAAAGAAGTGCAAGACGGCTGTATTCCATCCCTGGAAGTCTTACTGGCAATTTTTTTTGAAGAATTTCTGTTTTTTGGAAGCATCCCGACCCCCATTTGATTGCTTTATCAATATCCAATTGCACATTACAATTGCAGTAGACCAGGGGTGCCCACACTTTTTCAGCATGCGAGCTACTTATAATAAAACCAAGTCAGAAAGATCTACCTACCTCCTCAAGGCTGGAGAGGGGGGGGGCTTGTCACGCTATGCCACCACTGGCTTGAGGATGGCAGTGCCAAGCCATCCTTGTGCTAGCCCACCACTGGCTTGGCATTGCCATCCTCAAGCCTGGAGCGGAAGCCAGAGGGGGGCGAGCCAGACCGTGCCAAGCCCCACCCCTCTCCCTGGCTTTGGAGCTCCCAGCAGCTTCTCCAGGCTTGAGGATGGCAATGCCAAGCCAGTGGTGGCATAGCTAGCACAAGGCTGGCTTGGCATTGCCATCCTCAAGCCTGGAGAAGCTGCTGGTAGAGCGGAAGCCAGAGGGGGCAGAGCCAGGCCGTGACAAGCCCCGCCCCCTCCCCTCTGGCTTTGGAGCTCCCAAGCCTGGAGAAGCTGCTGGGAGTGCCGAAGCTGGGAGAGGGGGTGGGGCTTGGCGCAGCCTGGCTCCACCCCCCTCTGAGAAGTGCTCCATCCGGCTGGGATCGACCTCCTTCGGTCCTGGGATCAACTGATCGATCGCGATTGACTTCCTGGGCAGCCCTGCAGTAGACCATTGGATCAAAGGGTTTTACGTAAGTGTTAATGTTCAGTAAATTATTCAGTGGATGTACTCTGATATTATAAAATTGATCTAGGCCATTGTCTTTATAATACACGTCAAACTTACATTTCCATATCACACTGAACTATAGCTTATCATTGCATACATTAGTGTTGGGTTTCTTTGACTCCCCCCTAGTGCTTAAGGAGATCTAATGCTTTTGTTTCCATTTTAAAATAAACTTTGTGTTCTCACCTGGCCGAAATGCAGTTAATCTTAATTGTGGTTGACCTTTATTTTCTTACCAGAACTGAATAAATGAAAGGGTGAGCATACTCAAATGTACATTTCCACCTTTCTGCAGTTTGCCCATTCTACTGACTCACTTTCCTCTTCTTTGTGCAATGTAGGTTGCTCCTGGAACAAAAAAATGTGGCTCCAAAAGTGTGATTTGTATCACTGTGCAGCTCCTTTTCTGAATACACAAACAGCTTTGCAGACATTTAATTTTCCAGTATCTCATTTTGCAGTGGGTTGCTGCAGTGGACTGTTGGGGGGGGGGTGTTTGTTTGTTTGTGGGGGTTTTCTTTGCAAAAACAAAACCCCAAACCCACTACAGCTCTTTTGGGTTACAGTGTAGAGGACTTTTGAAACCGAGGAAGATGTGTAGAAAACGAGACTTTAGCTAACTCTGTGGTGACCTTTTGGCTCTGCCTGCAGCAAGTGTGTGGTTGTGTTTATCATGACCCTGGCCTCAGCCCCAACAGTGAGCACCAGCTATTCTTGAATGCAGTGATGGAAAAGCAAAGGAGGGGAAGCCTATCATTATTTTTTGCAATGTCTGAATTGTTCTTAAATATTACCAGCCATAGGACACTCTGTAAGACTTTGAACAACTAAGGAAATGCCAGGGTGCCAATACCTGTATGAATATATCAAGATGGCAGTGTTATACTTGAGAGGACAATTGTAACAGAAAAAATGAGCACAATTAATATTATATAATTATGTAGCCTGACACAAAAGCCTGCTTTGTAAAGGCAAACAGATCCCCTTTCTCTCTCCAGAAAAGAAAGGCTGAAAGCTGTAATTATCTTGTGTGCTGGTTCCTAGTTTTTTGCCATTCTGTCCCTAAAACTATTAGAGAAATGTTTTAAGAAGCAATTTAGAAAATGAAATCAATCGAAAATAAATACATATCTCGTAATCATATTATTATACAGTATGAATGTATTGTGAAATAAATAGTATTTCACTGGTTCTTACACACACACACTTTTTTAACCATCTTAAAATCATTTTTATGTGTCGGATTCAAAATTAGCTGAAAGCAAGAAACAACTTTTATTGTATTATTTATATTTACAGCCCTGAATTTCTCATTGCAGGTCTGAAAACAAAGTTTGGTCCTCTAATATTTTAGAAGATGGAAAGGCACAAGCATATCGGGTCAATGTAGAACCAGAATCCCAGGTATGTATCCTTCTATATCATAAATACATTTGCTATTTTATAAGATTACAAAAGAAAATCACTTCATTTCACAATGTAAAAAGATATGATACATAATGCCAGATTTTGAAGGAAAAAAGCTGCTTTTACTGTATGTTGTAGTACTTTTCAATCTTCAATGCATATGGCATCAATCCATTTGTTGGATCTATTTAGAGTAAATCAGTTGAGTCAATGGAACTTAGATAAGAGTTGGTTTAGCAAATTTCCACTGATTTAGTGGCCTAGTTTAGTTGAAACTAACAGCTGTGTTTAAGCCTTATTTTTGTTGTATCTTTGACTTAATGTAGTTTCTAGAAAGTTTCATACCCAAAAGAAGATTTTCAGATGTCTGTATATACTGTTCTAATTTGGTGCTTGCTATTTAATTGGGTTACTAACATCTCCATACCATATACATGGACAGAGCCATCTGTTACATATCTATAGGAATATTTTTAGAATTCTGAAGAAACAAAACAAAATTGTAGACTTTGAACACCTATTGACTCTCTTATTTCAAGCACAATGTCTACTATTAGGTTTGACAGCTGTGCTTTCTTGATGAGCCAAAGGGCTAGTATAAACATTGCATGGTTGATGACATCTGAAGGAGCTTCATGTGGATGATTACACCCATTCTTGAGTAACAGACTCTCCACACAGTGGCAGGAATTTCACAACATAATCCATTTGAGACATTCGGAGTGCTAGATTACAGGTGTGTCACAATGCACTTGCCATCCAAAGTTAATTTCATTTGTTTATGTGCCAAATTCCTGTGGCTTAGGTGTATATTTTGGTAGTTCTGAAAAAGCAACACAGCATAAATGATATCGCTATGTCAGGAGAATAGCAGGTGAAGGCACTCTAAATCTATTTTCTTGCTCTTTGTTAGGGTAGAGCTACACTGCCCTTTATCCCAGGATCCAATCCCACATTATCTGCTTTCAACTGGATTATACAAGAGCCCTACCACACAGCCATATAACCCAGAATATCAAGGGAAAAAATCCCACACTATCTGCTTTGAGCTGGGTTATCTGACTCCACACTGCCATATATTCCAGTTCAAAGCAGATAGTGTGGAATTTTATTCAGCTGTGTGGAAGAAGCCTGAGTCTAGACTATCAAATAATCTGGAATAAGAAAATAATCTGACATCAAATCCTGGAATATAGGGCAGGAATTTCTTGCAGTTCATCTGCTATGTTCCTTGGGCTGAGTTAACAGTCTTATTGGGAAAACATGAGAAGCGGTGCACCCAGAAAGGTAGGCGGGCTAATGTGGAATTGGTGAGGACAGCAGTTCTGAATCAAGTTGCACTTCCTCAGAAGGAACAGATTCAGACCTTTGGCTTTGATGAGCTTTTGGCAATTTCAGCCATTGATTTTTTTCCCAGAAGGCCTGGTTTGTTCTTATAAATTAGTTATTCTTAACCTGTGGGGATGAAAATCTGGTCCACAAACCTCCTTCATCTTTATTTTATTTCCTCTCCTTTCGTGCCGCCTGCCACTTCTTCCCTGTCACTGACCATGACATATGTTCTGTATCAGAAATTAGAGCAGATGCAGTCTATCCAATGCAATTTTCTGAATCAGCACCCCAAACTGAATCTAAAGTTGACCAAAAACTGATTCGTAACCCTTTTGGTACTTATGTTGGAGAGCGGTCTCTGGTCAAGTAGTCCCTGATCAAAGTGGTCCCTAGTCAAAAAGGTTGGGAACCACTGTTCTAAATAAATATTCTGGCATCAAACCACTCAGAATATCTAAATACTTCCTCGTCCAATATGAAGCTGCTTGTAATTTATGATCATGTTATATAACCCAGAACTAAGGGAAGTCGCATTGGTGGAAATGCAGAACAGGCTTTTTTCCCTGGCAGATTCCTGATTACACTATATAACCAAATGTGGGGAAAATATGTTCCTTGTTTGAAAGTGTGTGGTGCTTACTTTGAAAGGGGTGGTTATAGTCCAGAAATGTCATTTATGTGACTGTCACAAATTTTACTGAAATGGTTGAGACTTGATGAGATATTCAATGAAAACTATAGCAAAAAGTGCAAAGTTTTTGCAGTTTAATAAACTTTTTTTGATGTCATTTTTGACTAACTTTAGGGAGTCTGTAAACCCTGTCATTTAGACTAGTTTATAATAATAATAATAATAATAATAATCTTTATTTGTATCCTGCTCCCTCTCCCAAAATGAACTCAGAGCAGCTTACAAAAAAATACAGTATACATAGTAATAACAGCAACCAAAACAACACAGAACAAATTGTAATTCAAAAACAAAGACAGCCATAAAAATATTAAATTATAACAATAGTTCTGTTCTGTTATCTGCACCCTTTAAATATGTTTTATGTTGTTCTTAATGTAGTTATTCTTACCATTCAATTGCTTTTAAAGTGGTGTATCACCTTGGGGATCTTTTCAAGCAGAAAGGTACAGTGATTTGTACAAATGGTAAAAATAAATAACTATTTTGACTAGCCTGTATGTGGCAAGCACAATGTTTTGCTGATCTATTCTATATTTATTGGCTGACATTTTCCGTTGCTCCTAGGCTATGTTGGCTTTTAAGGAATCAGTTAGAGCAACATCCTCTACCAGCTGTTTTCAAAAGAATTTGATGCTTTGCAAAGCTTTTCATATAATGTTAAATTGAGAACAAATGTACCTAAGGATTCTGTCAGACCTATAACAACTTCTACAGTTGGATAAAATGTATCCAAGAATACAAAAGTAATTTGCAGGTGTAATCTCAGAGCCTGTTGATCACCTGTGCAAATTCTTGAAGAACAAGGATCTCAACAGACTGAAGGAGGGAGAATGCTATTCCCATTTTCAATTCTCATGGCAAATGGAATAAACTTTATTCTCACATGTGTGTTGACTTAGCACATGAAGATGGGAGTTTGTGAACACTACCCCTTAAATCTCTTGTGCTGCCACTCTCCCCATGTGAAGAACAATAGGGAAGATTTCTCCTATGTGCAGATATTCCTCATGTAACTGGGAATCAAAAAGCATCAGGATCCTCAATCACATGGAAAGTGTAGCCATGCAGCAATCTCTCTTGTTCATATTCATTGCTCTCTATGTGAGGAGAACCAACTGAAGCAGAGGTGGGGATGAATGAGGCTACTGTGTTCATTTCATAGTATGTTGATGTAACCTTTGTGCATAATGACCAATTAAAGCTATAAAGCCATTTAAAGTCCTGGCAGTATCTTTTAAAGATTAGTTGCATAATTGATTAGCCAAAATTGTACCATTTGGTCTCAATGTAGAATCATTATTCTTACAATGTTAAGATGTATTTCCTCCCTTGGAAAGCTTACAAATATCTGTTAGCTTTACTATATGAAGCATTTTGAAAAGGTTTGCTTATGTTACACAAAAGTTTCATGAAACCACAATTACGTATTCAGCAGTATTTCGCTAGGTTTAGCAGTGGTACAACCATGAGATCAAAGTCTAAGTGAAAACTAACTGACAGTGATTTCAAATAGCAAGTAAGTAATAAGACATGGTTCATTGAAGTTGTGTAGATCAATCAGTATTGCATAAACAATGAGATCACACACACTGTAACCTAGGTTAATCGGCCAATAAAAGAAGCCACCCTGGAGTGTTATAAATTTCCACTAAAACAGCCGGCTAAATTGACATTTTAGATGAAAATGTGGATTGTTTGGGGCCGACCAGGGTTTTATTGCTTTCTGATGCATAGTAGTAAATTAAGAATATACATGAAGACACAGTTACCTAATTCTGCACCTTGAAAGCAAACATTGTATAATGATATTCCAGACTAACACACCTACACCTCTGAATACAAGACTTTGGTAGATGTAGTACTCTTTGAACATTTTGCAATTAAAACCACTAAAAAGAAGGAAAAAGAAAGAAACATGGGGGGGAAAGAGAGCTGGACATTAACTGATTTGAGTTGTTGTGAGTTTTCCAGGCTGTATGGCCATGTTCCAGAAGCATTCTCTGCTGAAGTTTCACCCACATGGCAGGCAAACTCAGAGGTTGTGTGGTCTGCTGTAAACTAGGGAAGTGGAGTTTATATATCTGTAGAATGTCCAGGATGGGAGAAAGAACTATTGTCTGTTTGAGGCAAGTGTGAATGTTGCCTGAGGATGCCTGCCATAGATGTGTGTGAAACGTCAGAAGAAAATGCTTCTGGAACATGGCCATACAGCCTGGAAAACTTACAGCAACCCAATGATTCCGGCCATGAAAGCCTTCAAAAACACAATAACTGATTTATCAGCTTGTCAATAACACCACAGAATGTAATTGGTCTAGGAACACTTGCTGAACACTTTGCTGACTTTCTCAAAAAGACAGCAAAACTAAATTCTTTCTCAAAAAGACAGCTAACCTATTGTGAGGATTTCAGGATCTCGCAGCATTGTGATGAGCAGTATCACTGCTTTAAGTGCAGAAATATGAGAAAGGAAAAATACAGGAGTAACCAATAAGTAGGTCTTGGGATATTTGGGGTTACCTCCAGTCTTCAAGGACCTCATTTGTTCTCCAAGAGTTGCAAATGTCTTTAGTATGGAGATGTAAACTCACTTAAAGTACTGTGGTTAGGTGTTCCTATTTGCCTGCTTTGCACTATAGTCACCCACCATTTTTATTCATTCCATTTCCATTGGTTGTTTTCAATTTGCATATAAGCAAATATTGTATTTCATTGCATAATAGTGATACTTTCCACTCCCTTTAAAAAAAAAGAATGGGGTGTGTCATTACTATCCAATACAGTTGTGGAATGAGGAAATGGGGATCTGCCCCTGATTCTCTGGTTTCTGTTTCGGTTTTTAAGATAATGATGATGATGATGATGATAATAAATGCTTTACCTCCAATAAGAGGAGGGATGATCCAGCTTCAAGAAAACAGCTCAGTTTGTGTTTGTTTATTTTTTTAAAAAATGGAAAGCCATTTTAGACTGATTTTTCCTCACTCCCTCTCTTCTTTTTCTCAAGGCAAGGCAGTTTAAAAACTATAAAATGGAGGTCTCTGTAGCTCCACTCTTCTCCAGGCCCGGATTACCCATAAGGCCACCCGAGGCCATGGCCTCGGGCAGTGGATTGGGGGGGCAGCGGATCCAAACCCCCCAAAAAGTTTTTTTAAAATTAAAAAAATTCAAAAAAGTGTGCATGCGTGCGCGGCGGGAGGCACATCTTTCCTCCCTCTGCCCGCCCTCCTTCCTTCAATCAAGGGAGGAGGGTGGGGCGAGGAAAGAAGAGCGCCCCCCCACCGCGCAAGATGCGCTGCAGGCGGCCCCTCCACCTCTTTCTCCTCCTCACCCCACCCTCCTCCCTTGATTGTAGGATGGAGGGTGGGGAGAGGAGGGGAAAGAGGCGGAGGAACCCCTGCCGTGCATGCACGCACGGTGGGAGGGCGCCTCTTTTTCCTTCTCTCCCCACCCTCCTTCCTTCAATCAAGGGAGGAGGGCAGGGAGAGGAGGGGAAAGAGGCGGAGGGACCCCTGCCGCGCATGCATGTGCGGCGGGAGGCGCCTCTTTCCCCTTCTCTCCCCGCCCTCCTTCCTTCAATCAAGGGAGGAGGGCGGGGTGAGGAGGAGATAGAGGCGGAGGGATGCCTGACGCGCATGCGTGTGCGGCAGGAGGCGCCTCTTTCCCCTCCTCTCCCCGCCCTGCTCCCTTGATTGAAGGAAGGAGGGCGGGGAGAGAAGGGGAAAGAGGCATCATCCCACCGCACGCGCATGCGCGACAGGGGTTCCTCTGCCTCTTTCTCCTCACCCCGCCCTCCTCCCTTTATTGAAGGAAGGAGGGCGGGGAGAGTAGGGGAAAGAGGCGCCTCCCGCCGCACGCGTATGCGCAGCAGGGGTCCCTCCGCCTCTTTCCCATCCTCTCCCCGCTCTCCTCCCTTGACTGAAAGTAGGGGGGCAGGGCGCAGAGGATGAGGCTGGCCTAGGGCGTCAAACTTCCATAATCTGGGCCTGCTCTTCTCTACTTTCTCCTTCCTCCGAGGCAAGGCAGTTTTAAAAACCTGAAATGGAGGTCTCTGGAACTTGAATATTGCCTCTTTTTTCCTTCCTCCAAAGAACTCCGTTCCAGGTTTTGTAAACTGTCTCAAAAGGAGGAGGGAGGGAAGAAGATTGGTGCTTCAGAGACCTCCATTTTATAGTTTTTAAACTGCCTTGTTTTTTGAGAAAGAAGGAAGGAAGGGAAAGTCAGCTTCAAATGGGTGTGCAACTATTATGCAAGGAAAACAAAAATACAGTTTTTGGCACCTAAGAAATGGAAGTGCGACTATTATGCGATGAAATACACTCTGTACTTGTCAGTTCTTCATTTCTTCATGCCAGATAATTTAGTGCTTGCTTGTTCTTTTTATGATTCCAGACATAGCCATTTCCTCCACCCACAACTGTATTTTTATTCCTTTCCAAACCTGAGTTCATTATTATTTTTCCAAACCTTAGCAATATGAATAATCATGTTGTTAATTATGTGGCATCTATTTTAAGGTCACTGTCTCCAATTTCTGAAATGTTTCCATTTTGCTCTTGAAGAGCTGCCACTGACTGTGCTTTTTGCAATGCATTGCATATATAGTTTAGAGTTTGGCTTCTGTATATCAACATTACAGCTTGAGCGGGCTGGTGAGGTTGCAGTTGCTTCCGTAATAAGTCCAAAAAGAACAAACTGAGAAGTACAAAGTGGCATGCTTCTCAACTCAGCATTTTAGGACTCATATGAAAGATTACTTAGTCTCAGCCATCCTATTCTCCTACCTAATATGTAATAATGTAACTTAGGTGTTTCAAACTTTTTGAGGCTCTAAACTACTGTTACAATTAGTTTTCCTACATGTTTTATAAGCTCATTAAAAAAATCTGGGTCCATGCCAAAGCCAAATTGCTGTAGAATAAATAATGCCACATGCCAATAAAAAGGATATTCGTTAGTACAAATTCCTCCATGCTTTGTCTCATATAGAGTTTTAGTCAAAATACTACCATATGGTGTTAATGAAAGAATGGGATGTTTGGTTTCTTGACCACTTGCATACGGCCAGATTTGACAGCTTGCTGGCACAGCAGATATTGGAAACTCATGTTTCAGGCTGCGAGGTCAGACTCTGCTCTTGTTAATTGACAGTAGTTGCTGATTATTTGGGGGGGGGGGGAGGTCTAGTGCAAACCAGGCTTTGGCAGCTTCCCGAAAATACACAAGGCTGAAACTGTTTGACAATACATGGTTGAACATTTCACAGTAAAGTAATTGGATTGTTTCCAATCCTTGAATGATAGTGAACAGAGCCTTTTGGTTTTTTGTTTTGATGAATTCAGCCTTAGGCTTTATGCGGTCAGAGATTCATGATCATACATAGAGAAGGTTTTTGATTACAGGTTTAGCAGAAAGCCCCCCAAAACATTGTTTGGAGCTTAGATGTATTTCCACAAAGCCCACAACACTTGGAATTCCTGTTGGAATAACAATGGTCTTTTGTTGACTGGAATAACAACCAGGCCACCCACAAGTGTAGAGTCTTTCATTTTCCCTTTTGAATTTATACATGACAGTAATTATACCATTAGTGTCATTCAGAAGTCTTAGCATATCATTTAGCCATGCTTCCTCTGTATTACACAAAACTCACTTAATGGGAACACCGCGAAACGTAAGTTATTTTTAATCCACATCACACCCATATTTTAGCATAACATCAAGAGGAAATAATTTTTAATTCTGAAATAACATGTTAAATAATGCTTTCAAGCCCAGTATTCTTAAGGTAGAAGCTAAAAAATTAACAAGTCGTAAGGGAGCTGTGGTGTTCTCTGGGAGATATGGCAAAACTGTTTTAAAAACAAATTCCTGCTTCACTTATGAAAACCCAGCAAGCCCAATTATTCTTGAATATCAAATGAAAACAAGCACTTACAGTGCTACATCAGGAGGCTTATTTACTCTAACATCTGTTCCATTCTGCTTTGCTGAGTGTAATTGGTTACGTATGTGGCTAACATTTTTTTTAAAGCACGGCTTTGAATATATCATTAGTTTTACAATATTCGTCATAGGACCTTGAAGGCTGACTATCTGCAAACTTGTGCGGCCACTTGCAATTGTTGTGCTGATTCAATCAGGGCACCATGATGAGGCTGTTCTGTGAAAGCATCACACAGAAATGAGCACACATACTGAGTCTGTCTTTGCTGCTGAAAAATCATCCTAAATGTGGATAAGTGGTAGTGTACTAAAAGCAGGTTCCTTTGTATGACCTTTTGCAATACAGTTCTCCAATTCAAAAAAAATATACAGAAACAGGCATATTAGGGGAAATGAGCCAAACAAAATTCATAATGTTAATGGAGGTCCCTTGCAAAACCCCCCCCCCCCATATATTCAGGAAAATGGGTACAAACATGTATTAGGAATTATGCACATAAAATGTATACACTTTTCATACAGGCTCTTTAAAAAATAATGTACAGAATGTTGCAAAAATGCAACAGAATTACCTATGGCTGGAAAAAGATACTGAATTTAACCAAACTTGACAGATTACCCTCATCTCTAGAATGACCCTTGGGAAACGTAAGAATAAATCAGCAAACTATTCGATCCCATATGTTCTGCAGGAATATCTGTGAATAAAATAGCATTGCAAATTCAATATATGTCTCAAGTGCTCTCTCTTTGAAAGGAAACACTTTAATTTAGCATTGCTCTTGAGTTTCCCATCAGTTGTGGAACTGGGAAATGCTGGCAGTACAGGCAGTCCCCATGTTACAAACGAGATGGATTCTGTAGGTTTGTTCTTAAGTTTGAATTTGTATGTAAGTCAGAACATTTTTAAAGTGTAACTCTAGACACACAGATATATATATATATATATATATATATATATATATATATATATATATATATATATGGGATAGCAGAGGGACAAACACCCATGTGGTGTTTGTTTTGCTGTATGTGCCCCTGTTCAGAAATTTTCACCTCATTTTCTACCCCTGTGATAATTAAATTTTGAAAAATTTTGCTCGTCGCAGAACCAAGGATTGGTGGTAAAGCTTCAGTCGAGATCCCTTTTCCTCATCATAATTATTTCAGAAGTGAATTTCCTTTCCTGGGGGAGATTTCTTTCGTTTTCTGTTGTCTCACCCCATGACTCATTTGTAAGTTGGATGTTTGTAACTCAAGAATTGCCTGTACTTGGTCAACCGGGGCAGAAGGAATGTTAATAGCAAACTATATAGACATGGACATGAATGTTGCTTTCTAATAGCTGGTGCCCATTTATTGATTTTTTTTTAGGGCTATGTATAACATGGACATAAGAAAAAGAAAAATCCCCCCTTGTTATAATTAGATTAATGTAAAATTTATTTATTACTTTCCTAATAAAATATAAGTTAGTCTGCATGGAATTTTCTTTAAAATGTCTATACCCTTTTTATATTAAATTAATGGGGGGGGGGGGGTTCTTAACTATTCTCGCTCCCCTCAAACAACCCAGAAAACAAAGGAAACACCCCAGACAAATATAAATTAAGGTGAAACTTTAATAACAGTAGCAACAAATCTTTATCAGAGCTATGAAATATCAAAAAGGCATAAAACCTCCAACCAAAATAACTGGCGTATATCAGAAACTGTGAAAGTTGTGATTCTGCTTTTGAGAAAATGAACTATGACACAACACCTTGGCACAATTTTAGCTTCCTAATCACACAGGAACTGCGGCTCTGTTTGAGGGTTGGTTTTATTGTAGAAACATGTAAAGGCCTAACAGCTACTGTTATGCAAATCAGCTATGAATGGAAGGAATTGGTTCAGTGTTTTTCTCTCCACACAATTCAGTGGCATTACTATTCTGGAGATGTCTGATTTCTAGAGATCAAATTGCTGAGTAAAAAAATGGCACTCCAAAACCTTGATAATTTTTTTTGCTCCTTAGAAATGATAAATCATACAAATGATTCTGCTTATGCTAAAGACAAAGGTGAGAGTATAATGGTGTATTATTCAAGTTGAGACTAGAAAAAACACCATCCAAACTCCAATAAAGTCAATGAACCCATTGGGATTATTGGAAAATTGTATCTGATGTTTATGATTCTTGTACCAGAAATTGTATATCATTATTTTACTACAGCGAGCATTACATTGTTACTTGGGTATACAGGTTGAGTCTCCTTTGGATTTTAGTTCTTGGGGGATGCTTATAGTTGCATATATAATGAATGAGGGATGGGGAGGGGCAGGCATGTAGCCGGGGGGGGGGCTTGAGGGGCTTCAGCCCCGAAATTCTCAGGGTGGTCCGCGAGAAGGTCTTACTGGTACATTATTTAAACTGTTATGTTTATTCATATCATGATCTGATCACCATGCTCAATATATCCAATATGCATGGGGGTATTGGGATAATGATACAAAAGGTTTGCTAGGGTAGGCCCTCTCTCACTCAGACTCAGCCGCTCCTGAATCAAACTCAGCCCCTCCCAAATCAAAATCCTGGCTACGGCCCTGGGGAGGGGGGGCTCATCATCTGGGTTTTTCTCAAGAGGATAAAACAGAATAGGAGGAATTGGCAGCGAACTCCACTAAAACAATGAATCTGTAAAAACCAGGCATGTTGGACACTTCTCTGGCTCTCAGCATACCATACTTTCTGCCCATTTAGAAAAGTTGCCAGGAAGGAAAAGTAAAGTCCCCCTACTGCCCCCACATGAGTCTTTTCATTCTTTCTGAGCTGGATACAGGTGACAGCTAATGAGGTTGCTCCATGTTCACCTTTGCGGGCTATTTCTAGGATGCTCTCCACACTGTGTGTTGCCATTGATAGGTGCTGGGTGTGTGATTAAGCCTCTTTCCCCAAAGGCAGAAGGAGCTGGCAAGTCTCTGGTTTTGGAGTATTTCATATTTCCAGATAAGGGAGAACAAAACTTTATCATAATAGACATGTAACTGAAGTGAAGAGGAAAGTATTCCTACAACAGATTCTGCCATCTCGTTTGCAGTTTTGGAAGAGAGATCCTGATAGGGCTTGGTACACTACTCTAATACCCCAAAAGACTGGAGTATCCCTAAAGGGCATGTCTACATCTGCCAAGAAGGGAAAGAGTAAGCCCTTTCGTGTGCTGTGGGCTTGGTGACAGTGACATTATAAGCAGCTTGATTTCCTGATCTCAATGAATCAGATTATTCCCTAACCAACTAAATGATATTTGACCATACTTAATTATCAGCTGTTCCGTTCTGTTAAACCAAAAGCTTAGTTTGAAGTGAAAAGCAAAATAATGTAATGATGGGACAGCTGAATCTCATGGAACTTGGATTTTCAGTTATACAACTATAATAACTGTGAATTTCCATTATATACCAAGTTATGGTTATGTAATAGTTTCCCTTTAATCAGCCAACTTAATGTCAAATAATTATCGCAGTTAATAACAGTGAAACTGGGAAGTGCATACTTTAGCAAGGTTGCATTCTGATTCAGTTTCTTTAACCTCATCACTCATGTGTCAGTGCAAAAATACCCCATGTATAGACTGAGATGTGTGCATTATAGATTAATTTCAAAAACGTATTGAGTTTGTCTCCTAGCAAGAGGGGTGGATATCATGCAGCCCTCTAAATGTTGTTGGGACTGATCTGATTGTTGCTTATGTTGGCTAGACTGCTGCTATTTGCAGTTTGACAACACCTGAAGGGCTGCATTATTCTTACCTCTACCTTATAGGATATTTAAAAGTGCCATAAATCAGTTTTTGAACATAGCAGTTATTGGTGCAAGTTTCAGAAACTGATGAGTATGTTATAAAGAGCAAAGATATCCCAGTGAAGGTTCCTCCTCTGGGTTGTTGTGCGTTTTCTGGGCTGTATGGCCATTTTTCCAGAAGTATTCTCTTCTGAGGTTCTGCTTGCATCTATGGCAAGCATCCTTAGAGGATGCCTGCCATAGATGCAGGTGAAACGTCAGGAGACAATGCTTCTGGAACAGGGCCATACAGGCCAGGAAATATACAACAACCCAGTGATTCTGGCCGTGAAAGCCTTCAACAATACTTTCTCCTCTGTTCAACTCTCATATTTCAAAAGTTCAAATGTATGGATAAATAATCAGCTTTTCATAAAACTGCATTATTAGAAGCAGTTCGGCACTTAATGTGCAATTTCTAAGAGGTGACATGTCTATGATATATCAGGTTCCTTCTTCTACAGAATATGCAGAACATTCCCAGGTATCTTAGAAAAAATATAAAGTCAAAATGATATTAACTATTACGACATAACCAAGTGCATTCAAAAGAATTCCAAGTACTCATACAAAAGTCATGCGGCCTTTTGTTTTGCCATGTTTTCCTATGTGGTTAATGCTCAAAAGAGACATGATGATAATGACATTACTTAATATTTTCCCCTATATAGTCATTTCCTATGGCTAAATCACTCTGCAGTCATTTTCCCCATTTTTATATAATTCCATTTACAACCAAGCAACCAATGATAGGCATTAATCACAGAACCTTGCTTCCCCATCTGGAAAAATGGCTGGTCAATGGGCTATAAACAATTGTGTTCATAAAATGTTCCCATAAAATGTTGTATAAGCCTGCCCATCAAAATATTGGTTATGCATATAACATATTAAATATGTACACAGTTGCAGGGTTAAAATTGTATTTTCATTTATGTTAAACACATAGCCACCACAGTTGCACCAGCTATCTGTTAGGATTTTCAATAAACATTGTGTACTGTACCTCACAGAGGCAGGAAAATTCAGCAAAATGTTAAGTATAAACAGAGATTGTTTATTTTTGAATCAAGACAAATAACAAGTTAGCAAATTACTTGTTAATGTTATTTGTATTCTTGCAGAATAAGATGCAGTTGCATGGAACATTTAATAAGGCCTTATATTACCATATGAAAACACTATTTCACTCACACTGAGATTTTTCAGCTTCACAGTTGCACTCAGCATGAAAATTATTAGCCATTTCTGACATCCCATACAATCACAATAAAGATAAAGACCAAAACCTTTTTAAACAACTTCCTTTTTAGTAAGAGATGACAGTGCAGTTTAGGAAATTAACACAATATTTAGATTTGTTTAATAGGCATTTTATTGCATCCTAAGAAGTACTTATCCATGGATGAAAATTGCATTTAATAGATTGCACCTGAATATTTTTATGCCAGCACATTTGAGGATCCAGATGAATAGTAAATAGAGTGCAGAATGCTGCATTTATATCTCTAGTATATTATGTACTGTATATGTGCAGGGTATTGTGATGTACAAAAAGTCATTACAGAACTGAAACCAGAACTAGATAGTGAAGAAAAATTACAATGGCTATTACGTGCTAAAAGTCTGAAACCAAAACTGAACCCCAACAAAGTGTCACTTGCCAATGAGAAGGTGATCAAAGGAAATAGAATTAGCTGTTGAAACAGGACTTTCTGGCAATCTACTTTAGGAAGGGAAAGAAGGATTGATTTACCACTAGTATTCATCTACACCAGTGGTTCCCAAAGTGGGCGGTACTGCCCCCTGGTGGGTGGTGCGGTGATCCAAGAGGGCGCTGGGAGGCTCAGGAGAATTTGGGGGGGCGCTGAACCCCTGTAAGGGCGCGGTGGCGTGAGCCAAGCTTGCTTGCCACTTGCAGAGTCGCGCGCTTGCGAGGACATCCCCGTTGGAAGAAAGAGCGATACACAGGTCTGCGCCATTTGCAGGGTGGACGAGAGGAAGGAGGCACGTGCTGTGGTTTCCATGGCAATGCCTTCCCGGGGATTCCATCTCGCAGGGACACAGTCACAGATGTGCGATCCCTGGGCAGGCGTTGCCGTGGAAACCGCAGCACGCACCTCCTCCTTCTCGTCAACCCCACCCATGTTGCAGTCTTGTGTATTGCCTCTTTCTTCCAATGGGGACATCCTCACAAGCGCGCCTTGCTGGGCCTGGCTTGGGGCGGGACGAGTAAGAGGCGCTTTTCAAGGTGGGCCTCACTTGTCCAGTGCCGACCCCTTCTTTGCCATAAAAACAACATGCAGTTAAAATGACATTTAAATTAAAATTAAAACACATTAAAACATTAAATTTTACGAAAAAAGTAGAAACATTGATACTTATATCTTTCTGTTTAATTGCTATTATTTTTTTAAAAAAAAAATAATTTCTATGGGGGCGGTGAGTACATTTTTTTCTGGAAAGGGGGCTGTAGGCCAAAAAGGTTTGGGAACCACTGATCTACTCCTAAAACTGCCCTCTCATGATAGTAGTTGCAGCCAACAAATATCAATGGATGCCACCATTCGAAAGGCAAGAAGTTTTTGAAACTTCCCGGTGACATGAAAATTGCCTTCAAGACAAATAGATCTGTTGGTAAATAGATGTTGAAAGTACAGCCATGGAACAGCTACTGTTTGTTTTTTTGCTATTTGTCTTCAGTATGACTTGGCATGACATGTTCCTGGAAAGGATAACCAGACAGTGTTTGCAAGGCATGCAGTATTTGGCAGGACACCATGCATTTAGAAGCTAACACACTACAGATTTGCCTGGATTTCATAATGTTGTTCTGACATTTCCACCTTCTGTTCCAGATGTAAGAGATGCTTGCCAATGGGTAATCAATTGTTGAGGTTATTATGGAAGAAATAGCCCTATTTTTATGTATGAAAGTGGTCATTTTTCATGCATTTTATGTCTTGAGGCCACTAAATACTTGTCTTTTCAACATTGTTGTGAAAACCAGATTCTTTCATTTTTGTGTTCAGCTAAATTTTTAGAATGTGGAGAACATCACGCCGATGTGCCATTAGGGGTTATGCAATAGCAATTAGAATGTGGAAGGATGGGTGCATGTTTTGTAATTTGTACATATATAATGTGATTGAGGATGACATTTAATTTCGTTATTTGATGTGCAATGACAATAAAGTTATGCTGTTCTGTTCTATTTGGTCTCTCCTCCAAAGCTTGCTCTGAAGACCTAGTTCCATAGATACATGTTTTGTTATTTTTCTTCACATGCCAAACATGTTGATAAAATAATCTTAATAAATAAAGAGAAACATTAATTCTGTGCCCACACACTTCATCTGCTTGTGGCATTTCCCTTCTCCCATTTCAGCATGCCACAGCCTAGAAAGCCTCCATTTCACAAACCAGGATTTTCATGCACCAGTCGTTAAACCTGGCTTTTTGTGGCATTCAGACTATCCCAATTTGCATATAATAGAAAACTGTTTAACAAGGGTTTTTTCCCCAGGGCTACATATAGTATGACAAAGTTTTCAGCACAAAATGTACATATAAGGTAGCTTACAATTTGAATATTTTGACAGAAGTTTTCAAGCAATATCAGAAAAATCCATGTTTGGGAATCAGAAATTTGAATACACTAATGCTAAAATACAAGAACAAAACACTTTAATGGATAACCTAAACTTAAATTAAGTTTAAGTCATTCCAACATCCTAGAAAGGATAGTTCTGCCATTTTGGACATCACTCCAGAAAAGGCTAGATGCTGTAATCCCACCAACCAAGTCTCTCTTAACAATGCACCATACATCAGAGTCTCTGGTGTAAATCTTGAATTATGGGCAGGTTCACGTGAGAGAAGATGATATTTCAAATATCCTAGGCCTAATTCATTTAAATAATAACCAGCCTGTTTTATTTCAAGCCGGAAAAGGGAGTGAATGGGGACCAGAAGCCAGGACAGCTGGTCAAAGACTTATCATGTGCCATATTACTGAGCAATCCAGTCACCATGTTTTGCCATAATATGTCCAGATCACCCCAGCAAAGTGCCTCTAGACCAGTGGTTCTCAACCTGTGGGTTCCCAGGCATTTTGGCTTACAACTTCCAGAAATCCCAGCCAGTTTACCAGCTGTTAGGATTTCTGGGAGTTGAATGCAAAAACATCTGAAGACCCATAGGTTGAGAACCACTGTTCTAGAGTATGGGATTGCTTAGGAAGTACAATTCAAAGTAGATCGAATAAGTGCACCAGATTTGCTTAAAGCAAAAGTGAAAAACTGTGACATTCCAGGTGGTAAACATATTTACTGAAAAAGTTGGTTTTGGCCCTTCCATTATAAATGTCTGTATATTTCTCACACTGAAACCATAACTACAAGCGCCTTTATTGTAGTGAAGAATTTGATATACCTTAATTATTAAGTGTGGAGAAAAGAAAACCACAGCTGAAACTGTCCTTTTTTGCTAGATCGAGCACTTGCTTGAAAGCTTTGCATATCTTTGACCAACAGTCACCATTCCTCAGACAGCATGTTCCCAATAAAAATGAACCTAAATATTCACTGTTATTTGAAAACATGCCAAGGTTAATCTTCAAAGACCCAAGGTGCCAACAGCTACACATGAAATAACTTGTCTTATTTTATTGCATTTTAACTATTTGCATGAATGTGCACATCTAAAGAAAATCTTTTTAATATCAAACAATTGGAATGTTTTCAAAAAATAAAGAGGGAAATAAAATTGTTTGGCAAAAAGTGTTACTGTGAGAAACATTACTTTTCTCTTTGACATTCAGGATCTCAGTTCACCTATATGCCACTATGTAGAATGTACCCATTTTCAGGAAATATTATCTGGTTCAGTTCTACAAACCCATCACAGAAACTTGCTTGTATGATTAAAATTATCCGAGACATATGGGAGGTGGCTCCACACAAATGGCTTATCAACTGGAGCTATATTCATTTAGTTGGTTTTTAGGTGACCACCCTTGCCATTGCTCACTGGCACATTACATCACCACTTAGACATAATATGAAATGATTTTTTTCCATTAGCTAACTTCTGCGTTTAAGGCATCACTTTTGGTTTTCAACTAACTACAGTTCTGCATGATACCCAAACTCCAGAAACCAGGTTTAGTTTGAATCATGCTGACGAAAAGCAAGCCAGAATCAAACTATGGTTTCAATTTGGGTTGCTGTGAGTTTTTCGGGCTGTGTGGCAATGTTCCAGAAGCATTCTCTCCTAATGTTTCGCCCACATCTATGGTAGGCATCCTCAGAGGTTGTGAGATCTGTTGGAAACTGAGGTTTATATATCTGGAATGTATGGTTTCAATTGCTGGTTTGTTCTGACTGTAGTGTAAACAAACTACAGTTTATGAAGTTCAGAAGCAACGAAGAACTGTAGCTAGTTTAAAATAAGAAATGAATTATGTTTTGCCTCTTATCCGCAGTTTCCTGTGGCTCATTCATATAACATGAAGGATCAAACCATTCTATTAATAGAATTGGCAACTAATGTTCTTGTAGTCTACACATTAAGGCAGTTTACAAAACTATTCATAATATTAGCATCCAAGTGATATTTTTAGAGATAAAAAGTAATTTAGTCCAGCTTTACCAGCTGTACCAATGGTCCAAATAGGGTTAGGGGTTTGAGTTAGCGTACTTTGGGGAATTGAATAAACTAGTATCAGTTTTGTTTTTCTGCATTCTTTTTAATCATGCATGAGGGTGTTCCTTTCAAGTATGGTAGCAGTTCTTGTTTATACTTTTTTCTCAGAAAGTTCATTCAAAATATTGCCAATTTATCACATGCATCATATCAGGAAGGACACACACACACACACACACCGGTGTGCAATTGCTTAAGCCCTTGTGCCAGCAGGACTGCTGACTGAAAGATCAACAGTTCGAATCCGGGGAGCAGGGTAAGCTGCCATGTATCAGCTCCAGCTTCTTATGCGGAGACATGAGAGAAGCCTCCCACAGGATGGTAAAACATTTGGGCATCCTCTGGGCAACGTCATTGCAGACGGCCAATTCTCTCACACCAGAAGTGACTCACACTCAATTCGTATCAGGATATTCCATAAAGGGTTCCACTGAATGCTAGAACTACTGCAAAACTGTCTGCAAACCCACAATTACTGCAATTAATTGTTCCAACTGCAAGTAATTGTCATCTTGGACAGTCATTGTGCAATTGAGTATATACATTTGACACATGTTGAATTTAGTCCAGGTCAGTTTATGCCATGCCACCAGGCACATTCCACTTCAATTTTTAATGCTGAATTCAATGCATGGCAACAGAGTGATGTGATTGATTTGGCAAAAACTACCATGGATGAATTCAGCATAGGCTCAGCTGTTCCCATGACCACTGCATTATCACGGGTAATTAGTTACCAGGAAAGGCTGCATCATTTTTTTCTCTATAATAAATTGTGGCTAAAATTCATATTTATATATATTTTTTAATCTGGCTTGAAAGGATAGATAGATTGAGATCAGCTAGTTTCATAATTATTTCATATTTTGATATGTCTTTACCACAAACTCAGTCTTTTGAAAGAGCAGACACATTTTCTTCTTTTCACATTTTTATCGGGCTTGCTAATATCCTGATTACATAAAATTGAAATTGTGCAGGAACACACTATACTTCTGTTATAATTGAGCTGCTGAACAACACACACAATGTCGTTTTTAGTTCCATTAGTGAACCCATACATGACTGAAAAATGTATTTTATAACTTTCACAGCCGCCTAAACAAGGAAATCCCAATATCCCAAATCAAATCTGTCAGCCAAGATATAACTTCCACTCTGTGTGTGTGTGTGTGTGTGTGCCTGATATATCTGGTTTTGCAGTTCAAGGTTCTATAAATACACCTTGAGGCTCCATTTTCATTTTCCATGGTTTCTCAGTTGACATAGGCCACATATGGCAAAATGTAAAGAATATAGTTATCTAAGCCATCTTTTTCCAATTTGATACTCTGGAGATATGCTGAACTAAAGCTGGGCATGCTGATGGGAGTTGAAATCCAACACATCTGCAGAGCACCGGATTTGAGAAAACTGTGAATCAAGACAAAGACCAACAAAGGAGCCTTAACGACAGAAGGCTATAGATGGTCGTTTGGAAAGTTTCTTCTGATAGCAACTGTTTGCAATATGAAAATGGGGTTTTTTTTACCATTATGTTCCAGTTTTTAAAATACCAGAATGCCTTACTATAAGAGTAACTTTAAAATATTTTAAATAGGAATTTAAATTTAAATGAAATTATCCTTCAGTGCATTACTAACATAATGCAAATTAGCTGTGACCTAGTTAGCACTAAAGTAAATTAATTACAAGTAATTTATATCTAGTTAGCTTCTGCCTCTGGTTATTGGACATTGCATTTTTGGCTCTAAATTGTGAGCACAGTTGACTTTTGCCTATTGGTAATTTTTTCCATTTAAAGAATCACACAACTGAAATACATTTCATTTTGAGACCATGGTGATAAATCAAATGTAAATTGATTTTTCTTGGTTTGTTGTTTTTGGGTTTTTTTGCTTTGTTTCATGGAGCATACAAACATTGTTTTAATTTGGAGTATTTCATGTATGCCTGAGGGAAAACCTATATGGTTTTAATTCATCTCTGCAAAGGCAAATAAAGAGTGTATATAATCCCTGACTCAGCTCACATTATTGTAAATTTCTTTCTTGAGTTTTGCCTCTTGCAGAGATTTATTTTTTCTTACTTGAAATATACACAGCGAATGCTCTCACGGAAAGTTGAATTGCACCATACTTTCCTGAACTTGGAGTTTATTCTTCTTTTATTTAATTTGACAGCTATCCAAACAAGAGATTGATTCAATTAACTTTTGCCATTGTGCAATTTGCATAAGATCGAAAATTTGTAATGCAGAATGAAAATTATTACCTCCTATATAATGATGTCCAACATTTCTTCAAGTCTGTCTCTCTGTTTGCCTCTCAGAATAACTTGTTGATCATGGTCATACTATTTAAAAGCCGTGATTAATACAATAACTAAGTTTCCCCAGGCTTATAGAAGAAGCAGTGTGTTGTGAGAGCAGCAACTACAATATTATCCCAACTATCAATAAATTTAAAACAGAGGGAAAGAGGTTTGAAATGTGGGGGGAAGCTGTAGCCCGCAAAGGCATCACCCCACTATCATTGTTTGAACATACTTAGGACCTCATCATGCTCGCCGCTGGAATCTCCACGTGTTGTGGCAAATCTGGCAGGGCCTACGGGGGGAACCTGTCACCTCACACCCCACCTCACCCGGCTTCCTCCCTACCTCATCCCATGGGGGGAAGCATCGGCCACCCGGCTTTCCCTCATTGATCTTTGTGTAACACGGGAACCCTCCTGTGTTGCTGCAGTGGTGTCATATGCCAGTTCACCTTCCTTTTGCAATCTAGCCCATTGTAAAATGTCATGGGATGGGAGCCAGCAGACTCCATTGCAAAAGGGAAGGTGAACCAGCATATTCCACTGAAAAGTACCCTGTCTGATGAGGTCCTCAAAGAAAACATGGAGCAGCCACAGCTGTATGTCACCCAGGCCCTTTTTGTTTCACATGATGCCAACATTGTGACGAATCTGGCGGTTACTGTAGGAGGAACCTGTCACCACACACCCTGTCTCATCTCATCCAATGAGGGGGAAGTGTCCACCGCCTGGCTTCCCCTGTCAATATCTTTGTAACACAGGAAGCCTCCTTTGTTGCCGTTCATAAGCCAGTTCACCTTCCTTTTAAAATGTAGCCTTGTCGGAAGTAGCTCGATATCGTGGGATGAGAGATGGCAGACTCCATCACAAAAGGGAAGATGAACCAGCATATTCCACTGAAAACTACTGTGTCTGGTGAGGTCATCAGAGAAAACATGGAGTAGCTGTATGCCATCCAAGTTTATTTATTTATTTATTATTCAGTTTTGTATGCCACCAGTCCCTGAGGGCTCGGAGTGGCTGACAAACAGCATAAAACATAAAACACACAAAAATTAGCTAAACTTAAAACAAACTAACTAAGCAGAATTACAGAAATCAGCAGTCAAATGCCAGCTTGAAGAGATGGGTTTTGCAAGCCCTGCGAAAGGACAAATCTTGCAGGGCACGCACTTCAGCTGGCAAAGTATTCCAAATACTTGGTGCTGCCACAGAAAAGGCTCTACGACGAGTAGAAGCCAGGTGGATGGTTTTAAAGCTGGGCACTTCGAGGAGGTTTAAATCTTCGGAACGGAGTGATCTCTGGGGTTGATAGGGGGTGAGACGGTCCTTCAGATACACCGGCCCTAAGGCATGCAAGGCCTTGAAGGTTAACACTATCACCTTGAAAGTGACCCGATGCTCAACCGGAAGTTCTTTTTGTTCCACATGATGCCAACTTTTGGATAGGCTCAGAGGAAAGGCATAAAGTCTGAAGACAATGTTTACAGCTTATTGATCCAGGAGAAGAATAGCTTGGCCTAAATTTAGATGGGTCGGAGACTGAGGAAAACCATTGTTTACTAAATACATTCTTCAGATTTCAGACATTTTCCATTCAACCAAATAGTTTTGTATAGCTCTAGCTTTAGAGACAGTAGATTCAAGACAAGCAGTCATTAGATTCTAGTGACTATTGCCTTGAAATAAACAGATAAAGCCTTTTTTCTGTTTAGAAGAGACAGCGAGAAAGAAATGGAAACAGGAAGCCTAAAATAGCAATGGACAAGAAAGCAGAAAAAAGTTCAAATTAATGTTTCACTTGCTAAAGCTAATGTACTGTATATAAAGGGAGACCAGAAAAAGGTGCTATTTATTATTCCAAATAGTTTTACAAACAGATACTTAGTATTAATCCTTCTGAGCATAGGGAACATTTAACTGACAACATCAAATGAATTTAGAAACGTGGTGAGAAAGCAAAAACAGACTCAATGTTGGCAGCCTTCAAATCTCACTGTTAGTAATAAAACTACGAAGTATTTTCAATTGCCAAAAAAAGAGATGTATATGCAAATCCATGACATAAGATCTTTTGAAATGATGACTCCAGGAGGATTCCCCCTAGACTGACAATCTTCCATTCCCATCTTTCTGTGTCAAACATTTTTAAACTTTAATGTTACTATGCTTATCTTGATTCTACTTTAAATAAGACCATAAGACATGGTAAATCATTCTCACAGTACATAAGATGAAATGTTTTCTACTACTTTGAAATATTTTTAAAAGAGTACATACCTTCCTTTTATTATGAGACTTATAATTATTACTAAAACTTCTTTGCAAATGCTTTAATTTAGAGTTCGGGTTGCATATGTTAATTAGGAAACCTAGGGATTATTAAACCATTATTTACGTCCTTTTTCCAAGTGGGTCAGAGTTCATTGTAAAACTCTAAATATTCTAATAAAAAGTGAAACACACATTACTTTGGGTTATGTTTCACAACATAATAAGAACCAGATTATATTCTTCTTTGGGGACAATATTTAACCCTGTCCTATCCCTCTTTGTTTATTCTGTTCTCATAAACTCTTTTTCCTCCATGCCTTCTCTTTCTTGTTCTTCCTGCTGAGTAACTATGTCACAGTGTCTGCTAATGTGTATTGTATATTAGCACCCAGCAGAGTGCTGACGACAAATATTTATAAAAGAGTAACTATTAATAGTAGAGCAAAGCTTGCATCTCTGTCTTATGACAGTTGCGGTGTCTGAATTAAAGGAAATTTTTCATCATCTTTAAAAATATTCAATAAAAGGGAGTCAAACCCAAACATTGCCATAGTAACATTTTCCGTTTCTTGATTTAGGGCTTTCCATTTTAAGGAAATGCGCTGTTTTATGTTAATAATGAAAATTCTTGAGGCTAAAAGGTATGATTGGAGCCAAAGTTCCCTTCTCCTTAATTTTTTATTCATTATTCCTCATATTTTGGAATATATTGTAGGCTTCATGTTCTAAAAATTCTCATATACATCATCTTGATATACTAAACCCTTTGTGGTGGTGGTTTCCTTGGGTTCTGAATTGTATAGATGGGCGGGCAATAGATACTTTGGCTGATTCTATCCGGCCCGCCTAAGGGCCCCTGACTTGCCTCCCCTGCCTGGCCTCTGCATAAAAATCTCCAGAGAAGGGGACTAGATATATTATAATTTCAATATATTATGTTATATATATATACTAGTGAATACTAATATATGAATATTTCTTTGTTTTATGTAATTACTGGAAACATTGTAATTTGTATAGCCTGAGAACCAAGACATGGTCCCCTTGGAAAAAAATAGACCTGGGAGCTGTACCAAACTACATAATTTGTATAGGGTCAAGACATGGTCCTTAAAGACCTTTACATGCATCAAAAAAGGACCCAGAAGTGAACTAATCAAGTGAGTATGAGGGTGATGAAGAATAAAGCAAAGCTACAACCTGCTGAAAAAAGATGGCAGTAAAACCTTTACTGAAAAAGGCCTCCCTGAACCCCACCAGCAACCCCCCAGCGTCCACTCCTTGGATAAGGTAATAGAGCACTGTAAAAGCTGTTTGCTCTTATTAAAAATGGCCACCACTCTCTCTGCAGAGACCTATATAGTAAGCCCTTATTAAAATGGTCATGACCATTCTGCAGCACTGAATTCTTCATGTCTGCCCTTGCTACTTAATACTTTGCTACTTAGTGAGGAAGGGGGAGCTACCAGTTTGTGCAAGGGGATAATGTAGTGAGATTGCTTCTTGCATCCGCTTCTTGTCAATATCTTTATGGCGGGTCCTTGTTCTAGTCCTAACACTGTGTAATTTTGGTCCTCTTTCATTGGAAGAGGAAGGGCATAAGCTTTGACATTTACATTGAAACTTTTTCCTCTGCCACGTGCATAATGTAAACACAGTATATCAGTCTTCAAGCAAAAGCAGGCAAGCTTTTGGTCAAGGTACTCACAATAGTTCTTCAGACCTGTATGTGGGAGGGAGGTGTCCTACCCCTATCCAGTTATGGGCAGGCTTTTGTTCCAAAAAAATCAACTGTATATTCTGGCAGGGCCTTGCCAGGAGAAGGTGTTGTGATTATGCCATGATAGTTGGTGGGGACGAGAGACAGGCAGTGGCCCCCCGTCTGTGGAAGTGGCCCCCCATCTTGGCAGTGGCCCCCCGTCTGTGGAACTATCTCCCTAGGGACATCAGGTTGGCTACCTCCCTCCTGTCCTTTAGAAGACAAGTGAAGACTTGGGTCTGGGAACAGGCATTTGATTAACAGATAGTGGGAATTGGAAAGAAGACTTAGGATATTTACGACATTGAATCTGCCTAGACTTGGATTTAGTTTTACCGGCATATATAATCTACTGCCTAATGAATTATATAATGTATCTTAATGGTTTTTAATGTTTTAATAGTTCTTAATGCTTTAACTTTGAAATGTTTACTTATTGACAGCATCATATGGTGCTTGTGTGAGGCCACCCTGAGTCCCCCTTCGGGGGGAGAAGAGCAGGGTAAAGGTGCATGAAATAAATAAATAGTAGATCAGCTGAACATTATGATTTCTACTTGAAGTCTTGACAGTTTTGGTGGCCATGTGTCACACATGTGTGTATCCTGAGGTGGAATGCTTTGTTCACACCTGACTCGTTTGTCATTCAGACAAGAATCCACCCAGAAAGCCTGCAGGTTTGCTGCAGCCCTTGCCATTCTGTCTTGGCCTTGGTCAATGGTCTCCATATACTTTATCGTGCATCTTTCTTGCTCCTCCACCCACAATACTATCCTTGTTGTTATGACTTTGTTTTCCAAGATGATGCATTTTACCCCATGTTCCAGCATCCCTCTGGCTAAGGAAATGGCATTCCTGTTTTTATGGCATGTTTTTCATGGATGTTATGTCACCTGCCTTCTTCCCATCCCCTCCTTCACAGCTCGAGAGAAAGTTATATTATTTAGATGTCAAGTAGGCGCTGTCCTTCTACCTCCATCAGATGACTCTGTTCCATTGGAAACCTAAACCTTTCACAATAGAGTGGACTCAGCAGCTAATAGAAACACTGCCTTTGGTGGGGCTGTTTTGTTCTCCTGTGCTGCCTGACTGCTGTTTACTGTTGTATTCAATTCAGTGTTTGTAACTTTAAGTAATTTGCTTTATGAGGCTACTCAATTTGTGTCAGGTTCTACAACCTTGTCATTTACCTCTAGGTACTTCCCTTTTCTCGGATGACTGTTTGATATCTGTAGCATTTTATGCTATGGTGTATGCCTTTCTAGCCGCTTTCAGTCCCCTCCCGGGTGGAGAAAGGCAGGATAGAAATGGCGTAAATAAATAAATACTTAAATAATTAATGTGAGACTTCACATACTATAGTTGTGTGTAATTTGTCCTATTGCTTTAATGTTTATTCCTACCAATTAAGACAGTTGGTACTGCTCATTTTCATTTGATTAAGGCTTTATTTTGACATTCAAAAGTTAAATGCTTATTTGCTGATACTTTTAAGTTCAGGAAAAAGCTGTAAAGCTTTTATTTATATTGAAAGGCTTTCTTTGCAACTTTTCATGTCTAGGTTTGGTCAGTAAAGATTTTGTTATTTGACGTTCTTGACTCTCACTCTTCTTGTCCAATCCTGCATGTCTCCCTCCTTCTGTGTAGTAGTGGTGTGCATTCACAAAAACAGAAAGAAGAAACATGGGTTCCTTACCTGTAATTGTAGTTCTTTGAGTTGGTATTCTGTGAATGCACAACACACACACACACTTTCCCGACCTGCCATGCCTTGCACATTTACACTTATGTTTCTGCCACAGCAGAACTCAAACCGAGGCAATGGTGGCACTCGCTCATTATATATCATTGGAATGGTGGGTGGAGCTACCACCAAAAAGTAACATTTAGAGCTCTAGAAGGTTCTGAATTGCACTGCATGAGCTCAATTAACCCATTGGTGAGTAGCATTCACAGAAAACCACTCAAACAACTACAATTACAGATAAACGTGTTGTGTATATACAGTATGATATACCATTGACTTCAGTATATTATTACTCAGATCATATTTTTGCAAATGATGAGAGGGATCCAATTCTCTTCAAGATAATGAAGAAGGAAATCCCATTGAATTTAATGAGGCTTGTTTCTAGTAAATGTACACAGACTTACAGTAAAAAGCTCAAGAGAGATAAAGGTGTCTTCCATTTATCAATCAATCAATCAACTTTATTTCTTATGAGTCGCCCTCCACCAAAAGTGCTCTGGGCGACTTACACAATTAAAATAAACAGGTTGCATAGTCACAGCTTGTTACTTAACAATCACAGGGTCTTCTGAAGAGCTATGTCTTAAGTGCCCTTAAAAATGTATGTAGATCAGGAGTGGCTCTTTGGTCTGGTGGTAGGGAGTTCCACAAGATTGGGGCTACAATGGAGAAGGATCTCTGTCTTGTGGATTCCAAACGAACCTCTCTAGGGCCAGGGACATAGAGAAGATTCTCATGAGCTAACGGTGGCAGTCTCTGGTGGTGGAGTGGCATTAAACACTCTCTTAGATATGAAGGACCCTGACCTCGAAAGGCCTTGAATGCTATAGGACCAGAGTCTTATAGAGGACTCTGTGTTCAACCGGCAGCCAATGCAAGCGCTGCAGAGACGGTGTTATATGGCACCTCATTGATGTTCTTGTGAGGTGTCTAGCGGCTGCATTTTGCACAATTTGGATCTTACGAATTGCTGCTTGAGGTAAGCCCACATACAATACATTGCAGTAATCCAGCCTCGACGTAACCGTGGCATGGAATACTGTAGCCAGCGCCTCTATTGGTAAATAAGGCGCCAACTGCCTCGCTTGGCGTAGATGAAAGAAGGCCCTTTTACTAGTGGAGGCAATCTGGGCTTCCATCGTCATTTTGGAATCCAGGATAACACTGAGACTCTTCACAGTGGGGGATGGAAGTAACGGTGCCCCTTCAAAAGATGGTAATAGACCGACCCATTCTGATGGGCATCCAGGCCACAAGATTGCAGTTTTTGCTGGATTTACTTTCAATTTATGGGCACATAGCCATCTTGTCACCACTCTAAGACACCGGGTGAAGTTATCCAGTACTGAAGTTGTTCCAGGTTCTAGTTTTAGGAGAAGCTGGGTGTCATTAGTGTATTGGAAACCTTCTAATCCAAATCTCCAGACTAGCTTGGCGAGAGGTCGAACATAGATGTTAAACAGCATTGGCGATAGAATAGCGCCTTGGGGTACTCCACAGTCAAGAGGGGATTTCTCAGATACTTGGCCCAGCCACACCACTCATTGGCTACACCCTCGCAAGAATGAGTTGAACCACATTATTGCTGATACTTGAATTCCAATAGCAGCTAATCGCTGGATCAGTAGATCATGGTCTACTGTATCAAAAGCTGCGGTGAGGTCAAGCAACACCAGCAGTACCAATCCTCTTTACCTATATTTCTGGATGTACTGAAACATCCTTTTCTTACTTGACTAATTTGTTGTCTTTACTTCTTTCCTAACTATTATTATCCTATACTAAAATGCCAAATGCTTTCACTATACTAATTGCAAAGGAAATTGCATTTCTACACCCAAAGCTTTTTTCAATTTAAGCAAAAATAAGGCAACGCAATTGTGTGCCAAGCTTTTTTTTTCTTTCTTGGAAACCAACAGCATTTTGAAGCTAGATGCTGCAGAACACATGTAAAACTTATGAGACATAGAACTTAATGAAACGATTTATTGAAAGGAAATCCAGTAGCTTCCAGTGCAGCAGGCAATATAAAACAAGTCTCCAGATACGGCATTTAACTCAGCTTTTTGATGTAATGATTTACTTGTTTCCAGTGTTACTACTGCTATAAGATACATATACTTTTATCTTCCTTTATGAGTTGCCAAAGGTAAAAAGCTTCAATTCTTTTGTAATCTCTACAGTCTAGAATTAGAAACATGCATAGTTACAGGAGAAACTCATATTATCTTCTGTATAAACTTTCCTGTGATGAAATAGAGACCAGTATTGGATGACCAAGAGATGAACTATCTGCTCACACCAGCTGGGGCAGGCATGGGCAAATTTAGGCCCTCCTGGTGTTAGGAATTATGGGAGTTGAAGTCCTAAACCGGCTGTTAGGAATTGTGGGAGTTGAAGTCCAAAACACCTGGAGAGCCCAAGTTTGCCCATGCCTAAGCTAGGGCAACAGGCAGTTTTTCTGGGCTTTTGCATGGTTGTTGTCTCACGCCCAGTACTTTCCAATGAAACAAATTGGGAGAGGTTGCAACATCAACTCAGTGGCACTCTAGGTTTTGGATCCCCTGCTCTGCCATTCAGCTTTCTAGATATAAGTAAAGCTGAATAACCGGGGGGGGGGGGGGGGCATAAAGATCTGAATGTGTCTATATCCACCCACTCCCAGCACCAGTGGAAAGATCTTCCCTATTCACTGGCCTGGTTAGCTCTGGCAATCAGTCAATTACAATGAAAATCTTTAAGAACTGCCATATATACTTGTGTATATGTCAAGCTCATATGGCAGGTGTGGAGGCTAAAATGGTGGCTTTTGGTATGACAAGTGGGTAGGTTAAGGGCCATCCAATGGACAGGGAAAAACACCACCCTAGTGCGCCAGCTATCCCTGGACACCAGCTTGCCATTTTCCTACCTAGGGATTTTAAAAGGCCTGGTGTGATGCTTGATATTTATTATTACTATTGTTTTAGCTTGTGTCTTTACTGCAACCAGTATAGTAGCTTGAGCTGTTAGAGGGCACTGTTTGTCATTCTTGTTACCGGACTTTCCCTGGATAGCGATGACTCCAAGAATATACCCAAGCTAGCTGTCTTAAAAACCAGTTAATCTCATCTAGGATTGGCTTCTCTCCCAGGCCAGATCCAGTTTAGAGAGGATCAAGATAATCTGTTTCCTACAGCTACATGGAATAGTACGTGATCCTTAAATTCTGTGTAGTTGTGCAACAAGTATATATGGCAGTTTTTAAAGATTTTCATTGTAATTGACTGATGGTCAGAACTAACCAGGCGAGTGAATAGGGAAGATCTTTCCACTGGTGCTGGTAGTGGGTGGATAAAGGCGCATTCAGATCTTTCACCCACCCCCAATTCAGCTTGCCTTTTCTAAGCTCATTAATACTTATTTTATCTGTTTCAGGCATACAAATTAGGTGTGTGAGTAGGCTATGTTGTTTCGCTACATGTTTGCAAACAAAGACATTACACTGCATCCAAATTGAAATAAAGTGATCAAGGCACAAGACATAATCTTAAAAGGACAGGTTTTATAGATGTCTGATTAGTTAACTCTCAGGACCGAGGACCTAACAATAGTTTTAAACATTGAAGTTGGAGACTTGATTGAAATCAATATTTCCAAGAACTGGGAGCCAATAATTGAATCGCCAATTAAATATTACAGTAGCTTCATGAAATATTCAGATTCAAAAGAATTGCATGTCAAAAATATAAAGGAAATTAGAAAGTACAAAAAGAGCAAAATACAAACAAGAAAAAAAGAGAACACTCTCATGGACCAAAGATATTTTTTTTAGCTATTCTCATCTGGTTCCCTGGATCTGAGGAACATTTTTTGCCCTTATACTGTTTTCAAATCAGAGCATAATTTAAAAAATATCAGATTCAAAAATATAACAACACTAAAAACAATTACTATCAGGAAAATCAACATCAAAATACAGAAGGTGCAATAGAAGGATTCAGAAATCAATCAAAAAGGGTGGTTTTTTTCCTCCAAGAAGGTGGGCAGAGGAAGGGACCATGACAGAAGACCCTGGAGGCTAACCTGGTGGGATCTGTGGTAATCCTTGATGTAGATATTAAGTACCAGGGAAATTCACATGCACTAAATAGCACATAGGTCATTTAGGGCAGACTTTAAACTTCAGAATCCGCTATTTAACCTGGGCCAGAGAATACAAGGAAGCCTGCTAATGGGAAGCTGCAGAACTACATTGCATGTATTCTAGCAATCTATTCATGAAGTCACCACAACATGATAGTGTTTGCATCTCAATTTGCAGAAAAATGGGTTATAATTCACATTTCAACTGGAGCTCTTGCAACCTGGGAATTCAGGAGTAATGACAAGTTTATTGGTGCCCTAAGATATAGTTCTATTTTTGCAGTCATATTTAGAACAGGAATAAAGTCTGAAATACAAATAAAGAGTACAGGGAGGTGGTTAATGGAAATCAATGTTGGATAGTTTCAGGGCCGGCCCGACCTAATTTGGGGGGGGTACGCGAAGAAATTTTGTCGCCCCCCCCGCCGCCGCCACTCACCGCCGCCGCCACGGCCACACCGCTGCCGCTGCCGCGCCGCTGCTGCGCCGCCGCGTGCCTCCGCCTCCGCCGCGCCTCCGCCGCCGCGCCTCCGCGAGCGGTGCCGCCGCCGCCGCCCGCCCCATCGGCCGCGCACACCTCCAGGCGCACCTTTCCGGCGGCAGCGCATGCGCAGACGCACGCGCACTCGCTCCCAAAGCACCGGCCGCTTTGGAGCCAGCGCGCATGCGTTGCCCTGCGCCGCCTCCGCGCGTGCGCAGAAGCACCTACAGGTGCTATAGCGCCTGTAGACGCTTCTGCGCACGCGCACTCCCTCCCACGCGCGCCTGCCGCTTTGGAGCCAGCGCGCATGCGTGCAGTGCAGGTCTTGCGTATGCGCGCTGGCTCCAAAGCGGCAGGCGCGCTTGGGAGGGAGTGCGTGCGCAGAGCGTCTACAGGCGCTATAGCGCCTGTAGGTGCTTCTTCTGCGCAGCGCGCGGACGGGCGGCGCAGGGCAGTGTGGCGGCGGGGGGCGCGGAGTCGGCGCGGCGGCGCTCCCAGCCGGTGGTGCCCTCCCAGGCGATGGCGCTCACGCGGCCGCGTAGGGTCGCGGAATCCCTGGGGCCGCCCCTGGATAGTTTAGAACTCTAGTACATTGGAATCCGTTTAGTACTACCAATGCAGTTGTGTTCAACTGTTTCAGAAAACAGCCTGTTTTTTTCCTTAGGACCAAACAGTTGATTTTGGGAGAGGCTGTTGACATTTTGGACTGGAATGTTGACATTTTGTAACCTATCTAAGATTTGGCCAGCTGTCTTATTCTTAAATGTTGGGCAGTTTCAGGCACATTGAGCATGAAACAATGGGCACAAGAGATGCTATCTCTTGCTGTCTATGAAAAAATACCAAATAGAAAAAGAGATCAATAGAGTGCTACAGGGCAATAGAAGTCCTTCCTAAAATGTTTTGGGGTGTCACAATTTGGATGGTCTCTAGTAGCTACCTAGCTTTGTGCTTCCCACACATTCCCAAATAATCTCTTCCCTGAGAAGATGCTCAAAAGATACCAGCGATTTTCTTCCTTGGTAAATATTACAACACATAAAGTTACATAAATCTCAACAGTTACATTTGATTTGCATTAGAATATGTTTATATGTCTTTTTGGCAGTCCATGTTATCCACATAACTTTTGTCCAGCAGTTGGTTCTCTTCCTATCAGATTTTTTCACTTTCTAACTTTCACAACCATACATAGGCATTCGAAATACAGTGGCATTGACATTTCCAACCTTGGTATTCAATTATATATCTTTATACTTGACGAACTTATCTAGTTCCTTTATAGCTGCCCTTTGAAATCCCAGTCTTCTGATTTCTTGATTGTATTTCCATTTTGACTTATGACTGCACCAAGTTATAAGAAATCTTTCACTATGCCCAATGTCTTCACTGTGTTCTGTTAATGATCTGTGGTCATTATTTTTGTTTTCTCGATGTTTAACTATAAACAAGCCTATGGACTTCCTTCCTTGACTTTCCAAGACCCCTCTTTTAAATGGCATTGCCCCTGCAATAGTGTCATTTCTGTGTCATTGCAGACTGGATGCACTACAGAGAAACCTCAAGGGCCCAGGACGTTTCTGCTGATGCCTGTTGCAACACAGCCAATGTCTCTGTTGATCCACCCATTCTCCAAAGACATGGAAATGCTTTGTTGTGTGGGACTGTGTTTCTTAAAGAAATGGATTTAGGGAGAAATTTTGATTACTTGTCAGTAAAGAATGATTCACAGCAACCCCAAAAACAAGCTGAAATGGTGTTTAGTCTGATTTATGCCACAGTAATTCACCAACAGGATCCTATCTTAAGGTAATTCCCCAACAGGATCCTAGTCCTGTTTGCATGCTTAGAGTAGCACATCAACATTAATTCGTAAAAAAATGTTGAGTTTCCCATGGTTTATGAATCCTAGCTGTTCCCGTTTAGGTTTGGTATCATAATTCAAGTATCAAAAAAATATTTTACATTTAAACATTTCAATATTATTTCAACCAAAGTCTAAATTTAAGATTACGTCAGGGGGTGCTGTGCCTTTAGCTTTGAATATGTATTTAATCAATTTTAAGGATTTAAACTGTTAATTTTTAATAATCATAACAAATGAATGCAGCAGGCAGCAGCAAAAATTCACCTAACATAGTTCTCTATGCCTCAAATATATATTTACATTTTTTCCCATGCAACAAATCTTTCTCTGCTGGTTCCTTATCTTCTAGTAGGCAGGAAGAAATGAAAGTTACAGAATGAAAGAATGTTAGCAGCTAACATGATGCACACAAACTTCAGATGCAGGCTTGCCATTCAACTTAAGAGGTTGCTTAATATTGGAATTGATCGAACTATGTTACCAAACTTATGTTTCTGTCTCTACTTAGGATAATGGGCCTGTTGTAAACCGAAGAACCCCAACTTTTTCACCTGGAGGAAGTCCAACAGATAACAGACAGATGTCAAACTTGCAGTATAACAACCCTACACAGCTGTATACAAATAACAACCCAGATCCCAGTTTACCTTCACAGATGAGTAGCCTCCATATCACACCTCCTCAAAGGTAGGAAAACCAAGCCAGACATGACAGTGGAGATGCTTTTGCAAATACCTCTTCAGCATGGGGTTGGGGGAAGGAATACATTATCAGTGAGGGAGTTATTTATTTGCTTCATTTATACCCTGCCTTTCTCACCCTGCAGGGAACTCAAGGTGCCTTACAACGCCAGCAAAATTCAATGCCTCTTAAAAACATAACACATATCCCATCAACTAAATACAATTAAAAGAGTTGAGCAAATAAAACAGATAGAACAATAAACAGATCAAAACATATAAAGTACCATTCTTGCTCATAATCCTTATTCAGACTGTGCCAAAATCTGTAATAACTTATTCTTCAACCGGTTGTGTACACAGCCAGGTCTTTAGCTTTTTTTCTGAAAGCCAAAGGAGATGGGTCTGTCTGATGTTTCTGGAGAGGGAGTTCCACAACCGCAGGGCCACCACAAGAAGGCCCTATCTCTCATTTCCACCAATCGCGCTTGCAAAGGGGGTGGGATCGAGAGCAAGCCCCCCCCCCAGCCAATCTTAAAACTTTTGTTGACTCATAACAGGAGATGTGTTTGGATAGGTAAGTTGGATCAGAACCAATTTGGGCTTTATAGGTCAAGACCAGTACTTTGAATTGGGCTCAGTAGCAAACCAGTAGCGAGTGGAGCTGACATAACAGAGGAGTAGTATGGGCCCTGTATACCGCTCCAGTTAGGAATCTTGCTGCTGCCCATTGGACTAATTGAAGCTTCCAGGCCATCTTCAAAGGCAATCCCACATAGAGCACGTTGCAGTAGTCTATACAAGATATAACAAGAGCATGTACTAGAGACCTAGGATGTTATCATTAGTATTAAATTGGTATCACAAGAAAAGCCATATATGTTCATACTTCTCATGCTGGAAAAAGATGGAATATAAATATTGGAAAATTTGGGGTGGGGGGGATCTCTGTGTAACCTGTAAAAAAACCTGAAATAGCATACTTTTGTAAAATAGTTTATATGAGCTAGCTAAAGTAAGTCGCCCTAACATTCACATACAGAACAACTGAAAACAAGATGCAGAAATCATCTTGAAAGATATTTGAAGTAGAGTCACATTACGATTGCCTTACATAATTTAAACACTAAAATTTTTGTGAGTCCTTAGACTATTTTTTTACACATATTTCTGTGAACAGTCTGTTTTATCAGATACTTTCTGCAAAATGCTTATACCAAATAAAATCTGCTTAGTCGCTAAGGTGCTGTAATGTTATTGCTTTTTCCTGTACCAGACTTGGACAGTCTCCAGATGCATTTTTTAAAAAACAGACCTAGGGAGGGTCTTTTAGATACAACCAACGATGCACATTTTTGTAATCGGTGACTATTTAGGCTCAAGGCAGGAACTGATTCAATCTGCACAATCCATTTATGTTGTTTATGTCTTGTAACATGCTTTTCATGACAGTATATTTACTATAACTATAATCATGTGTAACCTGTAGCTGTAGCACCACACAACCTCTCGTGTGTATCTGGGAATTGAAAATCAGAAAAGTGGAAGGGGAAAACCTTGAGTTACATACCAGTTGTCATGGTACATAGACTATTTGTATGGTCCCAGGCATACACAATATGGATCTCTCTCGAGGTGGCAATACTAAATCTCTGAATCAAGACTTAGTTAAATAAAGAAGTTGCATTTTTTGAATAGACACATGCCTTTGATACTGTTGGCAAATGCTCTTCATGCAACTAACAAAACATGTAGGAAGAAAGTAAGGTTCATTTATGGGCGAACAGCAGTTGTCAAACTAAAAAAAAGTACTGGAATTTTTTTATTATCCTGGGGAATTTTCTTTTTTTATGAAATCTGGATTTGTTCCTCTTTATTCAGTAATTTTTGACCTTCCTTTTATTATATGCAGTGCTGACCCTTTAAGATCCCTACCAAGAAGCAGAAATGGAATTGACCTGGACTCTGATGTTTACAAAATGTTGCAAGATTATGAAAGACCAATTTCAGAACCTAAACAGTCAGGATCTTTCCGATATCTGCAGGGCATGTTGGAAGCTGGAGAAAATGGTAAGGAATATATATATAATAAACTTTATTTATACCCCACCACCATCTCCCCAAAGGGGACTCGGGGCGTCTTATGTGAGGCCAAGCCCAACAACACAACAACAAGGTAAAATCAAACATAAAGCAATATAAACAATTACATAAAACATAAGCTATAAAATACTACAACCAATAAAAATTACAATAAAAATAAAACCATTCATAACACAAAACAATAAGCGGGAATATATAAAATTATATCTAAAATATTCGTCTTTTTTGAAACTCAAAATTGTTTACAATTATGTATCATAAATATAAAGTCAAATTCCATTCAATAATAAATCAAATATATGCCTCTAGGCCAGTAGGGCTGAAACAAAGACCATTTGGATTATCCTCATAGGTCAATAAAGACAATTTAGAGCCTGGATTGGATTGGATTGGATTGACACTAAACCTGAAGCTAGTGGACAGAAACCCATGGACAGGACCCTAACAGACTGCTTTGTCTGAGCTGGTTCACCAAAGGCTGAAGTAGCTCCTGCTCCAGTGCAACAGGGTAGAGACCATGTTGAGAAGTCTTTACTTCCAGTCAAAGAGACTGCACGTCATACTCTGCAAGCAAGAGTAGAGTTTATGAAGGGGAGAGGCTGGACAACTCTGTTCACCTCAAACCTTTGTCCGATTAACTTCTTCCTTGGAGCTATCCTTGGTACTGGATCATTACCTGTTTATTATCTAATCTCATCGGTATAGGAAAATCAGAACAAGAGCATTGTGTTCAGTTCTTAAATTTTACTTAAAGACCACCCCATTCAGGTTATGAAAATGGCAGCTTGATGGCCCAGAGTTAAGCTATGTGCTGTTATTGTTTTAAATTGGAATTGCTACAGAATATTTTGCTGTTCTTGTCTCTTTGTTTTAATACTCAGAAGCATACTGTGACTCTATATAAGGATTCCCTGCTGGGGCACTGGATTTGTAAGGAAACATAGGTTACCTTGGTTGGTGCCCTTTAGTTTATTTATTTTATTTATTTATTAGATTTATCAACCGCCACTCCCAATGGTTCAGGGCGGTTCACACTCAAAACAAAGCAGTATAATAAAAGCAATAAAACAGTTACAACAAAATACAATGTATTAGGACTCGAAAGATGTGAGAGTTGTGAAAGATGACCCTACAAAAACCACAAAGCCAAGAATGTTTAGGATTGTTTTGTCTTCTGGCAAAGTTATAGTCCAGCTTAGTTGAGGAATATAAATATAGGATGTGAAAACACTCATAAAACTCTTGTTTCCGGTTACAGTTTTAATACTCTGGTGTGTGTCTTTACTAAAGTAATAGCTATTACAGAAGCACTTTCATTAAACCTTTCCTGATATATTGGGAAAATACACAATACTGTCTAATGGTTGTGTAGTCTTTGGGGTCTTAAAGCTCAGTACAGAAAGAGATATGTAAAGAGTTTGCAATTTACACATTCATCCATTGATCACATAGTTGATGAAGGCTATTTTGGCAGGGCCTAAACCATTCAGGGAAAGAGTTCTTGAATTTAGTTCCTCTGTCAATACAAGTTGGTTGTCATCAGCCTGAACAAGTATCTAAGCTAGGATGTTATGAAAACAGAATTCCCAGAACAAGTCACTTCACTAAAATGCAGTTTCTCAAGTCACTCCTGACATGACAAAAAAACAAAACAAACTAAAATGTTTGGAATAGTGTGTGGTATGGATAACCAACCTGCATTTACAAATCAAGATGAAGGTGCTGAAGGGTAACTATACACGAGTACTTAAAAACATTGTATACAATTTCGTTGTTTGCCTTTTCCCCACATTCTCACTTCTTTCCTACAGAGAGCTTGCTTCAGAAATGCTGCCTACTTATGTTACAGACTATGTGAGGTCTTTCTGAGTCATGACATACAGTAAAACAAATTAATCACCTAAGCAGTAAAAATGCACTTTAGTAGTGTTATTGCTGGGCTTTACTTGCCTTATGCAGCAAAAGATTTTAAGCTTTTTTCCACTGAGTATGGCTTTAAAATTTGCTCACCATTCCAATGGCACTGAAGGGGGAAATTCGTGTGATACCTACCTTTAGCTGTTGAATGTAAGAATTTAGTAATTTCATCTGATAAGAGTTTTGCATGTTAGGAACATTCCACATGTCTTAAGTATATAACTTTAAAATATTGCCTTAAATTCTTGGCAGGTGAAAAGCATGACAGACTGGCAAGTCCAAGACATGTTAAATCTCCAGTTTCTAAACTGGGTGGAGCTATGTCTGGCTTACAGATGCTCCCTGAGTGCACCAGATGTGGCAATGGAATCGTGTAAGTACATGGAGCTTCACAAGAGCCTTGAAGTTTAATATTGTATACTCTTTGGTAAAGCTACATAATGAACATGTGATGTCTGATGTTCTACTGTACAATCTGTGCATATAGTATAAGACAATATCACATGCATTGTAGAAATGCAGTGGTAGGAAAGAATTTGTGTTTCACAAGCTTTTGATGTTCATCTATTTTCTTGCCTACCTCCATATAAGAAAGAACTTCCTTATTATTTAAGTGACATATTGCTTCTGAAGTTTATTCCAGGACATTTGGAATGGCACCGGACTTTTTTGCGCTGAGCTTCAGTGTAGCACAGCTCCATAATTTATATAGTTACTTGTAAAGTAGAGTCTCGCTTATCCAACCTTTGCGCATCCAACGTTCTGTATTATCCAATGCAGTCTGCCTCCTGCTCGGATCCACAGCTGTTTCAATGTTTTGCAATGCTTTGCTGCTAAATTCATAAATACAGTAATTCCGACATAACGTTATCATGTACTGAACCACTTTTTCTTTTGATTTGTTGTAAAACATGATGTTTTGGTGTTTAATTTGTTAAATCATAATGTAATTTGACTTTGAATAGGCTTTTCCTTAATCTCTTCTTATTATCTACATTGGCCTGCCTTTGACAGTGATCCAGAAACTCAAGCTACTGCAGAATGCTGCAGCCCGGCTACTTGCGGTGGAGCCCATGAGTTGTCATATCACCCTGGTCCTGCAGGGTCTGCACTGGCTACCAATTGAGTACTGGATCACTTTCAAAGTATTAGTCTTAACTTTTAAGGCCTTATATGGTCTGGGGCCAGTGTACTTGAGGGATCGCCTGTCCCCATATAGTCCCTTGAGATCACTGCAATCAGAAGATCATAATCTTTTAGATGTTCCTGGTGTGAAGGCTTACCACCTGATGACAACCCGACGAAAGGCCTTCTCTATCATCACCCCAGTTTTGTGGAATGATCTACCCCCTGAGACTCGAGCTTTGCGAAATTTGGTAACTTTTCGCAAAGCATGTAAGATCTTCTTGTTTAGACAAGCCTTTTAGCCTTAATGATATTTTAATGTGTATGTTTTCATTGTTTTATTGTTGTGCTGAAATTCTGTAAACCGCCCTGAGCCTCTGGGAGTGGCGGTGTACAAATCAAATAAATAAAATAAATAAAAATAAATTATCCAACATTTTCATTTATCGAACGTTCTGCCGGCCTGTTTATGTTAGATAAGCGAGACTCTACTCTATTAGAAATGAGGACTCTGCATAGGAAATGTATTTGAAAGAATGGGAAGAGGCTTTTGAGGGTTTTCTAAAAAGTATTTAATTCCAGATCCCTTTAAATCATCTTAGATGAGGCAGGTGAGTGGGGAAAGCAGGGGGGGGGGAGTGGTGTAACAGACTTCAGGGTGAATTTACACAATGCAAGCTAGTATAACTTTCAATATATGTTAATGCTGTTTCAATATTTACATTTCTAATCTTTTTTTTCTTTTCTGCATTCTGATAGTGGCACAATAGTGAAGGCCCGTGACAAGCTCTACCATCCAGAATGTTTCATGTGTGACGACTGCGGCCTCAACCTGAAGCAAAGGGGTTACTTCTTCATTGAGGAACAGCTGTACTGTGAAACACATGCCAAGGAAAGGGTTAAGCCGCCAGAAGGATATGATGTGGTAGCTGTTTATCCCAATGCTAAAGTTGAACTTGTCTAAATAGATGCTCGAATTTCCCAGAGAGGTCAAAAGGTGGCACACCCACCCACAGGCACAGGCTCTGTTTTAAAAGTATGGCTGTAATCAATGCTGATTACTCAAGCCTTAGTAAAATGTCTTTCCAGAGATAAAATGGTTTACACTTGGAATCGCAAGGGAATCATGCTGAAAGCCTCTGAAAAGGATTTTTTCCCCCTTTTGACACTTTGCTTTTGGGTTACTGTGATGTTGTTAAGAGTGTTCTTAAAACCGCAGATATTTTCTTTTGTAGCCCGGTCCAAAACTTCTGTAAATATAGTTTTTAAAACATTGTCTCATATACCACCAGTATTCTTTTTTCTGTCCTGTTTAAAAATAGTAAAAAGACTGTTGAAAAGCTCACAAGAAACAAAGCACTTTAAGAAACAAAATTGACATTTTAAAGCATTGCATTCCCTCCTTCTCAGTAATATAGGTATTCCATAAATATTGCGTTGTGGCCTTCAGGATGATAAAACTTTGAGGTCAATTTTAGTGACATTTTTATTGTATAGCTAGATATAGCTAGCTACTTAAACCTGGGGAAATGCCTCATAAGATTATAAGTAAAGTCTTTTGAATGTGTTTTTTTTTTTACAGTCATTGACTTTTTGTTACATTTTGTACAGTACTTTAAGAAAGTCCCTATTTGTTTCCAGGCACCACTATGCCCTCCACCTAATAATACACATTCATATTCTATCATTTTATCAAGCAGCAGAGATATCCATTACGTCTCATTCCACAATAGTGATCCAACCATTCATTCATTCTTGGGTAATGAATAGCCATTATTTGATGTCCTATGGGTACTCTCTTCCCACCAATTGATAGCAATGAGTAACCTAGAGACCATAACAGAATATGATATTGATCCCTGGTTTCTTTCCAGGTCATGCAATGCAAATCTCAAAAGACGTAACCTTCATTGTGGAACAAAACAAGCTTGACAAATTCATGCAAGAATTAAAATTGTGCAGCCCTCTAGATGTTGTTAAACAGAAACACACAGTGTGTATTACTTAAGGTTGCTAAGGATTGTAGTCCAAGAATATCTGGAGGCCTTTACCATTTCCATCACTGATATACTGCAAATATGTAAACCACTGATATGCTCTGAACGTACATGTATAACAAAACAAAAACAGAATGCTAATATCTGGATTTCTCTCTCTTTTCTCTGAAATATCTTGACATCTCTTGCTTTGGTACTCAGTCATGTAAGCACCTGAACTTCTTTTCTTTCCTTGGAACAAAAAGGTTTTAGATACAAATCATAAATACATTCAATGGACAACTTCTAGTTAAATTTAAAGTTGATTTAGAGTAGCAAACTTTGTACCGCACATCTGCATTCAGCCTAGGATGAAACAAAAAAAATGATATCTTTTCTTTAACAAGTTTTAAGACAATTTCCCTTATTGTGTATATTTTATATATGAATTTTGAGGAGAAAAATCAAATAAAAAAACCTGGATCAACTTTTCCATTTGTCAGTGTTGGAAACAGATTTTGATAATGCTGGTTCAATGAGCTCTGTGCTCCCCATCAATGTTGGTTGCTTGAGGTAGTGCAGAGTGGTTGTCAAAACAGAGTTTACTGCATAAACCTTGCAAGGATTGGCAGTCTTTCAAGCACCCAAAATGGTGGGCAGGCCACATTCTGTCCCACCATGTCAAGATTTGTTTTTCCTGTGCCTCTTGTCACTGCCTTGATGGATCCTTAACAGAGGTAGGTTGTTTCTCATGTAAACGGAGGCTCTCCTTAAGTATGGCATCTCTATGCCTTTTTTAGGGAGAAGGTATTTGTTAGTTATGTGCCCCTAAGTTTTACTCTCAACTTATCTGTGGGTCATATGACAATCCATATTTTTGGCCCCAAAACCTGTCCTCAATTTACACATGAGGTCAGCTTGTACTTGAGTAGATAGGGTGGATCACTGACATGTAAAATATTTCCAAGCAGTCATCTAATAGCACAATATTATGCATTTGTCACATGTTTATTTCCCACTGGAAACCACAGCCAATGTGCTACGTTGGCTGCTTATGTGAAACTAAGTAACATCTTATGGCCCAACCCTCCAGGTATACCATAGCAGCCATCAGCTACATCGAGCAAAGGAGATCTGCTCAGCACAAGAAAAGTGATGTTTTTGGCCTTCTCTGAACAATGTGCTACAACAAGGAACTGCAACGAATGTCCTGCTCCTGATTGTCTCAGCCTTACTCACTGGAGGGAAGAGGAAGGTGCTTCTTGTGCCTTGAACGGTCCTCCTTTGCCTGATGCAGCTGCTGTGGGGTGGGAGCATTTACATGGTCTTACAGCAAAATTGTAATCTTACTGAATATGGAACAGCTCTAGATTACAAATCAAAAATTGCAATACACAATGCCAGACAAGGACTTCTTGTTTAGAAGCATTATGGCATTGCCAATCCTAGTCAGTTATAGAATTATGGGAGAGCAAGTGCTTTTTCAGATCACGAGTGGAAAATACAATATTTTTTTAACCTGGACTGCTTAAATGAGGATTGCACACTTGTGCACAGTTGTCATCCTCTCGTGGATTGACTACATGACCTATTGGCATAAGGTTAATAGATAACCGTAAATAATAAAAGATTTGGTGGAAACTGATGGGATGGCTCGATTTTTTTTCAGGATTATTAACTTTTAGAACTCTTATATATAAAAAAGAGATACAGTTTAGAACCAGCTTTACTTATCCAAGTGCCAATGCTAGAAAGAACAAGTGTGCATACAAATCACCCAGTATGAACAATTATTCCACATAAAATGACTCTTTTTTGCCCAATTATCCATATTTTATCAAGTTGTCCCCCAGTGAAATAAATCTTATCCAATTAATGTGTGATTTTTAGTTATTTAGAACATTAAATATACACCAGTTTGCATGCAAGAAGAAAAAATGTCTAGCTATGTTTAGATGATGCATAACTATATGGGTGGCTATGGCTGACAGGGAGCTCCGGTGTGGGCTAGTCCAAGAGGTCACAAAGAGTCGGAAGCAACTGAGCGAATAAACAACAACAACAAACTCTATGACAAACAGATTCATCTTCGAAGAGGCTCTTTTATCTCACATGACAAATACTCCTTTTTAAGATGGCACTTGGCGTATGCACTTAAAAACAATGTAAAGTTTGGCCCGGGAGGAGTGGAGTAACTGAGCCATATATGTATCCCTAAACAGGAGATTCCCCTTTATTGTTTTGCTGGTGTCCTTAAGGGGACCCTTGGGTGGGCTACAGAGCTTTGGATACAGTGGCTCTAAGTCAGGCATGGGCAAACTTTGGCCTTCCAGCAAGTAGGTTGTTAGGAATTGTAGGAGTTGAACTCCAAAACACCTGGAAGGACAAAGTTTGCCCATGCCTGCTCTAAGCTACTGGCACTCAAACCCCAGAACCTTCTGTGTGGGAACTTTTTCCCTGTTATGGCTGATTAGACAACACCAGAGGTGTTCCAATAAATGCCCGGTCATCTCCTCCTGGAGAAGGTCATCAGGATACATTTTCAGTCAGGCGCAACTAATCTAGCCAATAGGCAATTCAATATTGTGATCATTATTATTTTCATGCTGTGGTCAGAAGAGCAATCATTCCTCATGCAGAATGAGGCTACAGCTGGCTATTCAGCACCTTCTGTCCATATTGATGAACTACTGCAACCTGCCTCATGGTCCTTATGTAGCTCATGGAGAGAAACTCCTGTATCAAATGCACAAGGATGACATCACCTTCAGATCCAGTGGGGTCCTCCAGAGATATCAGCAGATAATGCAATAAATATATTGCTTTGGTTGTTGTAGACTGAGCATGGAAGGGAGGCTAAAAAAGATGTGCAGGCCTAAGGCGGCACACACCTGTGTATGCCATTAACAGGAAGCCAGTTTGAGCCTCTCAGCAAATGTTCCATTGGATGATAAAATGCATTCATATCTTATTTTGAAGCTTTTGCTACCACTTCACAATTTTGAAGGAGACATTTTGACCCTAATTAAAATGTAGCTTTGTTAGCATACTTTGTTCATGGAGCCATGTCAGTGTGTGTGTGCCTTCAACTCACCTGTCAACTTACGTGAACTTTATGAACGTCATAGGGTTCCTTAGCCAAGGAATACTCAAGAGAGTTTTGTCAAAAGAAGGAACTGGCCAACCGTAAAAAAAATCCACAAATACCTACAAATGATTGTGGTTCACCAATAATATTGTAGAAAATAGTACTGCTATTTGACTTGCTATCTGCTGACAGAAATATGTGTCTTTTAACAGTTATGCACACCAGTTAAATTTGGTTTTATTAGACTTTTTCTTCCTAAAAAGACTACGAATTATTGTACTCTTTGCTGAAGGTTTCTGTTTAATTCACAGTGAAAACGGAGTATTATGAAAGTGGTTTTTACAAATGGTGGCTACATTTCTCTTCAAAAATAGATACATAATGCACTTTTGCTTAAAAAATAACAGCCAAATTGACATCTAGAATTACAAACTTGCTTTAATGGTTTGCTAAAACATTCATTCTTGTTCAATAGGCACTGAGTCCATGAAAGAAGAATTGTGGTGGCTCTATGTTCTTGTGTAAAACAATTGAAATCAATATCAAAGTATTTGAGAATGCATTATGTGTTATAACCAGGACTTTGCCAGCAGATTATATTCCTACCATCTGCAGAATGTCTGCCTGTGGTCTTTCGGGCAAATCCCTAGAAATCTCTATCTCTCTCATTTACTGCCAGTATTATAATATGATTTTACAGAACTTGGTGGGAGACCCTTTCACTCATATGACTTGCAATAATCTTTTGCAAGCCAATACAGAAATGTCAAATACCATTTTAATCAAATGCAAGATTCAATCAAAAGTTTATTTCTCTTTCATCAAAGCTTGATTTTATCTCTCCCTCTTGGAAAAATTCTTTCTTCAGGAATTCACAGCATGGCTTCATGCAACGTGAGGCACAGCCCTAGGTCTCACCATGTTTGCTTGGACCTTGTGCATACTTTTCCTTCTTATGTATATTTATTTTCTGTTTAAAAACAAGAGCTAATCATTTCTCTTTTTCAATCATATACATTTCTGCATTGCTCAAATAGTTACTGCAGTCTATAAGAGCAAAAAAAAGGCCCCATATGCATACACAAGTAATAATTGTCATTTAGGTGTTTGACAGCAAAAATTAAACCCAGTATAAGATTTATTTATTTAGAGCATTTTTATCCCGTCCTTCTCAACCCTCGAAGTGAGACTCAGGACGGCTTGCAATTGGCAGTCATTAGATGCTGACAAAGAAACAGTTAAAGCACCTCAATTAACATAAACAGGTCAACAGCAATAAAAAAAATACATTAAAAAGCAATCAAATACATTAAAAAGCAATAAAAATATATTAAAAATATGCCCTGAAATATTAACACAACCAAGTCTGAGTCCGCAAAGATTAGCTTGCCCAGTAATGTCTGCATTTGAGAATGCATCATAAGCCTTGTGTGGCCAGCTTTTCTCATGTAATGCTGTGAAACCTACCTTTTGGACACGCTCAGCTATATTTCACTCTACAGTGTTTTTCTTTCCTATTCAGCTTCATTCCAAAAGTCATTTTTCTTCCTGAAGGTGCCTGCTATCTATCTGAGATATGCTGCAATAATACTAAAACATTTGGTACATCTTGGAAATGCATATGTTTTTTCATTCCCCCTGAGTTCTGGGTTGTATAAATAACATTTTTTTTTAAAACCTATAAATACAAAGGAACAAACTATTCTTGCCTCTCATCTGTATTCAGATGTATAGGAATCAAACCTGCCACTCAGCTGCGTATGAATAAACTTTCCCAAGATATGTAAAATGCCCAATAACATCCAACAGAAAAGTACCCCCCCCCCAAATTATTAAGCATTTCCCAAAAAAAATCACACAGAGAAAAGAACCAAAAAAAGAGGATGGGGTAGTGGAGCTCAAGTTAGTAGATTAGAACTATATAAATGCCTACTATGTCACTGAGGAAGAGGAAGGGGATTGGGGGCAAAAAGAAGCCTTATTTTTCTTATAATTATTATATCTATATATCTTCATCTTAGGTGTGTTTTTTTATTTGATACAATCCTTCACTAACATAGACCTTATTTTGTGACAACTTATTAAAACTAAGGTGTGGTTTTAATGTATTGTTGCAGGCTTTCATGGCCAGAATCACTGGGTTGTTGTAGGTTTTGGGGGCTATATGGCCATGTTCTAGAAGCATTCTCTCCTGACGTTTTGCCTGCATCTTTGGCAGGCATCCTCAGAGGTTGTGAGGTCTGGTGAATGGTGAAGAAATACACTTTTAGTAAAATTACCTGCTTCTTAAATGCAGTAAGTCATTTCTGGATCTATATCGTTCACATGGAGTTGTATTTGTGGTGTAGCAGCCTCATACTGTTGTGAATGTAAGCTGTCCTGAGTCCCCATTCGGAGGGAGAAAAAACAAGCTACAAATACCAGAAATAAATACATAAATACTTTATCTGTACCACTTCATCAGCAAATGCTCAGTTCTGGACACCGCAATTCAAAAAAGATATTGACAACCTGGAACATGTTCAAGAAGCAACCAAATGGTAAAAGGTCTGGAAATTGTGCCCTTTGAAGAGCAACTTATGGAGCTGGGTATGGTTAGCCTGGAGATAGCCGGGAGTTTAAGAGGAATAACCACGTTTAAATATTTGAAAGGATGCCATATTGAATGTGGCACCAACTTGTTTTCTGCTGCTCTTTGGAGGATGAAAAGAGTATCTCTTCAAAACTGTATGTTCTGCTTGTATTAAAAATAACAATTTTCGTAAAACTAAAAAATGCTTGATTAATTGGAGACACTTTTTAGAAACCAATGAAAAGGTTTATAATTGACCAAAATAATTCAGGAACACAGTAATAACAAAGGAACAGCCAAAGAGCTGTGCTAGATGATTCCAACATTATGTTTCTCAAATGGTTAACAAAAAGACTACAGGAAGCCCATAAGCAGATCAAGATTCTGACAGCACCCTCTTGCTAGCATTTTATAGCAACTGGTATTCAAAGGCAATTTGATTTGAATATTGAAGGTTCCCTAATATATAACTCAGGAAACCATCTGGATCCATGAGCCTCCTGGGTCGGACTATCTTAATGGGTCCTCCAGCCCTGTGAAGGTGGTGATTGGTCCATGGCAACGGAGAAATGGTCAGCTCCTCCACACCGCCATCTTCCTCCCATTTCTGGCAGAAAACCAGCTCTAATGTGTGTCCAGGCTTGTGAGTAGGGCCAGATATCAGTTTTGACAGCCCCATGGTCGCCATGGAAGACATGAAGTCCTGAGCCGCTCCTGACAGGGTGGCTTTGGCGTGGATGTTGAAGTCCCCCAGCACATTAAGCCGTTGGGACTCCTTTCATAAAAAGAACCTCAAAACTTGGCTTTGGGATCAAACCTTTGAACAATAGATGGAACATCTGGGAAGAGAACATTGAATGACTGCAATGGATTGAACTGGACTATGATTTTAAACCAGTGAACTGTTTTAACTTGAATGTTATTGTTTTAAGTGTGTTTAAATGTATTGTATTGGCATCTAATGTCTGCTGGCCTGAGTCCCTTTTCAGAGGGGAAAAGGACTGGATATAAATGCCATAAATAAATAAATAAATAAATAAATAAATAAATAAATAAATAAATAAATAAATAAATAAAGACATTACAGATTGAGGCAGCACAAAAAAAACAACACATCGGCCTGTTGTGTGAAAATGTCCCTTGGAATAATGAGCTGCTTCTCTAATATAAAAAGCCTCTGTTACAGATGCCGAAACAAGTTCATCCAACCCAGATAGCAGCTGGCAACGGGAAAAAGTCAGACAAGGCTGGCTGTTTGCCCTTTACCTTGCCATGCCAAGATGCTCCCCCTGCTTCAAAGTCTTGGTACGGGCCGGTGAATTGATCTCACAAAAAAGCCCAGCCTGTGTCTTACTGTTTGGCTGGGGGCCAACATGCCATTCTTTGCTTCAAAGCCATTCTCTGATGCAACTAATAAGCTTTCAAGGGGGATCAGCTGCATTTGGCATGTCGTTGTGACTGCTGGGTTGCACCCAAAAACAGTTATATTTTAGACATATTTTTCCCAGCATGTCACAAGGTAAGTGACATTATGCCAGAATACGTCTGTTAATGAAGTAGATGTGTTTCTCAGCATTACTTCTTTAACAGAAAATTGGGGCCTGGAGGCAGAAGTAGTATGGAAAGAAAAAGGATAACTTCTCTTTTGTTGTTCTATGCCTTCAAATTAACTCCAACTTATGCTGACCCTGTTGTATGTTTTTCTTAGCAAGACTGGTTCAGATGGGGGTTGCCATGGCCTTCATCTAAGGCTGAAGGAACCACGGTGGCGCAATGGGTTAAATCCTTATACTAGCTGAACTGCTGACCTGAAGACCATGAGATGGGATGAGCTCCCATCTGTCAGCCCCAGCTTCCCATGCGGGGACATGAGAGTAACCTCCCACAGGATCCCTGGGCGATGTCTCTGTAGACAGCCGATTCTAAGAACATAAGAACATAAGAAGAGCCATGCTGAATCGGGCCTCAGCCCATCTAGTCCAGCATTCTGTGTCACACAGTGGCCCACTAGTTGTATACAGGGATCTTTAGCAGAAAGGAGGGCAAAACCCTCACCTGCTCCCGACCCCCCACATACTGGATTCTCTCATACTGGAAGTGACTTGCAGTATATTCTCAATTCGCTTCTGACCTGATAAAAAAAATCTAAGGCTTAGACTCGCATCTAAGTCATTCAGGGGTTTCAACAGTTGAGCAGAAATTCGAACCCTGGTCTTCCTGAGATCCTAGTCTAACACTCAAACCTCTAAATCACACTGGCTCTCCTGATAAATTCCTACACTATGAGAAAGAAAAACCCTTCAGTGTATTTCAGGGGAGAAAATATTCAAAACTAACAGTATTCACGTGTGAAATGAAACAACCAGGTCTGCTAAACCTTTCATAAGTAGACAGAAACATTTTAATGTCTAGAATGCTTTTAGAAACAATTTAAAAATGCATTCAGGAATGACTTTTTCTTTCACCAGCCTCCACTATTCTTATGATTTCCAATTTGATGGCCAAATATGCTGGTGAAGATAGGCTTATCTGCTGTCCCATTTCTTTTTGCTTTGCTGTTTATGGATGATCAGTAATGGATTCTTAAGGTAGATACTATTAAGCTTATCAGTTTTAAGCAGGCAATTCTGGATACAATAGAATTTGTCAGGAGTAGAGTCCCACTTGTTTGCAGCCCAGACTATGTTTCTTGCATTGCTTCCTACAGCAACTTGACATCAAGGACCCGTCCAGACAGTACCTTTATCCCAGGAGCTCCTGCAGCAATCAGGAGGGTGGCCAGATGCCATTCTCTGTAAACCCAGAAGTAATTGCTAAAAAAAGGGGGGGTGACATGAAATTTCCAGGTGCGGTTTTTAGCTGAATATCTGGATCTTCTCATGTCTATATGTCCCTGCAATCGGAAATCATTGGATTTTTTAAAAAATCTGGGTTTGTTCCTGGGTTTTAGATGCTTGTTCCTAATTGGTCAGTTCCTAAGAAAAAGGTGATCCTTGAGTAGAAGGCAAACACTTGGTTTGTGCGCCAGAAACTTCATGAAATGTGTGAAGGGCACATTTTCTCTGACCAGGACAAAGTTGTGGCCCCTTAGTCATTGTTGTATGTGTACATCTTCTCACATGAAGAATAATCAGGGACAGTCATATATAACTCAGGAACAGCACCCTGTTGTTCTATGCCACTAGTACACCACTAAACCCATCTGGACAGATAGATGGTCAAACAACCTATAAAAAGTGACAATAATTACAAAGTTCTGTTCCTAGCTTGAAAGTGTGTGTTCTTGTTCCATTTTGTAGTGCTGACTTGGACAGAGGTAATCCTACCCTGAAAACTTTCTTTGTGTGGCAGATACTTTATGAAGCATGTGGCGGGCATAGTTTCTCTGGCCTGCACATAAAACAGACTTTTGCAGATATGCGGATATGTCAATATCCAGATAACCACATATACAAACCTCCAGGGTTTTTTGCTACCTTCTACTGGCTGGAGGAGGGACATTGAAGTGCTAGAGAGAAATATAAATACCGAGAGCCAAGGTCATGCAAGTGGCTAATAGGAAAAGCCATGTATAATCCAGAAACAGGACCCTGTTGTTGGATGCCACAAGTACACAACCAAATCTGTCTGGACAGGCCGTAAAAATCGTAGATAATGCCAAAGTTCTGTTCCTAAAGTCTACTACAATGAGCTGTAAGGAATGTAGCTCTGTTCCTAGCTTAAAAGTGTGTGCTCCAGTTTATGTACTGCTGATTTAGGCAGTAGTGGTCATACCCCAAGGAGTTTGTTTGTGTAGGAGATAGTTCATGTAATCTGGCAGCCGACCTTTGCAGCAGTTGCAGTTTCCGAACTGTCTTCAAAGGCAATCCCATATTGAGTGCATTACAGTAGTCCATTCTAGATGTAACGAAGGCATGGAACACCATGGTCAAGTCAGGCTTTTTGTTGCAGCTAGCACACAAGTTTTAACTGTGCGAAGGCCCTCCCGGCCACCACCGACACCTGAGCTTCAAGCATCAGCGCCGAGTCATAACAGGATTGTTCCAGCAAGTGGTTTGAGACCTCTGGATTCCTCAGACCTGGTACATATGCAAGCAGACTAGTTTAGACTTGAGTCATTTTGAATCCCCAGACCTGTGTAGCTTTACTTGGATATTGTGTAAGGTGTTTTCTGATTCTTTCACAGTTTAATTTTGATTACTGTTGTATAGAAACATTTTAAATATTTAAAACCCATTTATCCCACATGCAGGGCAATAAGCATGAGACTATGACCTAACTGAATTTGCACATAGGAGACAATATGGAAGGCAAATTAAAATAGATTGGCCTTTAATAAAGCCTGAGATATATCTATTCTTTACTTGGATGCAAAACAAGCCATAAGGAGAAAGTGACCAGATAATATAGAGTTCTACTGTAATGTTTGTGTAAGAAAGAAGACAAAAATGACTGTTGCATACCAAAAACAAATATTTTCAGAACTGGTGATCCTGCAAAGACTTTATGGAAACGTCTGAAGTTTGTGTCTATGGTCCTGACAAGAGACTGTATAATTGCTCTGAACTTCTCTTCTGGCATGGCTGCACGTCGAAGGAGTGCCTATCTGCTTTCCATCTTCGAACGTTGGGCATAACTAAGAGCACATTATTATCCAAAGACATTATTAAAGAGGGTGCTGAGAAGTGGATGGTCCTAAATCTGATTGTTAGCCACAACTAGACCAGACACATTAAGTAAATGAGAACTTCAAAAGTTAATACTTGCATAAATTTAAGTGACTCCATGGATATACTGTACTTGGCTCTGACTACTGGAGTTAGGCCTTGGTTTGACCCAGCACACCAAGTTTCTTAATGCCAAAGGTTGCTTTAGAAAATTATTTGTTACATCTGGACCACACAACCAAAGGTTTTAATTAGAGATCACATGTAGAGATGGAGGAAAAAAATGCTGTCTGGTTTTTGTAATACAAAACTGTTTGCAATTCACAATTTCTGCACCTATAAATGAACTGGAACATAATTGTCCTCTAAAATCTTCATTTTTCAGAATTTTCAGTAGAACAGTTCAGAAATAAAAAATATGTATAACATGTTTATAGTAAAAAAATAAGTAGAAAAATTTATAGTAGAGGAAATGTTTTTGTGAAGTGTATACATTTGGATATTTCAAATATTAAAAAGAATATGTTAGAGAAACTGAGTCCTCTCAGGGAGATTGGATGGGTTATAAATAAAGCTATTATTATTATTATATGATACACAACAAGATTAGTTCACAGCAAAAAGATTACTACCCTAGCTTTTGTATTTGATCACACATCAGATACTTCCCAAGTGTCTAGGACTGTGTGATGTATCGGCTAATAATGTGTGCAGATCCGAGTAGGGTGGCCTTTTGCAGCTGACAAGTGGTAATTTTGTTGGTGCCCATTGTTTTTAAGTACAGGCCACGATCTTTAGGCACCACTGCACACTCTGTGCTGATCGCCACTGGGACCACCTTTACTGGCTTATGCCAAAGTCTTTGCAGTTCAATCTTTAAATCCTCGTATTGTGTAAGCTTTTTCAGTTGCTTCTTGTCCATTCTGCTGTCGCTTAGGATTGCATCAATGACAATCCATACTTAGTTTTTTAACATGATCGTGAGGTCAGGAGTATTGTGCTCCAAAACTCTTGTCAGTCAGAATTCAGAAGTCCTAGAGTAGTTTTACGTATTCATTTTCTGTAGCCTTTTCAGGCCTGTGATCCCATCAGTTTTTGTCACAGGCAGATGGTATTTGTGGCACAAGTTCCAGTGGATCATCTGAGCAACAGTATTATGCCTCTGCTTGTAATCCATCTGTGCAATCTTCTTGCAGCAGCTGAGTTTGTGATCCATCGTTTCGCCTGCTTCCTTACAGAGTCTACACTTGGAATCTGTTGCCGACTTTTCAATTCTGGCTTTAATAGCATTTACTCTAATGGCTTGTTCTTGGGCTGCAAGAATTAGGCCCTCCATCTCCTTTTTCAAAGCTCCATTTGTGAGCCACCTCCTCTGTTTTTTCTCTTTTACCAGTTTTCCCCTCTGCTCGGTATTGTATTTTTACAGTATTCACTTTAAGCAGTTTTCTACTATTGACTTCCATCAATGTTGGTTCTTGACTGCCTTTCACATAATCTGCTGGTGCATGTTTCTCCTCCTCTTGCTCTATTATTATTATTATTATTATCTATGCTTAAAATCGTTTTGTGGCATTATCTTTTTTATAGTTCAAACTGATCTTAACAATTAATATTTAGTGACAACCACAATGATTCAGTTCTAGGCATTCTTTTAAAAAGGTGGGAATGACTATGTCACAATGTTAATGGGGATGCATACGAATGGCGCAAATACACATATTTTCATGCAGATATCCATTAGTATCCTACCAAATATACAGGCCTAGTTCTGGACTAAAGAAGTAATATCTAAGGGGAACCCTGGTCACATAGGAAGATCTCCTTAGTTGGACATGAACAGTAGTTCTTTACCAAAATTGGGATAGCATTCTCTGTGCATGCCTTAAAAGTATGAGTTTCCATTATTCATAGCAATGAAGAAGAAAAGAAGGACATATGTGATCAGCTAGCTTCTGTTTCTTCCCCATGTTGTCATAAATGAAGCAAGCATTCCCAAAAACCAGAAACACAATGTGCAAGGAGCAAAGGAGAGGACATTCTGCAGGGAAGCTATTAACAAGATAGGTGGTCCAGAGAGTATAAACAAGTACAAATCACACTAAGTCACGCATAGCAAAGAGCATCTGGAAGCTGGAATTCTTGTTCTCTTTTTAAAAAATAGTTTAGACGTGTTTCTCCAACAAGTCTTACACACTTGTCAGTCATTTAGCCAGAGTTTAATTCTAGCAGCACCTTGGAACAGAAGAGGCTGCTTCAACTCCCACCAGGAAGCCACTAACACGCAACAGACCCAACTATATTTGTAGCTAACATATTTTTAATATGTTGTTGTAGTTGTTTTTAAATTGTATAGCAGCAAAAATTTGCTGTTATGCCGGTCTGAGTCCCTCGATAGAGGTGAGAAGGTCAGAGTACAAAAGTTTTAAATAAATAAATAAATAATAGCTAAGGGCTTTCCTTCATTTTAATTTCAGCAGTCCCTTCTTTTTCCCTGAAGTTTAAGAATGGTTTAAATAATTTGGTGGTTGAGAAAATACCTTCTGAAGCAACTGAGGTGATTCATCCTTGTCATACGCTTGTCAAACGCCTACAGATTTACTCTGGATTAGCCATTTGATCCAATATAAATGTGTAATTAATTACCATGGAGTTCAATTACCATCACTGTTGGAGCTTCAGTAATTCCATTCCCCTCTCTTAGCTGTTCAAGCCAATGTGAAAATAGAATGGTTAGTAAGTACGCAAGCAAGAGATGATATAATGTCTACTTGGAGTCTGCAGGTACTTTGGCCAGTCTTATGTGGTTATTGAGTCACCCTTTAGAATAAAGATTTCCAAACAGCCCAAGGAATTACGAATGATGATTTCTATGTATTATAACTATGTGACTTCAGCCTAGTAGACTTTTAAATGATGGGCAACATTTTCTTTACATTGGAATGTGAAAAACTACACAGGTTTTTTTCAATCTTGCCAAAAATGTTGCATATATGCAAAAGAGTTGCTCTTCCCGAGTTCTCTGTGCATTAGGAAACAGCAAAACAATAAAGAAATGCTGTTATTGTCAGTCATGGTGACTGGCTGTCAGTGTACTTTCTGAAAATTAAATGTGCACATTGGATTCATTATCTCACTTGTGGTGCAAAAGAATGGGAAATGAATTGTTTCCAAAGTAGTAGCAGATCTCAGTACAAGCCACAGAGGAGGTGATAAATCCACATCCAGGAATCCTTCCACAGATATATACATTCCACAGATATATAAACCTCACTTGCCTAGTTTCCAACAAACCTCACAAACTCTGAGAGTGCTTGCCATAGTTGTGGGTGAAACATCAGGAGAGAATGCTTCTGAAACATAACCATATAGCCTGGAAAACTCACAGCAACCCAATCCTTCAGATGTTTTGGAGTACATTTCTCCTGAACACTGGCTGCTGGCCATGCTAACTGGGGATGATAGGAGTTGAAATATTAAACATTGGGAGCATGGAATGTGAGGCTGGCCAAGATGAAGGATGGCCTTCTCTGTCCGCATCTGGATTTGCCTTCTGCAGGGAGTGGAAGCTCTTGGATTATTCTGCAGTAGCAGTGACATCATGAGCATGCTATCTGCAGATGTTGCTGGTTTTTCAGCAGAATATTTTCTTTTGACCACATCTGTAAAAATGTTTCTCAAAAGGCATGAAGTCACTCTCGTTTTGTCACTGGAGCACATCACAAATCCCAAACCAATTTTCTATGATAACATGTTCTAAATTTAAACCTGAAACACAGGCATTAAATGAACTGGTTTTTATTATTTGTGAAAACTCAAAGAGAGAGACATGCTGATGGGATGGGGAGACAGGTTAAAAGAAAATTTTAAACTTAAGTAGACTTGTGTTGAGAAACATTCTACTGCTTTTAGCATAGTAAAGAACTTGAGGTAGTGATAACTTCCATCTGAAAATACTCCATCTTGTTTTGAGGGAACAGGGCCCATCTTCATAAATCAATCCTACCCCCCTCCCCATATCACAGATAACCAAAAATGAAGCTAGATCAAGCATGATGTGGCGTTTGAGTGTTGGACTAGCATTCTGGAAAACCAAAGTTCAAATATCCATTCAGCCATTGAAACCCATTGAAATAGCTAACATACACAATTAACTATTTATAATGCAGCTTACAATAGGATATAGGCTGGGATTGCATAGGTTAGTCCTATCTTGAGTAGACCTGTTCAGTGTGATTTACCTATATACAAATCCCAACAAATTAATGGCTTTACTCTATTGAGGAGTTACAGTAGGATTTAGGCTATGATTTTTATGTTTTCATGCAGAGTTCATGCCCATGTAAAATCTTCAGAGTGTGCGTCAATAATGATGAAATAAATATCAATGGATTTTGTTTCAGTGACCTGTTTCTTAGAGTACATTTTGGAATTTGAGAGTCATTTTCAGAAATCCCACCTTTACAATGGACCTTTTGGAACAACTCTATAGTTTTAATCCTTTCCTGTTAATCGGCCTGATACATACCCTCCAAGTGTCCTGATTGTGTCCTTATTAAACCTGAGTCGTTCAATATTTCCAGGTGCTTTTTCTCCCCCGTTTTCCCCTTCCCCCTAGTTTACAGTCAGTCATGCAAACTGAATTCAGACAGAGGAATAAAGGGGCAAAATCTTGCCTTCCCAAAAAATCACAACATTAAAAGCAGAAAGTCAATGGCTAATAAAACGGTTAAGTTAAAACCTTATCTGCTAAAATAATCCATAAACAGCTTCCTTATTTTTATAGCTGCTGCACAAAACGTAGCTACTCTATAAGTGATCGATGGGTTCCTATTCTCTATGTTTTCAATAATATTCTTCATTTCTGTCTGGGAACTTCTGTACAATGGGAGTAATAAAAACAGATCGAATATCCTTATAGAAATGACTTGTAAAAGAAAATGCCTGGCAGTTTCAGCCAAGATTATCCGCACAAAGAAAATGTGGGTTTTAAAAATTAGAAATACATATATTACGCAACTTTGGAACATACAATGTAAGTTCTTAGTCATAAATGAGAGCATTGCTTTGAAAGAAACATATTGGAAATATGATCAAGCCTAATGTTCATATGGACACTTTTTTGTTATTCTGCTGTATTACAGTACTAAATAGTTTGCATTAGCTAATACTTGGAAGATAATCTGAAAGTTCAGCCATCTGTTCAACTTAACATCATTGCAATAAATTTAAGAACCTTACCTGTAAAGAGTCTAGAAAAACCTGAAGCTCCACAGCTAGTCACAACTGCCAGAACTAGTCACATACATTATTTTATTTACAAGTACACCCCAGATATTTGTGTGTAAAATATGAATAAGGAAAGTGTGTGTGTTTGCAAACATATATACCATATGGGTATATGATGAATAACAGAATATTTTATATACCTGTATATGGGAAGTAAAAAAATACCCAAGTTTTCCTCTGTACCGTGTCAGTGTATGAAGTGGCCTTCAGAGATCTGCATATTCCATATCTGTCTTGCATATTTATGGACAATCTCTTCTATGTATGTATAGTTTGTGGCTAGCAAACTCTGCATCAATCATGCAGAAGGCTCTTGGCATGTACATACAGTCACACAAGGAAATAAGCTACCAGTGACATCAGACCAAAGGTAAAAGAGTGGATTTTATAATGTTCCTACTAACACACTTTTCTGACGCATATGCCAGTTGCCGGTGCAGCCACCATGTGTTAGACCCTGTGTGATATAGTGATCTAAGTACTGTACTCCAACGCTGGAAAACAGGGTTCAAATCTCTGCTCAGCCATGAAAGACCACTTAGTGACCTTGGACACCTCAGAGGAAGGCAAAGGCAAATCCGCCCTAAACACATTTTGGCAAGAAAATCCCATGACAGTTTTGCCTTGGAGTCACCATACATTGAAAATAAATTGAAGAAATATTGGTGGGAGATATTCAAGAGGACAAAAGATATCCTGGGGAAAAAATTTGAGTTCAAACCAGAATACTTTTTACTGGGGATATTTGATTTTGAGATAGACAAAAATGATGACAAAGTTTTATTTTACCTGACCGCCGCAGCAAGGATAAGTCTGGCCAGATTTTGGAAGCTAAAAGAAGTGCCAACATACCAGGACTGGCTAAAAAAAGTATATGACATAATGAACATGGATCTGCTGACACAGAAAGTAGCGCAAAACAGGGTTTTTGAAAACAGAACGGACTGGAATAAATATATTGATTACCTTAAATTGAAGAAATACAAACTAATATGACTTAAACTAACACAGGGACAACACTACAGGACAACTAACTTTTGATCACAGGAAGGGGAAGCAAGGCCGACCCCCCTGTGCAACGATGTAAAGAAGTATTGAACCTCTGCAAGACGGACAAGGAGGACAATAGGGGAAATGTTTATGTGTAGGTGAGAGCGGGTGGTTGCGGGAGGGGGGGAAAGGGAGGGGGTAATGATTTTATGTTTAAGTGTATGTCTAGGTCTTTGTCGGTGTGTTTTGATGTTCTGGTTTTTTTTGTCGTTTGAATGAATAAAAAATAATTAACAAAAAAAAAGAAAATAAATTGAAGGCATACAATGACAACAATGTGTTTATAGCAGTGATGATAATGGGGGACTTTCAATGTATTGTTGAGCTGCTACGCCCCTCATCATTTGCAATCAGAGCTGCTTAGATATAGTGAACGGTGCCTCGTGGTTAGGTTTGTTCGGAATCTTCGGAATCCGTGAGATGGGGTGAGCTCCCATCTGTCAGCTCCAGCTTCCCATGCAGGGACATAAGAGAAGCCTCTCATAGGATAGTAAAACATCTGGGCATCCCCTGGGCAATGTCCCTGCAGACGGCCAATTCTCTCACACCAGATGCAACTTGTAGTTTCTCAAGTAACTTCTGACATTTAAAAAAACTTTCACCATAGTTTTTTCCTTCTTCCTAGACCAGGGATCCCCAAATTAAGGCCAGAAGGCTGGATGCAACCCTCCAAGGTCATTTACCTGGCCCTCGCCCTCAACTTTAGACTTAGGACTGAAATGACTTGAAGGTACAAAGCAACAACTATCCTAATTAACTTGAGTATCTCATCTGCCAAAAGAAGACCAGCACTTCCCATTGAAATACTGGTAATTTTCTGTTGGTTGAAATTGTTCTTCCTTTTAAATATTGTATTATTCTTTCACTTTTTTCCACTGCACATAGGAATTCATTTGTGGGGTTTTTTTCTTCAAACTATAGTCCAGTCCTCCAACATACTGAGAGTGTACTGGCCCTCTGCTTAAAAAGTTTGAGGACCCCTGTTCTAGATGGTCATTAGTCCTCAATCTTCCTCCATCATTTTCCATCTACTGAGACTATAGCCTGTTCAATGACCCAAAAAGTGAGGGGTCAGACCTCAAGGACAAAACACATATTTCTCCTGGAAAAGGTGCTAGATTTAGTCTCTGGCATGTCAAAGGCATATGTGAAAGCCTGGAAAGTTACTGGTAAGCAAGCATCTGTAAAAACAGAGAAATACAATATTTTAGATTACCCAGTTGGTCTAAGTTTACATACAGCAATCTCCTATAGTCTCATGAAAACACACAGACACACACAATATACCCAATGGCATCTATGTTCTTGGGGGCGGGGGTGTTGTTTTTTTAGTATCATTGCAAAGAAGACATCCAATGGTAAGGATGGCTGAACTGCTGAGAAAGATCATATCCAATATTATTATATAGACAAATCTATATTAAATTTGTAGGGAAATGTTTGTCAATATTTGCGGCCGAAATACAGGGAAAGGCACATATAGTATATGTCTCTTTAATAAAGGGCTATACTTTGTAATGTCAGAGGAAAGACAAACCTTAATTTTCTGGGATGGAAATCATGGTATGGGCTACATAAGATGTAGTGCATATTTGACATGAAGGAAGAGTTAAGGGGAAATGAAAACAAATCGTAATAATAGTAATAATAACAACTACTTTATTTATACCCCGCCACCATCTCCCAGAGGGACTTGGGGCAACTCACAAAGTACTCAAGGTGCAAACAAGCAAAATACAAAAAGTGCAAAGACAATACCACAAAAGCAATAACAACCAGCTTAAACATCACAACCTCCTGGTTACGATTAGTCAAATGCAACAATAGCTGCAAGTATAAAACAATTGCAGTCAATATCAGTCTCATAAAGTGCACGATTAAATAGTCTCTAGTTCCTCAAATATGTTCATTAAGGGATTCTAAGCATAGTCAAAGGCGTGCCAAGATAGCCATGTCTTATTTATTTATTTTATTTATGAACTTTACTTTTACCCCGCCACCATCTCCCAAAGGGACTCAGGGCGGCTTACATGAGGCCAAGCCCAATAACACATAATAACAACATAACAGCAATTATAAAACAATACAATCAATAAAACTCAACATAAGCAATAACAGACAAATTAAAACCATTTCGGGTGGGCCAAATGTGAATTAATTTTTTTAAAATAAATAAACATTGGATGCAGACAGAGGTAGATTGTAAAGCAGGAAGGTTTCAAGGACAATGTGGAGCAGACACCCAACAGGTAATTAAAGTGTCTTCTGTTGTATACAGACTTGGAGAGCGGAGGCTAGCCTAATCTCTCTTGTTCTCTTCCTATACTACAGAGCCTATAGTACCAAATTTTACTTTGTTATATTTGATATAAGCCCCTACCAACTTTCAAGCAATCAATCTCAATTTCACAGGACGCTTTCCCTTTGCTGTGTAGAAGTACAGATGAAGAATGAAATCACCACACGACAAGCATTTAGCCCAGTTATGGGCAAACCCAGGCCCAGGACCCCGGATGCAGCCCCTTGGGCTCTTTTCTCAGGCCCCCCTCTTTCTCACCCTCCCTTGTTACAGTATATGGAGTTTAGCTAAGTAATTGCAGGATCTTCTTGTTTGAATGTGTGTGTTGAGGAGAAACACCTGGACAATGAAGCAATTAAGCTTGAGCATTGAGTATATCATGAGGAGGGTTTTTCCTTGATCCTTTGTGTGAAGAAGGAGATCATGAAGACTGCCATGGATCTACCACAGGACTTGTCCTGGACCATTTAACAAAGGACTTCTTACACCATCGAAGATGCAGATTATGCATGATTAAAATGCATTGGACTTTGAGTAAGATATCTGCAATGGACTATGTTTAATTTGTAATGCTGGTTTTGTTAAAGCTGCTTACTTAAGAGTAAAGTTTTATTGTTCATTTACTCTGGCTCTGTGTGATTTAGCAGAGGTCTAAAACTGGAAAGACTACTGAGCTTCCGCACAGACTGACAAATTGCAACATCCCTTCCTTCTCTCTTTCTGTAGTCGAACCAGGAAGCCCCGAATCCAGAAGGTCAAACCGCAGAGAGTCCCCAGTATTCCTTTTGGCCCATGGCCTAAGTTGCACCAGTACCAGACCCCTTTTCCCCCCTTCCCTTCTGCCTCACTCAGTTCCATACATCACACTGCACCAACTTCGTCCCTCCCAGTACACCCAGCCACCATTGCCTCCCATTGCCCCATCCACACAACATTTGCACAGTCAATAGAACCCATGCATTCAGTATCCACAAGTTGGAAGTTCCCCCGATTTGCCCCGTTGTTGCCCCAGAGCACTCTGCCTCTTCCCCCATCTTGTCTCTGCTCTTTTCTTCTCCCCGTTCTCCCTCCCATGCCTGGGGAAAGCCCGGAAAAGCGGCCGCTCGCAATCAGCGGCCTGGCTCCCAGCTGGGACCTGAAGTTCACCCAAGGACACTGGTCATGGACTCCTCTTGCTGCTATTCTCACTGCTTTGCACCCCAAGCCCCAAAGGCTCTGCAGTTCCCAAGGACAGTAATTACATCAAGGAGAACTACAACTCCCAGAAGGAAGGCAGCACTGCGTTGCCTGGTTTAAAGATCATAACTCTGGGAGCAAGAACTGTATGGGAATGTACTGGGAAATTGCTGGGGATCTCTGTGTTGCATACAATATTGTTCCCATGTCTCCCTTGACCCCTTGTAACCCTTCCCTTCCCCTCCTTGCCCTTGGTTAAGAAAGATTGCCTTGAGGGTGTTTTACTATGTTTTGTCCAGAGGAAATGCGACTGCGCCCTGCTCCCGAAATCTTTATGGATCACCATATTCATATTGCATGCGCCTTCTGATGGAAATCTTGTTATGGATAAGCTAAGCCCTTGTCTTGGCCCCACGTTTCATCAGTCCTGAGGCGGGTTTAACGGTCGGATTTCCAGTCTAACTAAACTCGTCTTTGGAACCTGGACAATAAAAGTTTGCTCTTCACAGCGGGTGTCCCAGCTGGCCTCGGAAACCAGGTGTGCCCCAAAATAAGTCCTTTTGTCACCAAAGGGGTCTGAGTGAATCACCAGGCCTTTCTTCCTCTTCTTCCCCATTCACATACGATGGGACACATCAACTCAATGATTTCATCACTTCCAGGTATTGCCCCAGGTCGTTACCTGGTTCGGACTCTTTGTTTTCATTCATATGCCAACCTGTCAGTAATCCCCGCCTAAGCTTCCCTTCCTGGAACTCCATATATGGCCACAGACCTCTGATTGGCCGAAGCCGGCAAATGGGAGCGAGCGCTGATAGGCTCCCTGGAACTGACCGGCCCCCCGCCCATCAGCTGGCCTCAAACGTTCCAACCAATCACCAGCAGAGCCGGCCCAGAAGAAGGCGGGCAGGAAGTTCAATTGTTTTGACAGTTCTGTAACCTTTAAAAGCCAATGTTTTCAATGTATAAGCATGCGTTCTTTGCGGGAATCAGGGTATTGCGGTTCGCATCCTCTCAGCTGAGCAGAATAAACAATTTCGTGGCATCTACCTTGCAGCATTGGTGAGCATAATTGGATCTACGGGAGGCGGGTAGGCTACGAGGACCTAGTCGCTCCGGGCTCGCCAGGTTAACTGAACCCTCACGGTCTCTGCCCCGTGGTCGGTCCACGGGGCTTGTCCGGTTGTCAGACAACAGGCCTGTGGGATTGGCGGTTGTTCGATAACATTTCCTTCCTCCTTCCCTCCCTCCCTTCCTTACCTCCCTCATTCCACCTCTTCCCTTCCTTCCCTTCCACCCTTTCGTCCTTCCTTCCTTCCCTCTTTCATCCCTCCTTCCCCCTCTCTCTTTTTCTCTTACCTTCCTTTCTTCCTTTTTGTCTTTCCTTCCCTCCCTTCTCTTTTTCCTTCCTCCTTTCTTCCTGGTTCATATTCAGTTGGGAGAAGAGAAGGTAGAGAGGGAACATGAGAACCATGTTTCAAGATTTAAAAGGGTGTCCCATTGAGCAGGGGATTGACTTTCTGCTGCTCTAGAGACCAGGGCACAAGGGAGAAATAGGTTCAAATGGCAGGGGAAGAGAGTCAACTGAGGGCCCTTCCACACAGCCCTTATATCCCAGAATATCAAGGCAGAAAATCCCACAATATCTGCTTTGAACTGGGTTATCTGAGTACACACTCAGATAATGTGGGAGTTTCTGCTTTGATATTTTGGGATATAGGGCTGTATGGAAAGGGCCTGAAGAGTTTAGGAAGAACTTCCCGAAATTAAGAGTTGTTGGACAGTGCTGTAGGCTGCCTCAGAGTGTTCTCTGGAGGTTTTTCCGCAGAGACTGCCTATCGGGAGTGTTTTGGTTGTGCCTTCTTGCATGGTGGGGATTAGGCTGGATGGCCCTTGGGGGTATCTTCCAGCTCTAGGATTCTAGAATTCTCTATCAGGAGTAGGCAATAAGGGGTCTAATGGATACACTTATTCTCTCCCGTCCACCATCTCATCTTGACCAAGGCCAATCCTTTTGGGGTCCAAAGGTTTCTTGTCTTTCCTTCACTTTCTGCCTCCGAAAGAGAAGAGAAAGGGGAGAAAAGGTCAAGGAGGGGACTTGGAGAGAACCCCCTACCTCCCTCCCAGCCTACCCACCCTGCTCCAGCCCACCATGCAGCCCCCAAGTTAGAAAGTTTACCCATGCTCAATTTAGCCACTTACATAAAACATTAGCATTTTGTATTAACACTCAATCAGTAGCTACTCTAAGATTTAACATAAATTATTAACAAGCAAAATGTAACAAAGATGCTTCTTAGTCAGTTTCCCTTATTGAAAATCTGATTGACTTACACAAGGAAACTAATTTTGCAGGGGAAGTTTTTCACTTCCTGATTGGATGGTGAACATATTATCAGGATGGGTGTGTCCATGGGACCATTCTCCCAAAATACACTGTTTAGGGCAATTGCCATGGAGACAATTAAAGTGTGGTTTTATTCAGCTAGCTGCTTATAGCATTGCTGAACACAGCTCACCTGGAGTCAATTGTCACCATTTTTCAAACACAACTAAATGGAAGATGTTTGTACTAAACACAATTCCTGTGTAAAGACTGTAACCATGGTATAGAATATCCCAAATCAAAACTCTAACTGTGTAAATGGTTTGAACTCTGGACAAAACTTATAGGAAGGACTGCACCACATATTCTTCCTTTTAGTCTTTTAGATTTCTAGATTAAGATTTCCTGGTTTGGGTAGATGCGTAATCTTCAGAGATCAAAGCCTTTACAAAGTCTAAGGTGTATTTTGTTCACATGCATATTTATGAAGTCATGTTCTTTATCCTTTCTGCCTTCCTGTCTAACTCCCCAGTTTCTCTGGTTAGTTTTGTAAGCCAGCAAATTACCTGTTCATCTGGCAGTTTGCACTCCAGGGTTCTTCTAATGCTGGATCTCTACACTTTAAATACAGCTTTCCAAATCCCCTTCCCAGGAGTAAACATTTTTTATTCAGATCCAAGACCAAGAATGACATAATGGGACTGGACAGCTTTCAAGGACTTCCACTGTTAAATTACAGCATGGATCTGCCTAATGTCTGCCTAGAGCACACATGCAGGAAAACAGCAAACCACCGCCCCCAACCCATTAGAAGCAGGCCTTCGATTTGAAATATAAGGCATTTATACCATAGTGCATGTTATTATTATATTCAAATTTACAAATCAAGTTGTAGATGTCTCCTCCCAATTAGATTTATGGGAAGACTTGGAGTCAAACTGGTTGCACTTAATTGTTTACCACTGTTTATCATGATTAGTTTCCTATGCAATGATCCTGAGGCATGACTTCAATCTCTTTCTGTTTCTGATTTCTTGCATTCAGTGTGGTTTCATTTTATTGGATAGCTGCCATATCAAGGCCCCAAAGAGATTGTGACTGTTTAGTTCCCATTAAAACAAACAATTGGTGCCATCCTGAACCGACAGATTATAGGAAAGATAATGGAGGGAGTAGCTCCATGCTGAAAGAGAAAACACCCTCGCTCTTTTTTAATCTTTTGTAAACTTTTAAAGATAGTGGCCACTACAGACTAACAATATAAGGGGACACAACAGTAATAGCATTTGTAAACACGCACTCACAAGATCACATTTTCAGTAGACATAACAGAGTTTCCTTTTACTGATAATCATTTAGAGAAAGACACAAATAAACATATTTTGTAAGGAAGCTTCCACATTAAATGTTTATTCTAGAACTCCCACTCTATTAACTCATTATATCAGTTACAATTTAGGACTACCTAACATTAAAATTGAATCTCCCTTTCTGCTTTCTACAAGCATAGTTAATATCAGTTAATATCTCTAACAATGAAACTCCTGTTTTACAAAGCTTTTAATACTTGCCAGCACATTATCCTCTGTTGAGTTGGAAGGCTTTTTAATAGCATCCACACTTGACGAATGCGAAAAGAAAGATTGAAGAAACACAGATTTTCTATGTCAAATTGCAACAGTAAGTCTGCAGTAAGCAATAAAGCTTAAGCAAGCACAGGACAGGATTCCCCCGCCCCTTAGATAAGCCTACTGCAGCTGTGTGTGTCTGCCTACAGCAGGCAGGGAAAATAGCAGCTATCTCCAGAACCCCTTTTTGGGCATTTCTGAACAGCATAACAGAGAGAAAATTGAACCAGATAATCCTGACTCACTGGCCACATATCAGCATGTCAAAAAGCTATTCTCATCCCAGGTCGTTTTAATTGTTGCTACTGTGATATTTTAATGATGTTTTTATGCTCTGTTTTTATTCTGTTTCCTGTTTTATCCTGTGATTCTTTTCTTTAGTGTTGTGAGCCGCCCCGAGCGCGCCGGGAGTGGCGGCATAGAAGCCGAACGATAAATAAAGAAAGAAAGAAAGAATAGATCTACGAATTTGGCCACCAACGAAGAAATCATAAGGAAATGAGACTGGTGAAAGGAAAAATGTCAGTCCTAGATGCATTTTGGAATGTTTTTTGTTTATGTTTGCAAGTATTGTTTGGATGCATGTGTGTTATCAGGTTTGGACAAACAGTTTGCTGAAACATGTTTAACTGCTTTTCTCCTTTTGTAGTGAGGAAACCTACTCCTGTTCTTGAGATGACGGAAGGAGTAGTGGAGTAGAGGAACCTCAGAGAGATCTGAGATGGCTGATTGGGCAAAATAGAAAAGCCTTCAGATCTGTTAAACTGCTTGTGGATTACCACTGGATGTGTTAGTAAGCTATTCTCTCCCCCTCACTTCCCATCCACTTATTATTTATACATTTCTAGAAACATCTGACACTGATTTTTCATCTATGCCTTAAATATTGGCTGGGCTGTTAAATTAGTAGAATTGCATTCACATGTATTTTTTTCTTTTGGAATTTTTATAGAGATGGAAGATTGAAATTAATCATCCCACTTTTGAATAAATTCCCATAGAGACTCTCTGACTGATATTTGGTCGATCTGTTAGCAAACACTAATAAACGTGTAACAGAAATTGTTGCAGATTTGTTGTAAATGCATGATTCAGATACATATGTGGCATTGGGATTTGTCTTTAATATGTAATTACAAAGTCTATTCTATTTTTAAATTTTCAAATAATTGCTAGATTGTTATGACTCACATCTGTTTTGCATTGTTTCTTTTATGTAGAAATTTTATATGAAAATTATCTTGTGTTTTAATGAGTTTGACCGCATAATAAAGATTGAGCTGAATTGGTTAAATTAACGGAGGAGCCAGTGTGGTGTAGTGGTTTGAGCATTTGACTATGGAGGCCAGAATTTGTATCTATGAACATGGGCAACTCATACTTTCTCAGCATCAGAGCAAGGTTGTGACATACTTCTCTTCCTCCTCTTTCTCCTCCACCTCCTCCTCCACCACCACCACCACTACCATCACCACCACAATAATAACAAGGGAAAGGAACATCACCCAAGACAGCTAACACCCATCAGAAATAGACGACAGGCATGAATCAGAATATCCATGCAATAGTGCATACATGACAAAAAGTGCCAGTCAAAAATAAACCTATCCTTTAAACATGGTACCCATGTACATTGCTACATCCTTACCTACGCAACATTACATCCATCAGTAGGGACAGAACAATGTGAAATGTACACATTTAAGCATCATAAAGGATGATTTTGCATGATTCATAGCCCTGATCCAGAATTCAGACTGGATCAGAATTCTAGAATTGTCACTTCCCCTATAACTTCTCATATTCTTAATTAACTATGCTGATTTAATATGGTACTGTAAGAAAAGTTGGTTGATACCCCCAATGCAATGTATGTTTGTTCAAAAATACTGTGTTCTTACATTTGAGATGCAGATTATAGATGTGTACATGGCAATAACAAACACAACCATAAATTAGGAGTTAATGTGAAACCACGTAACAGCAACTATGTTTGTTTTCTTGTTTATTAAATCATTTTTAAACCATCCTCCAGCCTAACTTGGATATAAACCATAAACTATACAGATATAGTATAACGTAACTAAATAAATAATTAACGATGCAGGTTGAGTCATAAATACAAAAAGAAGCCACATCAACTTAAAATGCCTTGAAGATAAGGTTCAGACTTTTTAGTGGAATAATAATCAATAATATTAAAGTATCCTTTATCTATACACCTGCTTCACCAGAAGCATTGAAACCTCATGTGGGGGCAGTTCCAGACAGCACTTTAATGTGAGTGTGGTCGAGTTTTAAAAATGCGATTGCACTCACATTATAGTCCACATACCACCCCCCTCCCAAAAATGTGTGCTTTTCTGGGGTGGGGTGTCCACATGTCCTGCCAAGCTTTCCAGCAGGGCACTGGAACAGAAAAGAAAACCCCCTAAAACAGCCTTTAAAAAAGGAAAATAACTCACCTGGTAACAATTTTCCCTTCTCTGGAGTTCAGGATCATACAAATGACACACCAAGAGGGGAGGGGCGGGGCGGGGGTGCAGGAGCTAATTTCCTCCCCCTTTCATGGTGTGGCATTGGTACAACTCAGGAGAACTCTACATAAGAGGAAATGGCTATTGGGTGAGTTACTTTCCTTTTTTAAAGCCTGTTTAAATGGGGGTTGAGAGGGGTAGGGGCTATCTTGGGTTTCTTGGGCTCCAGCAGCCCAGGAAACCCAAGACTGATTGTGTAGATGGTCACTGGAAATTGTAGTTTACACAAGCAATGTTACTGCATAAGCAATACAGCAAAACACACAAAAAGACTGAGTAATATCAAAAATAGCATATATTAGTGCATAAACAGATGAGTGGTAAATGCTGGAAGGGAGCAAGGACAATAATTACTCCCTGGCGCTTACATACATCAATCTAGGCATAAATACCATATACAAGAAAAGCGCCGTGTGGTTCTCAGGCGAAGTTCCAGGAAAGGACGTGACAGAGCTCAAGAGGGGCAGCGAGGTAAACAGTTAGGATAAGGATCAAAATACACAGGCTAAAGGGAAAGATAAGCAGGAGTCCAGAGCCTGGAGCGATCCCAAGCCACGAAACTTCAGCGGTGGAGGCAAACGCCTCAATGTGTAATCCGAGCTCCTAAAGCAGCCGATAGCCGGGAGCAGAGTAGCGCAAATGCGCTGTGCCTCGGAGCCAGAGCAAAACACGCCGCGTTGGAAACCAAGCCGGAGGAGACCCACAGACTGGAACAGCAAATCAACCATGAGGGAAACGCCGGGCACGCCGCAACGGTTTCAGTTGCAGGGGGCCCGATCCGTTTCGCCGATAAACAGCTTTTTCTTTTTTTAAAACAAAGTTTACTGCGTTTCTTAAAAAGTAAAAAAAACAAAAAAAATCACATTACACACTACACACCATCAGAAAAAAAAACAAGAGAAGAAAAAAAAGGAAAAAGAAAAGAAAAGAAAATTAATCAACCATTAAAAAAAAAAATAACAAGCCAAGTACATTCCATACACCACAACATAGAACAAAGGTACTTCCAGACCTATCTTGTCCCCTATATCATTACTATTATAGCTTGTCTTACACATCAAAATACTGAACTTATCCAAGCTTTCCCTCTAGATCTACTCTATATTAATTATCCATTCTACATTTTCTCTTAAAAGATATCTTCTGACTGTAGACCAGTCCGTCTGTTTCATTTCTTTGTTTTGTTGTAGAGCTCTTGTAAGACAGTCCATACTCATTATATCCATGAGTTTTATCTTCCAATCCTCTATCTTCGGTATTTCATCCTCCTTCCATTTTCTGGCTAGCGTCATCCTAGCCACAGATATACAATATATAAACAGTTTTTCTGTATTACTCTCCAGTTTAAAGTCAAGTAATCCCAACAAAAGATATTCAGGTTTACACTCGAACTTTAGTTCCAGTGCTTCCTGCATTTCCTTATGAATGTCTGTCCAGTACTTCCTAATCTTTTTACAACTCCACCACATGTGGAAGAAACTTCCTATTTCTTTCTTACACTTCCAACATTTGTTGGAGTAATTACCATTATATTTTGCTATTTTACTAGGTGTGAGATACCACCTGTGGAACATTTTAAAACTATTTTCTTTTAAATCATAGGCGTACGTATATTTTTGGTGTGTCTTCCAGATTTTCTCCCAATATTTTAGTGGTATTTCCTTTCTTAGATCTTGTGCCCATTTCACCATACAATGTTTTATACCTTCCTCCTCTGTACGCCAGTCTAATAATTTTTTATAGATATACGATATTCTTTTAATTTCCTTTTCCACAAGTGTATCCCAAAAGGTTTTTTTTAAGTCAAACCCCACCATCTTATCTTTTCCATATATATCTCTGATTTGGAAGTACTGCAGCCAGTTCATAGATTTGTCCATTTCTTGTATCTCTGTAAAATCTTTAAGACATACCCCCTCATTCGTTTTTTTAAGAATTACATCATAATTTATCCATTCTTTCTTCTCCAATTGTCTTCTAGAGAAAGCTTCCTGTGGAGAGACCCAACCAAGAGTCTTTAAAAACAATCTATTTTTATATTTTATCCAGACCTTATAAAGTGCTCTTCTTATTTGATGGTCTCTGAAAGTATACTCTATCTTGACTTTCTGATACCACATGTATCCATGCCATCCTGTTCTTAAATTATATCCTTCTAGAGATAAGAGCCTTTTATTTTTAAGTGTAGCCCATTCTATCACCCATTCCAGAACACATGCCTCATAATACGTTTTTAAATCCGGAACCCCGAATCCTCCTCTTTCCTTCTTATCAATCATGTTAGTCCAATTTATTCTGGGTTTTCTCCCTCTCCATATAAATTTCCTTAGTTCCTTATTCCAAATAGTAAAATATTTATCTGTGCTTAGGACTGGCAGGTTCTGAAATAGGAATAATAGCTTGGGCAGCACATTCATTTTTATTAATGAAATTCTTCCTAGAATCGATAAATTTAAATGCTTCCAATTATCCAGATGTTTCTTTATCTCTTGCCATTTCACTTCATAATTATTCTTTATTAGATCCAGGTTGTTAGATGTTAAGACCACTCCCAAGTATTTTACTTTATTCGAGACCTCTATCCCCGTTTTCTCTTTTATTTCTTCTTTTTCCTTTTGACCCATGTTTTTAGTTAAGATTTTTGTTTTCTTTTTATTTAATTTAAAGCCTGACACTCTACCGAAGGTTTCTATTTTTTGTAGCCAGCTCTCTAATTTTTCTACTGGGTTTTCAACCATGCAGACCACATCGTCCGCATATGCTCAGATCTTGAAACTTTCTTTTTTTATAGATAAACCTTTTAAATTTTCGTCCTTTCTAATATTATTTAGTAGGATTTCCAACACAAATATAAAGAGGAGAGGTGAAAGTGGACACCCTTGCCGTGTGCCTTTTTGAATCTCAAACTTCCTAGAGCTTTCCCCATTTATTATTATATTGGCCGATTGACTTGAATAAATTGAAGAAATTGCGTTATAAAAATTATAGCCCATATCTAATTCTTTAATTAATAGAGTTATAAAATCCCAGTTTACCCTGTCGAACGCCTTTTCGGCGTCGACAAAGACCCATGCTATTTTGTTTTGTATATTGTTTCTATAATATTCCATCGAATCAATGATTATTCTCATGTTGTCCTTCATTTGTCTTCCGGGTAAAAATCCCACCTGATCCGATAGGATCCAGTCACCTAAGAACGACTTTAATCTTTCTGCAAGGATACTAGAAAATATTTTATAATCTACATTAAGTAGAGATATAGGCCTATAATTACCTGTGTCTGTCTTTTCTGTCCCATCTTTGTGTATTACCACAATACTAGCCTCCCGCCATGTATTTGGGGTCTTTTTGTTTTCCAGTATTTCATTCATTGTAATTAGCATACATGGAGCCAGTTCTTTTTCAAAAAGCTTGCAATATTTAGCCGTAAAGCCATCCGGCCCCGGAGCCTTATTAACCTTTAGCTTTTTAATGGCATCTCCTAGTTCTTCTTTCGTTATGCTCTTATTTAGACTTTCTCTCTGGACTTCCGTGATTTTTTCCAGGTGTTGTTCACTTATGAATTTCTGCACCTCTTCCTTCTTTATGTCCTCCCTGGTGTATAAGGATTTATAAAATTTCCAGAATCTTTCGGTTATTTCCTTATCTGTATTATATACCTTTCCCTTATCTATAATTTGTGTTATATGATTCCTTTGTTTTTTCCTCCTTATCTTGGCCGTCAACCATCTCCCCGGTTTATTAGAATATTGAAAGTTATGCTGTCTTATGAATTTGTAATTTTTTTCCAATTGTTCTGTATCTTTTAATTCTTTCTGTTTCAATAGAGCGTCTAGTTGAAATTTAGCTTTCTTATCCTTCGGCTGTTTCTTTAGGGCCATTTCCGCTTCCCTTATTTTTTTTAGTAGTTCTATTTCCTCTTTTTTCTTCTGTTTCCTTCTATATATACTATCTTGTATAAAGTACCCCCTGATGACTGCCTTACTGGCATCCCATACCATTCTACTTGAGGTGTCTTTTCCCATATTTGTCTTAAAATATTCCTGTAACACTTTTTTGTACCTTTCTGTTTGATCCTCCATTTTCAGCAAATCATCACTAAGTATCCATCTCTTTGGTGCTGTTTTCTCCCCTATTCGAAATTCCAAAAAGTCATGGTCAGAATAAAGCTTGGGGACTATTTCTATCTTCTTAAAGTTAGTCAGTATTCTTTTAGTCGCCCACACCATATCAATCCTCGACCATGACTTATATCTATTAGAATAAAAAGTATAGTCTTTAACCCCTGGGTTCTGCTCCCTCCAGCCATCCTTCAAATCTAATTTCTCTAGAATTTCTAGCCCTTCTTTCGGGATTTGTCCTCCTCCCTTGTTTCCTCTTGATGTCGATGATCTATCCCATGTTTTTTGGGATACCCCATTAAAATCCCCCATCACTACTAATTCATCATATACTTCTTTATCTATGTACCTTTTAAGTTGTCTTAAAAACTGGATTTTTGGACCATTCGGGGCGTAGATGTTACAAAATAAAATATTCTTCCCTTGTTGTTCCAACATTACTCCTATCATCCTGCCATCTTTATCTTTGAACACCATCTTGCTATTAATACTATCTTTCACATAAATCACCCCCTTTTTTTTTTTTTACAATAAAGAGCAATACATATTTCCAATTCTATTTTGGACTAGATAAGCTACATCTTTTTCTCTTATATGAACTTCTTGCAACGCTATCAGATCTACATTTTTAGTATATAAATGATTAAATATTCTTTTTCTCTTCTTGGGGATATTAATACCATTAACATTATTTGATAAACATTTAATTTCCATTATAGAACCTTCTTTTTTGTTGATTCTTTCTTCTTTGTGATTTAGCCTTCTTCTGCTCTCCCGCCACTGTCCAGTCTGCCTCCGCATCTCTCAGATCTGAACTCAGGTCTGGTCTCATCCTCCTCTCATTTTCTTCCTCTCCCTCCTCCGACTCTCCCTGGAATTGCCTATGATGGGGCCATGATACCGCACGGTATGTAATATTGTATGGATGACTCTCTCCAAGACTCTTTCCACTGTATTTGCTAGACTTATGTTATAATGATGATGTTGTTACAGATGCTATAATTTCCATGTCACTTCTGTGAAACGCCTGTGATTTCCAACGCACTTGGCCGCTTGAAAAAGCCATTTATCGGCGAAACGGATCGGGCCCCCTGCAACTGAAACCGTTGCGGCATGCCCGGCGTTTCCCTCATGGTTGATTTGCTGTTCCAGTCTGTGGCTCTCCTCCGGCTTGGTTTCCAACGCGGCGTGTTTTGCTCTGGCTCCGAGGCACAGCGCATTTGCGCTACTCTGCTCCCGGCTATCGGCCGCTTTAGGAGCTCAGATTACACATTGAGGCATTTGCCTCCACCGCTGAAGTTTCGCGGCTTGGGATCACTCCAGGCTGTGGACTCCTGTTTATCTTTCCCTTTAGCCTGTGTATTTTGATCCTTATCCTAACTGTTTACCTCGCTGCCCCTCTTGAGCTCTGTCACGCCCTTTCCTGGAACTTCGCCTGAGAACCACACGGCACTTTTCTTGTATATGGTATTTATGCCTAGATTGATGTATGTAAGCGCCAGGGAGTAATTATTGTCCTTGCTCCCTTCCAGCATTTACCACTTATCTGTTTATGCACTAATATATGCTATTTTTTATATTACTCAGTCTTTTTGTGTGTTTCACTGGAAATTGTGCCATGCAATCCCCAGTCCCATCTACACAGTCCCTGCAGCTTGAAAGACATGGGTATTCTGAATGATCTGTGTCTTTCCAGCAGTCAAATAATGTTGGCCCAAGCAGAGTTCTCCTTCTTTGTGCTGAAAGCATTCGTGTTTTCATGGGGCATCATCTGGATGCCCCACTTGAAGAAGTGAGAGGGCACGTGTTTTAGGGCCTGTCTGGATGGGCGCGTGTTTTAGGGCCTGTCTGTTTAAGGGCCCTTCCACACAGTCATATCATCCAGAATATCAAGGCAGAAAATCCCACAATATCTATTTTGGACTGGGTTATCTGAGTCCACACTGTCATATATCCCAGTTCAAATCAGATAATGTGGGACTTTATTCACCCGTGTGGAAGGGGCCTCAGAAAATCAGATGTCAAGCAAAAATCTCCCAATGCCATTTTCTGAAAGAGACTTTGCAGACAGGAGTGCATCTCTTGGACCACTTTCTCCTAATCCGCAGGTTTGCAGCCAATGTGTTGACAGCAGTTGCCATTATTATCTTAACAAACACTGATATGAGGGGCTGCTGATAAGACTTTGGCTTTACCCAGAAAGAAACGAGATAACAAGATGAAACTTTACATTTATTCCATGTACTCTCCACTTATATCAACACACTTCTTATATCGGTATTCCAAGTTCTGTAAGCCTTCAAAAAAGAAGGATTTTGGTTGTGCCTCAAACCAGTCATCCATGGCATCAGAAATGGTGTGAAATTTGGTACCCTTGGCGTGTTTCTTCAGGTTTGGAAACAGGTGACAGTCAGAAGGAGCTAGATGTGGTGAATAAGGTGGGTAGTCAACCAGCTGGAACCCTAGATCGACCAGTTTTGCCAAGGTCGCTTGTGCAGTGTGAACAGAGGCGTTGTCTTACAGGAACAAGATTCCTTTGGACAACTTGCCACACCTTTTAGCCTTCAGAACTGCCTTCAATTGGTCCAAAAGTTCAGTGTAATACCTTGCATTGATGGTGGAACCATTCTGAAGGTAGTCCACTAGCAGCATGCCCTCCTCATCCCAGAACACAGACACCATCACCTTAGTGGCATATTTTTGCACCCTGAACTTCTTTGGACGAGGAGAACCACTGTGCCTCCACTCTTTTGACTGCTCCTTGGTTTCAGGCTCATCCATAGTGACCAGTCAATCCAGGAAGTTTTTATCAGTCCGGAAAGACTGACAAATGGTCCGGGAAGTTTTCACTCACATGCTTTTCTGGTCTGCTGTCAAACATTTGGGAACCCACTTTCAAGAGAGCTTCTTCATGTTCAAATGTTCATGGATAATAACACAAACACATTCACAAGAAATCCCAATGATGTCTGCTATTCCTTTAGCTGAAATTCGTCGATTCTCCAGTATGAGGTTGTGCACAGCATCGACGATCTCCGGAGGAACAACCACTCTCGGTCGTCCAGGATATTCCTCATCATTGGTGCTGAAGTGACTCGTTTTAAATTTGGCAACCCAATTTTTCACTGTAGAATATGAAAGGCATTGATGCCCCCAATATCTGTGACATATCAGCATGAATATCCTTTGTGGACTTTCCTTGCAGAAACAAGAATTTTATCACTCCTCTGCTCTCATTTGCTGTGAATATCACCTTAAATGCCGCCATTTTGTTTTCCGGATGCCTAGATCACAGTTGCCATAAGCTACAAACACAAAATTTTGAAAACGTATATTAGACACATAAGGCTTTCATATGATGTAATATTTGTTACCATAGAAAGAAAACAAAGCTGTATAAAACTCTATATGGTTCTGGCGCAGCTTACTTATCTGAACGCATCTGCCGCTACGTCCCACCTCGTAACTTAAGATCATCCGGGGAGGCCCTGCTCTCGCTTCTGCCAGCAACTCAATTGCGGCTGGCAGAGACAAGAGACAGGGCTGTCTCGGCTGTGGCCCCCCGCCTGTGGATTGCGCTTCCAAGCGAAATACGATAAACCCCATCCCTCCTATAGCTTTCAGGAAGAAAGCAAAATCGTGATTGTGGGACCAGGCCTTCGCACAGTAACTGCAGCACTTTATTTGGAACAGAGTGTTTTAACGACAGACATGAAACAAGGCTTCCGCCATTGATTGATTATTTGAATGTGCATTGTATAGATAGAATTTTAAATGAACTGGATAGCTAATGTTTTAATGTTGATGTTTTAATCTTGCTACAGTGTTTTATATTGTGTAGTGTTGCTGGCATCTAATTGTGCCTTGTAAGCCGCCCTGAGTCCTCCCCCGGGGGTTGAGAAGGGCGGGTTAGAAATACAGTAAATAAATAAATAATAAATAAAACAAGAACACAAAGCCAAAGACTTATCAGCAGCCCCTCGCATAGGGGAGATATATCTTTGGCTCCTTCCACACTGTCCCTATGTCCCAGGATCTGATCCCAGATTATCTGTTTACTCCAAGTTATCTGGCAGTGAGGACTCATATATCCCAGTTTAAAGCAGATAATCTGGGATGAGATCCTGGGATATAGGGCGGTGTGGAAGGGGCTTTAGATGGCCAGTTTCATGGAGGCTGGGAGGAAAGTCGGAGTTCTTTCATTGTTTAAAATTAGAATAGACCAGTGGTTCCCAAACGTTTTTGACCTACCGCCCCCTTTCCAGAAAAAAATTTACTCACCGCCCCCCTAGAAATTATTTATTTTTAAATTTAATAGAAACTAAACAGAAAGATATATGTATTAATGCAGTGGTTCTCAGCCTTTCTAATGCCATGCCCACTAAATAAGGTTCCTCATGTTGTGGTGACCCCAACCATATTTTCGTTGCTACTTCATAAATAATTTTGCTAATCTTACTAATTCTAATCCAAATAGCTAATATGCAGTTTAAAGCGAAGGGGACGGTGCCAAAGAAGAGGGCCGTGCAACCCCTCCTAAATGGCCAATTGTTCACTGCCCCCTTAAAGGGGTTCACCTCCCCCCAAATTCCCCTGAGCCTCCCACCACCCCCTTGGATCGCCTCATTGCCCACCAGGGGGTGGTACTGCCCACTTTGAGAATCAGTGGAATAGACTCTTAAATAATCAAAGTCACCTTGTGAATTCAACACTCAGAGCCCTTCCAGACAGGCCCTATATCCCAGGATCTGATCCTGGGTTTTCTGCTTTTTACTGGATTATATGAGTCTGCACTGTTATCTGGGATAAACTGAAAACCTGAGATCAAATCCTGGGATATAGGGCCTGTCTGGAAGGGCCCCAAGTAACCTTGTCTCAATGTCTGTTCAGGCAGCACCAGAGTATTGTTGTGAGGTAATATAAATGGAATGGGATGATGTAGTCAAGTTCAATAAAGTTACAAAGGCAATTAAGTATTTCATTCCACTCTTATCTGAACGTCTTTCATCTGAATTCTTATCAGGATAGAGGAACAGTGCATGATCTGATCTCAGTGCCAAATGACCTAGCAATTATTTTCAAAAGACCTCAACATTCACAACTAAGGACTACATTTCAGAAGAGTTTAATTCCCCCTTTAATCCTCTGTATTGCCTTTGAGCACTTTGGGATGCCTGAATCATTGCAAGCTTATGAAAACATAACAAAAGCAGACTAGGCTGGACTCCAGAGGTGTTGAGCCCTCATAGCAGGAGTTTACGTAACTTGACAAACTCCTGCCTCAATGGCAGTGAGAGGAAAGCTCGTGCTCAGCTCGAGTGGAACTGCAAGATGTCATTGCTCAAGGGGGAAGAAAGCCAAATGCAAGGTGCCATAACTTAACCGACAGCTGTACCCCACAAAAAGGGAAATCAACCTGTTTAGTAATGACTTATTATAATGAATGTTTGGTTTTTATACCTAGAGTCATAGAGTTGGAAGAGACCACAAGGGTCATCCAGTCCAACCCCCTACTATGCAGAAAAACACAATCGACGCACCCCTGATATCTATTTTATATACCTACGTACCTGGGGTCGTGTAAAATATTCCCTGACAAAAAGGGGCCACAACTGGGAAAAGTTTAAGAAGTTTGAGTCTGAAAGGATGAAATGGGTCTCATCTTCTATGATGCTAACACTGAAGATAAGAAACTGCTTAACCCCCCTTTCTCCCAGTTGAACTTGTTGTAAAAAAAATTCAACCTCTGGATGAACTACAGGTTGATGTTATGCTTTTGTAAAGTGTATTTATATGTATTTAATATGAAAAGTAAATGAAATAATCTCCTTGGGAAGTGAAGCTGCCTTTTCCTCACAAGGAAGAAAAATGAAGCTGCCCTCCTCCTGACTTACTTACTTACTCCTGACTTACCTCGTTGTCCGAGGATGAGGATCTTCCAGGTTCGTTGCACTGGCGGTGGGTCCATAGGTGACTGTGGAGCCATATTCTTGATCTGCATCTTCTCCCGCAGGTGGAAGGTGGTCCCGGTCAGGGTTGGCTTGACGTGCCTTTCTCTTGGCACATTTCTCTCTTTCACCCTTCATTTGTGCCTCTTCAAATTCTACATCACTGCAGGTCATAGCTGACCTCCAACTGAAGCGTTCAAGGGCCTATTCCTCCAATGAAAGTGGCAGTTCTTCGAACAGTTTTTCATTAAATGCCGTAAGATCATACACAACTTCTGTGTAGCTTTCAGTTGAATTCAAGCAATTGCTGGGTACCCAGAATCTTTGACCATTGGCTTTACAGGCTGGGGCGTTATCTGGGGGAATAAGATTGGGACCCACTGCTCTAGCTAAAGTGCAACATTCCACTTCATCACGTTTACTAAATTCCACTGAGTGCTACACTTGAAATCCGGGAAGCCACTCTTGTCATCACATTAGTTTGGCTTCAAGTGTAGGATAGAGCATTCTTTGCTTTTTAAAAAACATGGCGCCCAACATTCTTTAAAATGTTTTATGAGGTAGTGGGGAAGTGGATTTTTTGAAATCATCTGAATATTTGGCCATTTCTGTAATGTGAAGGCATTAGTTGTTCCCAGGTTTACAATGAAACATTTTCCCAATTTGTGTGAGGGAAAATTGTGGGAGGAGCCAAAAGTACCCTTTTTAGGGAAAGCATTACCTTTTGCTCACTGAGTTTTTACTTTGCCAGAATAATTTCTTTTTTAAAATAGCCTTTCTGGGACCTTTCCTTTGCTTCCCTTCCCTTCCTTCTGTGATATGTCTGTGCCTTGTGTTGCATGAGAAAGCTGGGAGAAAAGGATTATTTCAGTATGGAATGAATACCCTTGCACTCCACTTTAAATGCCATGGCTCCATGCAATGGAATCCTCCTGGGAGTTATAGTTTTCCATGGTCCACAACCTTCTCTGTAGGGCAGCCAAGAGAAAGTGGGGAGGGGGAGCATCTCTGCTTTCCATCCCGGTTTTCAACACTGTAAACAGGTTCATTGCAACACGCAAGCCCCCTCACCATGACAAGATGGCAATCCATCAAAAGGGGAGTACATGTAACACTTCTAAAAACAGAAGAAAGAAGAGTCAAGTTCAAACCTTCCAAGAGATGGTAAGGTATAGAGACCAAGAGTTGAAAAGCATCCAATAGAAAGAATTTGGTTGGTTACTGGTTCTGGTGAAGAAAAACACCTAATAAAATATGGTAACATTAGAAGGGCAACACTGAAGTAGCTATAGCTGAGAAGGATCTCTGGAGTATTTGGGCCGGGGTACCAAAGTGCCCGCTTTATTTCTTAAATGATCAGAAATCAAACGTAATTCAGAAAGACACTACTACTAAAAGGAATGGTTTGAATCTTCACTTTGAGAAAACACTGATGATCAGCCTGTTACCAATCTAGTAGAAGCTGGATGCCACCTGGTGGCTTTTGCCAGCAACTTTATCCAGATTAACTCAACTGAATGATATCTGTTCCTATACTTGCAACGTTTACAGCAGTGAGCATAGATTTTATTGTTCACATATTCATGTGAACAGCCATTCTAATATTTAATTCTAATAGTCCTATAAAAAGTAAAGGTAAAGGTTTCCCCCTGACATTAAGTCCAGTTGGGTCTGACTCTGGGGGTTGGTGTTCATCTCCATTTCTAAACCAAAGAGCCAGCGTTGTCCGTAGACACCTCCAAGGTCATGTGGCCAGCATGACTGCAAGGAGCATCGTTATCTTCACGCCATAGCGGTACCTATCGATCTACTCACATTTCCATGTTTTCGAACTGCCAGGTTGGCAGAAGCTGGGGCTGACAGTGGAAGCTCAAGCCGCTCCCTGGTTCGAACCTGTGACCTTTCAGTCAACAAGTTTAGCAGCTCAGTGGTTTAACCCACTGCGCCACCGGAGGTTCCATACAGTCCTATAGCACTAGCTAATTTGTCACTGCACATTTCAACACCTATTAGAACAGAACCAAAATAACTGCAACAGACCCTTGGTATTCATTGGGTCTGCTTCCGGGACCCTCATGGATACTAAAACATTTGGATGTTCAAACCCCATTATAAGCAATGGCATAGTTAAATTCTGTCCCTTACATGAAATGGAAAAATTAAGGTTTATTTTTTGGAGTGGGACAAATGTTTTCATGGATATGGAGGATGAGCTGTATTTTGAATACAGAATCAAGATGTGCTAGCTGGACACATATAATAATTACCAAATTGATTTGGCATTTTTTCCTGCACTGCCATGGGAAAAGTGTCATCTCTATGCGTAAAACGTTTCTTGGAACTTGTTAACTATGTGGATTGTGCCCATTAGCGACACAAAAAATGCATTGTGTCAAATGGAATTAAAAGGTATAAACATGTGCATAGATAGTTAGATAATATGGCGATACATTTAACAGATACATATAAAATAGTCATGCATAACAATGGTTGGATGCAGTATGTGTGTGTTTCATGTAGTTGTTGAGTTGCTTCGGACAGGCTGGAAAGAAGGGGACTAACAGATACAAAATGGCATCAGCAGGTATATTCTTTGTTAGGGTAGATAGCCAAAGAAGACAGAGAGATGGCCAAAGGCATACCTATGCTAACCAGTATATTTCTAAGTAAATGAAGACATTACAAAATGCCATAGGCATCTAGTGAAACAAAGATGGTTTATTAAGTGTCACACTCTTAGGCCCCATCTAATAGTAGTAGTAGTAGTAGTAGTAGTAGTAGTAGTAGTAGTGGATTTTATTACCCACCTCTTCTGATGGCTCAAGGTGGGGTACAACAAAGTCAAAAACATATTATCATAAAATATATACGATAAATGACATAGATAAAAACACATTTTTTAAAAAATGCACCAAACACAGATGCTGAATTGATATATAGAAACTATAGAATGTAAATCAAAACTCATGATTGAAAGTTGACTAGGTAGGTAGGCCTGCCAGAAAAGATCGGTCTTCAACTGCATTTTACATTCTGACAGCTTGTTTCATTGTTGGAGCTCTTCTGGTGACTTGGGTGACTGTAGAGGCCAGAGAGAATAAAACTATTATTTTTACGATATGACAACAAATCACATACACACACACACATCTTTACAAGTTTTGGATTTTGGATAATATGATGCTTCAGGGATCACACTTTCCTTATGCTTGTGCTAGAGTAGGAAGGGACTTCGATGCTTCACTTTCCACCAGTTTGTCTTTTGACAACCTATATTTTGCAGAAGTTCGCTGGACGAATGGCTCTTTGCTTCCCCCTGCTGGGCTAGAAAAGAATCAGCAGAGATGTGTGCGACTGCGCACATTTCAGGCGCAACTTGAGAAACTGCAAGTCACTTCTGGTATGAGAGAATTGGCTGTCTGCAAAGACATTGCCCAGGAGACGCCTGGATGCTTTGATGTTTCACCATCCCTGTGGGAGGCTTCTCTCATGTCTCCGCATGGGGAGCCGGAGCTGACAGAGGGAGCTCAACTGCGTTCTCCCTGGATTAGAACCTCCGACCCGTCGGTATTCATCCTGCCAGCACAAGGGTTTAACCCACTGTGCCACCAGGGGCTCCGTCTGGGCACATAAGTGAAGGCATTGTGATATTTGCATAACTTTATTGTCTCGTCTAACCCTACTCAAATCTGTATTCCTACACAAAAACTTCAGACTGTTGTCAGCTGTAACAACTGACTTGCTGTACCAAATGCAGCTTTTTAAAATGTGGAAGAGAGTAGAGTTGAAACATTGATCCAGATAGTGTAATAGGATAAATATAATCCCTGTGCCGAGATATATAAATAACTCACCACAACACCATTTTTGGACTGTAACCCCCATCAGTTCACTTCTCACCATTACAACCAAAAGAAAGGAAAGAAGCGAGCTGCAGTTCAACAATATTAGGAGGTGCCCAAGTTCCTCATCACTGTCTTAAGCAGGACCTGGAACAAGAAAGATGCGAATCTTTAAATGATTATGATGATTGGATATCATGGAAGATTTGTGTCAGTTAACATAAGCTTTATGATGTATTTCTAAGTCTCACTCAAAAGATCTGGACTGCACACAGTGTAATGATGCCAGTTTCTGACTTTATTTAAATAGGCTCACAGCAATTCTCTTCCCTAGAGACCAAGTATATTTAGAAAAACAAACATTGCACTGGGAATTTCCATTCGTTTATGGATTTGTTCTTTCAAATAAAAAAAGAACAGTTTAAAAGGAAATATTTCTTTTTGAACGTCAATAAAAATATTAAGTAATGAGGATCCTGAGAAAACAGCCCTTGAATTTGGAAGTCCCTCAAATACTTGTCTTGGCTATAACACTCTTTCTAGTTAGCGTCAAAAATAAAGAGCCTTTGGTATTTATAGCTGTCCTGTCCTGTTGGCCTATTACAGTCCAAAACTGCCCATGTATGCTAAGAAATAAGTAGAGATTGCTACATATAAAGAAAGTGGGAGGGTAAGGAGAGATAAGAGATGGAGAAAGAGGAATCAAGAAAAGGGAGGTGCTGAGGAATTAGATTTTCCAGGAATTTATTCGACTATTTCTTTATCTCTCACATTCAGAACACGATGAAGTAGAGGGTGGAGTAGAAGTATAACTACAAGTATTTTTCAGCTTTACCTTGTTATGGCTTTAGTACAGGCTTTTAAAATGGGTTAAATGGCAATTTGAATTAACTGTAACAACGATTCCTCTCATACCCTAACTGCAACGGAAGCAGACAATTTAGGATGTTATTAACGAAAGGCATTAACTCTTTTCTCAATAATAGTTGTCCTAATAGGGACAACATCAGGAAGCTTTCCAAGAAGGATTAGAATGGGAGGAAAGAGTTGGAGAAGGTATCCAATATGCCTCTGGATGTTTCTGCTAGGAGTAGGGTCCTCAAAGACAACCTTTGGAAAGGAAAGGAATCCACACTGGTTTAAACTGACGTGGATCCATACCATCCACACTGGTTAAAACCGCTTCTCTCACTGATGGGGGAGGGAAAGGAAAGAAAGAGAATTCATCCACACTGAGGCCAGGGAACAGAAGCAGGGGGGAAAGCTGAATAATTTCCGACTCACTTACTGATTTGTAAGAGAAATGGTGGAAAAAGCTTCGGAATGGCAAAGGGACTTCCGGTTTCCTTAAAAACTTCGAAATCGCTTCAAAAAGGAAATATTTCCGAATTTATTCCAAAGATTTTGACGGAACCTAACCATGCTTACTAAATACAGTATTTTTCGCACCATAAGGCGCACCTGATGATAAGACGCACCTAGATTTTAGAGGAGGAAATTTGAGAAACAAAAAAAATGGGGGCTGGCTACTATTTGAGACACTAATATGGAGGGCGGGGGAGGCGCTGGAGCAGAGGGGGGCGACAATATCCTCACGCTATATTCGTGGGGGGGGGGCCCAGCGGCTCCCGGCGGCTCCCGGCTGCGCCCACAAGATGCCCAGACTCCCGCCGCCGTGTCGCCGCAGCCAGCCGGGCGGCGCGGAGGAACGGGGGCGGAAGAGGGGACTCACGGGCGGGCTCGCCGCTCACGGACCCGAGGAGGAGGGGAGGCCACGAGGGCAGCCCCACGGCGACGCAGCAGCAGCAGCAGCGGACTTCCTGCTCGCCAGAGGCGCATCTTCGTGACGTCACTCGGCCTGCCGAGGGCCCTTCCGAGACGGCAGCAGTAGCAGCAGCAGCGAAGGAGGAAGAGCCCCCTCCCAGAGGCATCTTCAGCCGTCACAGCGCGCGGTCACGCCTTCCTCCTCTGCCGAGGAGGAAAAGTGAGGACGAAGATGCCTCGCTGGCGGGGCCCCTCCCGAGACGCTAGCAGCAGCAGCGCGCCGAAGAGAGGCCCAGAGGAGGGTGGGAACTCTTCCTCCTTCCCTCCCTCCCGGAAGAGAGGCCCGAGGGAGTGGGCCTCTCTTCCGGCTCCCTCGGGCCTCTCTTCCGCCGCCTTACAGCACGCGGGCGAGGCCTTCCTCCCTTCCTCCTCGGCAGAGGCGGCCGAGTGACGCCACGAAGATGCGCCTCTGGCGAGGAGGAAGTCCGCTGCTGCTGCTGCCGCTGCGTCGCCCCCTCCTCCTCGGCCGTGAGCGGCGAGTCTGGGCATGCGCGGGCGTGAAGAAGTCGGGACCAAGAGCAGGGCCTCTCCAGCTGATCTTAACCCTCGAGGATTCATAGGGAAGAATACGTTCGGACAGGTAAACTGGGCCAGGACCATATAGGGTTTTGTAGGTTAAAACCAGCACTTTGAATTGTGCTCGAAAGCTAATTGGCAGCCAGTGGAGCTGGTGCAACAAGGGGGTTGTATACTCCCTGTACCCCGCTCCTGTTAGTAACCTGGCTGCCGAGCGTTGGACTAATTGCAGCTTCCGGGCAGTCTTCATAGGCAACCCCACGTAGAGAGCGTTGCAGTAGTCTATGCAGGATGCAACCAGAGCATGTATCACCGTGGCTGTGTAAAAGGCCTCCCCTTTGCAGCTAGCACAGGGCCCTTCCACACAGCCATATAACCCAAAATATCAAGGCAAGTAACCCACAATATCCGCTTTGATTATCTGAGTCCACTCTGCCATATAACCCAGTTCAAAGCAGATAATGTGCGATTTTATACAGCTATGTGGAAGGGGCCACAGACGAGGCTTTTCCAGTTCATAAAGCATATTACATTCATAAACCAACAAAATATTTTAATTAAATGATAGTACTGAGATTTTGCACATCTACAGCTGGTCTGGCTAGTTTCTGGGCCTGTAGAACAGACTTCACGTTCATTTTTGTTAATGTGAGTGGAAGAATGACTGAATATACATAATGAAGGTTTAACAAAAAAAAGTAAACTAGGGTGGGTTTTTTTTTATAAAAGTAGAGAAAACGCTGAACAGAACTAATGTTTTTATGGTAACAACAAAGATATTGTTGTTCCCTACCCAACTACTAGGAAGTCTTCTACACTCTTGTGTCCCTTATTTGTATGCAAGGCATCTTGTATGGGTCCAGGACAGTTAATTTGTTTCCCAACCATGTGGGTATGTGTATGTGTGCAATTGTGTCTACACAAGCTAGTTAGATAGACCAGGCAGAAATAATTGTGGAAGCATAATATATAAAGAGAAAGCTTGTCCAAGCTATATGTATTTTTGCAGCATATCTTTAATGAGGGGTGGCGCAGCGGGTTAAACCACTGAGCTGCTGAACTTGCTGACCAAAAGGTAGGTCGTTTGAATCCAGGGAGCAGGGTGAGCTCCTGCTGTTAGGTCCAGCTTCTGTCAACCTAGCAATTCTAAAACATGCAAATGTGAGTAGATCAATAGGTACCGCTCATGCGAGAAGGGAACAGCGTTCCATGCAGTCATGGCTGCCACATGACCTAGGAGGTGTCTACGGACAATGCCGACTCTTCGGCTTAGAAATGGAGATGAGCACCACCACCCCCACCACCCCCAGAGTCGCATAAACTAAACTTAATGTCAAGGGAAACCTTGACCTTATTTTAAATGAGAAAACACCTCTCAGGAGCCCATTTTAGGAAATCTCCACTATGATTTCTGAATGCTATCCTTATACAGTATAATGACATGTTTTACACTGCAATACAGGATTTTCATTCCAAGTGCCTGCATACCTGCATCTTAACAGGACACGATTCATCAAGACTGAATGTTCTGCCCTTAAGGTAGAACTTGCATAGCATGATTATTGTGGCTAATGAATGTAAAACCTTATCCCTTGTTTTCTGGGAAGTGCAAGTCATGTCTTGCACCATAAGCATTCTCCAAAGGGATATGTAAGTAAAGACTTTGTGGGAACTCCTGTTATAAAACCAAGTATTATCAAACTATTAAACTCTTCCATCTCTTGTGAAATTGGCTTATGCTTAGGTTTATATTTTGTATCTTGGGCTTTAGCTCAAATTTTCCTTCCAAATCGGTTTCTTCAAGCCAAATATGAAAACATTATATTCTAACATTAACTGGAAAATTACCAGGAAAGGGCTAATGTAATTAATTATTAAGAAGCTAAAAAAAATCTACTGGTAATTCAGTGTTTGGAAGGGGGGGGGAGCTGTTAAAATTTATTTCAAATTGCCTTTTAAAGTGAAAGCGGTACTGATCCATTATTCAGACGGAGGCCAAAACGGGGTGCTAGACAGAGAAGGATAGAGCATTTTATTGGGGGGAGGTTGGTCGAAGGAGTAAAACCATTACCCCCTGTTTTCCTGTTATTCTCCCCACCCATGTCACCATCATGGGGATTCGGGGACACACACACCCTGGATAATTCTCGAATCAACATACCTCCTTCTGAAGGGATTACTTTAGTTCTTTTCATTTAATGAAGAAAGGGACAGTGTCACATGTGATGCCAAGGTACCTTGGGATCAGGCATGTAGCCAGGGGGGGGGCTAAGGGGGCTTCAGCCCCTCCCCCTGAAATTCTCAGGGTGGTCCGCGAGAAGGCCTTACTGGTACATTATTTTAACTGTTATGTTTATTCATATCATGATCTGATCACCATGCTCATTATATCCCACCTTCATGGGGTTATTGGGATAACAATACAAAAGATTTCCTAGGGTAAACCCTCTTCCACCCAGTCTCAGCCCCCCCGAACCAAACTCAGCCCCCCCCCCCCCGAACCAAAATCCTGGCTACGGCCCTGCTTGGGATACATATCTTGGTATCAACTGATTCAATAATTTCCACCCACTATGAACCAGCTTGGCTCCCAACTGGTGTGACCTCTTTCAATAAGGATTGCTTGCTGTGGAACAGAGCACTAAGGGAAGGTTAAGTCTGCACTGGATCTTCAATCTTTTTTCAGGCCCTGAATGGGCAGCCTGGCTCTGGTCCTGTTGTCTCCGAGATAACTAGCCTAATTTGTGCACACTGTCATCTTGTTTATAGGAAGAAAGGCCTGGTCCTGGTTTCCTTATCTTCTTGCTGATGGGGACTTCTCCACCTGGGGCTGGAGCTGAATTTAAATAACTCTCATGTTCTGTCGCAGAGGCCCAGAAGTCTTCCCTCTGCTCCTTCAGAGTTTACTCCACTCCCACTTCAGCTGTCCTTGAGGCTTTTGTCTTCTTGGACATCTGTGGTCAAGCAACAGCCCTCACTGCAATTGAGGGAGATGGGGCACCCAGGGTGACCTGTATTACTCTTGTCAATTACAGTTTCACTTATGAAGTGTCTGAAAGCTAATTCAGTGGGGCAATTCTAACTTACTAATTGCAAAGCAAGCTTGCCATTTTTTCAGGACTGCAATCTTTTTAACCAGTTGCCCAAAGGTGCAGTTTGGCACTAAAGTGAGCCTTTGGTATCTACTGGGGTTTAGTTCCAAGACCCTTCCATGAATACCAAATCTATGGATGCGCAAGTCTCTAAATATATAATAACATAGTAAAATGGTAACTTTTACATAATATGGCAAAATCAAGGTTTTCTTTCTGGAGCTTTACATAAATATTTTAAAGCAGTGGCTGTTTGAATCAATAGATGTGGTATTGATGCATACAGAAGATCAAGCTGTATTTAAAATGGCATTTTTGGGGTCTATATGGACCATCAGCTTTGAGTTCTCAGCCAGCCCAGTGTCTTGGAAACATTGTCCATTTTCAGAAAGAATTGAAACCAACAAGCCTAGTATATACTGTACATGGTTGTTGATAAGCGCTAATTAAGAGCTTTCCCAACTGTGTGTCGTGACATATCCATGTGACAGCTGCAGTGTATAGGTGTGTCATGCAAACATAACAAGAAACCCCAGAGTCTCTGAAATAAGCAATATAAATTAATAGTTTTCATGAGTCATATTGCATCTCCATACATTTTGTTATTAAAGTATATGTATGTGTCCATCTCTCTTATAATAGGTTGGTTTAACTTTCAGTTGATTTAACTAAATTATTGTGTTGAGAAATGATGCATGTCTAAAAAGTGTGTCACCAATGTGTTTGCAAAGCTTTGCGCCAACCTATATGAAGAGTGGTGATTCATCATAGAAAATCACAATTGTTTCAGTTTCTCAAACCTCTTTAGACAAAGGTAAAGTTTGTCCACTAACTTTAAGTCCAATTGTGTCCAACTCTGAGGGTTGGTGCTCATCTCCATTTCTAAGCCGAAGAGCCGGCATTGTCCGTAGACACCTCCAAGGTCATGTGACCGGCATGACTGCACGGAGCGCCATTAGACCTAAAACCATACTAAATCCAACAAGAATGGTTGCTCTTGCTGTATTTAACACCGTTGCCCCATTAAAAAAGAAACTGTCTGCTTTAATTAAGTATTGGCTAAGCAGTGCAGGTATTCCTTTCTTATAGCGTATAATGTGAGCTTGCATGGTGATTATTTTTTGTTGTCTGGCTTACAGTTAAAGATCTGAAGGCCTGAAAAAATTCCAAAGCCTTTCAAAGCTTCCTCCTCCCCTGGACTAATTGAAACTTGAAAGATAATGGGAGGGAAAGAATTGACTTATGAAATCATATCTTTTATCATTATGAATACATTGCTTAATACATGGTGTTCATGTATTTACTCTCTCAAAATTATTCCTACAAACTAGATAAGAGCAAGACTTGAATGTATGATATTGGATAGTATGTGATCATTGCAATGAGATGAAAACTTTTCTTATCACACCACAATAAGCAATAGGATTCAAGAGCAAACCCACTAAAGGAGATGAAAGGATCTAGGTCTTCTCGTTTCGTAAACAAAACAATTAGATGTAATATTTAAAAATGTGGCCTGGATATATCAAGACTCACATATGAGCAAATGTTCATAAACATCTTTTGTAGAAGAGTTTCTTTTAAGAAACAGTTATCAACCAAAGGATCAATAAATCAGTTCCATTAGCCCAAGGGTCATGTTTAGCAGCAATCCCAATTCCTATCCCCTTGTTCTAGTTGTGAGTCATTTCCAATGTGTGGCAACCATAAGATGAATCTATCATAGAGTTTTCTTGCCAAGAGTTGACCAGAGAGGGATTTGAACTCTGGTTTCCCAAAATTGTAGTCCAACACTCAAATCATAATAACATGCTCCCAAATGGCTTAGGATAAGGCAAGGAGAAATAATAATGATGATGATGATGATGATGATAATAATCTTTATTTATACCCCGCCACCATCTCCCCAATGGGAGCTAACATGAGGCCAAGCTCTTTTAAAAATACAATACAACACAGTAAAATACAGAATACAAAAAACAAAATGCATCAGAAAATAAATTACAATAACAAAACAAATCCACACAATATAAATTCGAACAGGATGGGCAGGCCAAATGAACAAGATAAAATGGTAAAACCCTGGGTGAGGAAGGAATAGAAAATATGTAAGCGAGGAAGCCCCCCCAAAAAAAAAACCAGTGGGATAAAGCTTTCAGTATAGCATGGGGAAAAGTGCACCATAGGGGCAACACTATAGATGGGGCAACAAAAATGGGATGGATGGTCACTCTCCAAAGGCACATAGGAAAAACCAGGTTTTCAGATTTTTCTTAACATCTGCTAAATAGGGGGCTTGCCTGATCTCACCAGGAAGTGAGTTCCAAAGACGGGGAGCCACAGCGGATAAAACTCTCTCCCTCATCCCCACAAGTCTTGCCTGTGTTAGAGGGAGGAACAAGAGGAGAGCCTCCCCGGAAGATCGGAGAGATCGTACAGGTTGGTGGTAGGCGATGCGGTCATGGAGGTAGGTGGGTCCCAAACAGTTTAGAGCTTTATAGGTAATGACCTGAACCTTGAATTGGGACTGGAAGATGAATGGCAGCCAATGGAGCTCCTTAAACAGGGGAGTTGACCGCGCCCTGTAATTCGCCCCAGTTATTAACGTTTGCGTGTGCAAGCGTGACACACCTCGCACCAAGAACAACATGCAGACACAGTTGGTTGGATTAAAATGGCCACAACTCAATTTATTGAAAAACAGGAACATAGGGTTGGCGGCCACGCATGGATCCTGGATCAGGGTCGAACAGCCCCCACGAAAGTCCATAGGCGTTTGCAAGCCTGGGGTGCGAGCGGCCCAATGTCTATCCACGGAAACTCAGCACCCCAGGGGGCCTGGGCATTATCCCCCTTACAACCAAGGGGTGATAAGCCAGCCTGATCCAGGGGCCATGCCACACGCCAAACACAGAGTTGCGACAAAGAGCATAACAAAACGTAGAACCATGAACATAGCAACAATAAAGTGCAGAGAAACAAAAGGCACCAACAAGCAATGCAATGAGTAGGGAGGTGGGAGGAAAAACAAGACTGCCTCCGCACGTGGTGAGCTGTCCGGGCGGAAGTGTGGGCCGGCCGGAAGCAGGGAGGGGGCAGGGCGGAGCCAGCCCCCCTCATTGGCCAGCCGGCTTGGGTGGCGGTAAGCCTTCCCGCCACCCCATGGGCTTCTGGAGGGAAGAAGCCCCTCAGGTAAAGAAGATGGCGCCGCTGCCCCACAACGCGCTTGGCCGGTAAGTCGGCCAAGCCCATTATGATAGAAACAAACCAATCCAACAACCCATCTCTGGCCAGTTTGACTAGCCAGGAGGGGCAAGGGTCCCAATCACAAGCGGTCGCCCTCACAGCCCCAAGGATCCCATCCACGTCATCAGGAAGCACAGGATGAAAAGTGACCAGCACTTACAGAAATTAATTGCTGAAGGGTTTCATTGACATTCTGCTGAAATAGCAGAAACTTTTGAATCTATGTTGTTCTTTGTATCGTCATCCATGAAAGCAGACAACACAACCAACTGCATAGACTGAGTACTCAGTTCTGATAACAGCAAGAATGTAAATTAAAAAACTAGACCATACAACAGAAAAATTGAGTCTTTACTTTCAATTTTTTTAACCTTCATAAGTTACTACCTTTTTTATTGCAGAAGCCTTGCATGAAGAAGACATTAAACAGAAACAGTGTCCCCTGTGCTATTTTTCACAGCAGGAAATCACTGCACATTTGGCAACTCCACATATATTTTTACTGGGTGCTGGACACAATACTTGAATATTAAAATGCTTATCTTAGATGGTACCTGCAGCCAATGGCACATGAAAATGGCAGATGAAAATTGGAACCTATCTGGCTGCTTGGGTGAAAGTAAAAGGCATTGATGGAGACAATCGGGTACGGTCTCCGGTCTGCCATCCATTCGCAGCACCAGTGGGTGTCATCAGCGTACTGATGACACTCCAGACCAAAATCGCGAACCAGCTGGGCCAGCGGGCGCATGTAGATATTAAATAATAGTGGGGCCGGAAAGGCAGTTCCACCTTGCCTCAACCCTTGCCTCAACCCTTGCCTCAACCCTTGCCTCAATCCAGGACTTAATTCTGGATGAACGGGCAGATCTGGCGTGCATAACGGAGACCTGGCTGGATGAGGCTGGAGGTGTAAATCTGACCCAGCTTTGTCTACCAGGTTTCTCCGTGCAGCACCAGCCGAGATCCGGGGGGCGGGGAGGCGGGGTTGCGGTGGTCTATAAGGATTCCATCTCCCTGACCAGATGCCCCATTCCTCAGTCAACCAATCTCGAATGTGTCCACCTGAGGGTAGGTGACCGGGACAGAATAGGGATTCTGTTAGCGTACCGTCCACCCCACTGCACTACAGTCTCCCTACCTGAGCTATCGGGGGTGGTCTGAAGCCTGGCGTTGGAGTCCCAACGGCTCTTAGTGCTGGGGGACTTCAACATTCATGCAGAGTCCACCCTTTCAGGAGCGGCTCAGGACTTCATGTCTACCATGGCGAACATGGGGCTGTCCCAACAGGTATCTGGCCCTACCCACTGTGCTGGCCACACCTTAGACTTGGTTTTCTGTCAGGGATGGGAGAACGATGGCGGTGTGGAGGAGCTGACCATCGCTCCGTTGCCATGGACCGACCATCATCTGATCAGGTTTAGACTTTCCGCACCCTCCAACCTCTGCAGGGGTGGAGGACCCATTAAGATGGTCCGCCCTAGGAGGCTTATGGATCCTGATGGATTCCTGACGGCTCTTGGGGAATTTCCCGCCACCTCGGTAGGTGATTCTGTCGATGCTCTGGTCACTCTCTGGAACGGGGAGATGACTAGGGCAATAGACACAATTGCTCCGGAACGGCCCCTCTCAAGTAGCCGAGCTAAACCAGCTCCTTGGTTTAACGAGGAGTTGGCAGCAATGAAGCGAAGGAAGAGGGACCTAGAGAGCGTGTGGCGTTCAGATCCGAGCGGGCCAAATCAAACACGCCTTGATGCCTATCTAAGGGCATATGGCGCGGCAATAAAGGCTGCAAAGAAATCCTTTCTGGCAGCCAATATTGCATCCGCAAAGAACCATCCAGCTGAGCTGTTTCGAGTTGTCAGAGGCCTATTGCATCCCGCCGTCCAGGATGGGAGCCCTGACAACTCGGCAGCCCGCTGTGAAGCATTTGCAAAGTTCTTTGCGGATAAAGTCGCTTTGATCCGTTCCGGCCTGGACACCATGTTAACGGCAGTCTCTGAGGATGTAGCTGGAGCACCTGCTTGTCCAATTTTGATGGATCAATTTCAATTGGTGAAACCCGAGGATGTGGACAAGATACTTGGAGGAATGAGAGCGACCACATGCATCCTAGACCCCTGCCCATCCTGGCTTCTAAAGGAGGCCAGAGGGGGATTGGCCGAGTGGGTGAAGGTGGTGGTCAATGCCTCCCTCCGGGAAGGCAACATTCCAGCGAGCTTAAAACAAGCTGTTATAAAACCGCTGTTGAAGAAACCATCACTGGACCCCACTCAATTCGTCAACTATCGGCCTGTTTCCAATCTTCCCTTTTTGGGCAAAGTCCTGGAACGTGTGGTGGCCTCACAACAGGTATTCTTGGAAGACACGGATTATCTGGATCCGGCGCAGTCTGGTTTTAGGCCGGGACATGGTACCGAGACAGCATTGGCCGCCTTAGTGGATGATCTACGCCGGGAGCTTGACAGGGGGAGTGTGTCCCTGTTGGTTCTGCTGGACCTCTCAGCGGCCTTCGATACCGTTGACCACGGTATCCTTCTGGGATGCCTTGCAGAGATGGGGCTTGGAGGTACTGTCTTGCAGTGGCTCCGGTCCTTTCTGGAGGGCCGATCTCAGAAGGTGTTATTGGGAGACACCTGTTCAACCCCACAACCATTGTCTTGTGGGGTTCCTCAGGGCTCAATACTATCTCCCATGTTGTTTAACATCTACATGAAGCCGCTGGGGGAGGTCATCCGGAGTTTCGGAGTGCGGTGTCATCTGTACGCAGATGATGTCCAACTCTGTCACTCCTTCCCGCCTGCTACTAAGGAGGCTGTTCAGGTCCTGAACTGGTGCTTGGCCGCTGTGTTGGACTGGATGAGGGCGAACAAATTGAAATTGAATCCAGACAAGACAGAGGCACTCCTGGTCAGTCGAAAGGCCGAACAGGGCATAGGGTTACAGCCTGTGTTAGACGGGGTTACACTCCCCCTGAAGATGCAGGTTCGCAGTTTGGGTGTGATCCTGGACTCATCGCTGAGCCTGGAACCCCAGGTTTTGGCGGTGACCAGGGGAGCATTTGCACAGTTAAAACTTGTGCGCCAGCTGCGCCCGTACCTTGAGAAGTCTGACTTGGCCACGGTGGTCCACGCTCTGGTTACATCCCGTATAGATTACTGCAATGCTCTCTACGTGGGGTTGCCTTTGAAGACTGTTCGGAAGCTGCAACTAGTCCAACGGACAGCAGCCAGGTTGATAACAGGAGCAGCATTCAGAGAGCGCACAACTCCTCTGTTGTGCCAGCTCCACTGGCTGCCAGTTTGCTACCGGGCACAATTCAAAGTGCTGGCTTTAGCCTTTAAAGCCCTAAACGGTTTGGGTCCTACTTACCTGTCCGAACGCATCTCTCCCTATGAACCATCGAGATGTTTAAGATCATCTGGAGAGGCCCTGCTCTCGGTCCCGCCTTCTTCGCAGGCGCGACTGGCAGGGACAAGGGACAGGGCCTTTTCAGTGGTGGCTCCTCGGCTTTGGAACGCCCTCCCTAAAGACATCAGATTGGCCCCTTCCCTCCTGACGTTTCGCAAGAAAGTCAAGACCTGGCTATTTGAGCAGGCATTTGTTGATGAAATATAAGTCTTAATTGGATATATGGAATGACGACGATGCGATGGAAACTGATTTCAACATGACGCTGAGGCTGCAATTGTATGTTTTTAATTGTTAAATTGTTATTATATGTGTTATGTTTTGGGGGGGGGAAGGGTTTGTCTTGTTGCTGTGTTATATTGAGGGCAGAGACTGCCTGTGTAAACCGTCCCGAGTCGCCTTCGGGCTGAGAGGGGCGGTATAGAAACGTGACAAATAAATAAATAAATAAACCCTTTACCATCAGCTCGGAGCCCCTCCCCCAGCACCAACTGCTACTCTGGGCCAGACTGAAGACAGAAAGGGCCGGAAAGGCAGTTCCACCTTGCCTCATCCCTTTACCATCAGCTCGGAGCCCCTCTTGCTGTGTTTAAAATAATTCTATTAAAATTATTTATTTAAATAAGTAATTTTATTTTGTTTAAATAAATAATGTTATTTATTATTTTATAAATAATATAATATAATACAATAATATATGATATAATATAATGTTACATTACAATTTAATATAATATATTGTAATGTCAATATATTGTATTATGTTATAGTATAATAATTGTAATGTAATACTAATAATAATAGTATGATTACAGTATGGTGTGTGGTTGCCCACCCAAACCCCGAATAACGAGCCGACAACAATAACGACACGGACAAGTAACTTTGGGTTCAAATCTTTGGGCAACATTTATTGTTACCTATTGGATTCCTGACCACTAACTCAAGGGGGTGCTAGGAATCAATCAACTTTAACCAAATTTGGGGGCGAACACCGAGGCTGATCTGCCAAAACACCAGATCCAGCCAAACCAAGGAAAGGGTAAGGGGCAACTCACCCGAGCTTGAGCCTGGCCCCCACCCTTCCAGGGCCATCCAATCCACCTCACTCAACAACAGAACTTTACTGTGAGGCTTTAACCAACTGGCCCTCACCCCTAAAGGGGTGCCTTCCGGTGAACACCAATTAGGGAATTTCCCTAACAACCAACCGCCTCTCTATTTAAACTAACCTAGTTAAACAAAACACCACAACCACATTAGCCCCTAATGAATTTAGGAGGTGGGCAAAAATCCTCCCCGGCTTAAAAGCAGCAGTAGGAGTCAAAATACCTCAACCTGGCCCCTAAGGTGGCCTGAATTTAAACCAAGGGCGGGAGTGGTGGGACGCTGAACAAGCTAGCAATGGCTTGTTGGGGCGGTGCCTCACGAAAAGCTCCGCCCCCACGCCAGAAGGTTCCTTCTGGAACCTTCGCTCTCATCGGAGCCGGGGGGGGCAAATCCATCTCATCCCAGCAAGCTGGGATGAAATGTCGTGCCCACCCAAACCCCGAATAACGAGCCGACAACAATAACGACACGGACAAGTAACTTTGGGTTCAAATCTTTGGGCAACATTTATTGTTACCTATTGGATTCCTGACCACTAACTCAAGGGGTGCTAGGAATCAATCAACTTTAACCAAATTTGGGGCGAACACCGAGGCTGATCTGCCAAAACACCAGATCCAGCCAAACCAAGGAAAGGGTAAGGGGCCAACTCACCCGAGCTTGAGCCTGGCCCCCACCCTTCCAGGGCCATCCAATCCACCTCACTCAACAACAGAACTTTACTGTGAGGCTTTAACCAACTGGCCCTCACCCCTAAAGGGGGTGCCTTCCGGTGAACACCAATTAGGGAATTTCCCTAACAACCAACCGCCACAACTTGGGGGCAGGTGTCTACCTTGTCCCCAACCCCCACCAATCTTCTAACACCCCCACTAAACTTTGCTGGATGTCTAAAAGAAACAGGTGGTTGCCCTCATCTGACAGGTGAACCCCATCCCTCCGGAAAATCCCATGATTTTCCGGATGCAGAAATCTATGAGGCACATAAGATCCGTTGGCACCATGTACCAACGACCTCATGGCCCTGTTCACACGCTTCAGCGCCCTTACCAAGAGCCTGAAGTCGCCACCACCGGGCCAGCACATCCTCGGCACAATACCGACCACACGATGTGCACCGCGGGCCATGCCCGCCAGATTGCATACAGATCGGCCCGAGCCTGCAGGTACAGCGCTCGGCCGGTCAGCAATCCCAGGTCATTCCCTCCCAAATGAATGACCAGAATATCCGGGGGTGGGACCCCCCTTCCGTGGAACAACAATGGCCAAAGCCCGTCCCACCGCAGACCATGTCTGCCCAGCCACTGCACATCCAACCGGGATGCCAGGCCCAACTGTCGTCCGAGGGGTGACTGGAGCGCTGCCTTCTCCGCCCAATACACATAGCTGTGCCCGCAGATCAGGACCTTCAGCCTCCCGGCGCATCCCATCGGACCTGCAATGAAAAGAAACTGGGCAACATCAAACCGCTTACAACTGAACATTACGAACATAAACTTTGTAAGCGTCCGATCGCCACCTCCCGAGGGACCTAATTGCTTCGGTGCCATACCCCATTGCAGCTGCAGAGGACGCCGCGCCAATTCTGAAGGAGTGGGTTCCGAACTTCACCCCTTCCAAGCCCAATAATTTCAGGGCCTTTTTAGTGACTGCCCAAAACTGAAATTTAGACAGTGGCGTCCCGTCCAGATGGCAAAAAAGATAACCGGTACCCATGCCACGAACAGCCAAATATTGTGACATGGCACGCACGGACACAACTCCTCGTCACTGGCTCTCCCCAAACGGACCAAGGAGCCCTTACCAGCCTGATCAGTTTTTGAAAACCTGACATTCAAGGCCAAATTGTCCTGATCCAAAGAAATGTCAGATAGTAGAAGGGCCCTGTGAGAGAGGTCTTCCTTTGATGAAGCCACCAACTCACTGACTCTAAAGGCCCCAAAAAACGCGGTAAGGGCAGCCGAATGGAACAAAGCCTGTTCGTAACGGGAGTCACACACCGATGACCACACCCGGCCCAGACCCTTCAAAATATCAGGGGTGAAGGGTTCCCTGGAGTCAACAGACCTGCCAATTTGTCTGGACCATCCAGCCATCAATTTGTGCAGGCGAAAATCGTTGGTCGGGTCTTGCAGGCCCTGCGCCTTGAACCAATAGGCCAGCGCTGACAGTTTAACCCGGATAGTACGGGCAGCAAGACCCCGCCTGTGATGATAAACGCAAAACTGGGCGATGTGGTCATACGGCACAGGGAAGGTCTCAGGTAAACCATAATACTCCCTGAACTCCGAAAACTCCCTGACGGCCCTGAAGTATCCGCGTCGGGAGCTGGGGGCTAACGCCAGCGCCATGCCGACCGCTACTTCGTCACTCCAACCAGCCAGAGATGGTCTGGCATGTTTTTCGGGAGGACCTCTGCGTCGGGCGCCAATTGCCTGAAGCGCTCCATCTGCATACGAGACAGAGCGTCAGCCAATGAGTTATCGAGCCCTGCAATGTGGAATGCCCGAAACAATATGTTCGCCTCTAAACACTGAAGCGTAAACGCACGCAACAGGCCCATAACTCTGCGGGAACGTGAAGTGAGCGTGTTGATAACATGCACAGTGGCCATGTTATCACACCAAAAATGCACAGTGGAGTTGGCAAACCTCTCAACCCAAATGTGCACTGCCACAAAAATAGGAAAGAATTCCAGAAAAGTCAGATCAGATGTAACACCCAAACTGTGCCATTCCTCAGGCCACAGTTGTGCACACCACTGACCCTCAAAAAACACTCCGAAACCCAAAGATCCGGAGGCGTCCGAAGCTACCTTCAGGGCATCTTTTACTAGCAAATCCTGTCGCCAAAAGGAAATGCCATTGAAATTTGAAATAAAACTAAGCCAAATTTCCAAATCTGATTTGATGTCCCTGGTAACCCGGATACGGTGATGCGGCAAAACGGTGCCCGAAATTGCATCACACAACCTGCGCAGGAAAGCCCTGCCAGGAGCCACCACCTTGCACGCAAAGTTCAGGTGACCTATCAACACCTGGAATTCTTTCAACGTGGCCTTTTTCTTGAGCATAAACTGCTCGATCCTGAGCTTCAGGTCCGCCACCTTTTCCAATGGCAACCTGGAATATTGGTGCACCGTATCCAACTCGACCCCCAGGAAAGTCAGAACCGAGGCCGGCCCCTCCGTTTTTTCCTCGGCTAGGGGCACCCCCCAAACTCTGGGTAAGGCGCGTGAACGCGCCCAACAGCGACTCACAGTCACCTGACCCAAACCGCCCCACGAAAAGGAAGTCATCCAAATAATGGACCACCCGCTAAGGCCCGCCTCGGTTCTGACCGCCCATTCCAAAAGGTACTAAACGTCTCGAACGCGCGCACGACACGGAACAACCCATGGGTAATGCGCGATCGATGTAAAACAAGCCATCGAACCGAAAACCCAACAAATCAAAATCCGCTGGGTGGACCGGGAGCAATCTAAAAGCAGATTTGATATCACACTTAGCCAATTCCGCTCCCGGCCCGTGTCGCTTTACTACCCGCACCGCCGCGTCGAAAGACGTGTAGTACACTGTGCACAACTCGTCCGGTATCGCGTCATTCACAGAGCTGCCCCTCGGATAGGACAGATGATGAATGAGGCGATACTCGCCCGGTGCCTTCTTAGGCACAATTCCCAACGGGGAAACTCGCAAACTATCAACTGGGAGAGACTCAAACGGTCCCAACACCCGTCCCTCCCTCAACTCTTTGGCAATTCTTTGCGGCACCACCTCCTCCATCCCAATTACCGACTTTAAATTGGGAGAAAGACGTGGTGCCCTAGGACCCAGGGCTGGAATGCGGAAGCCGAAGGTGAACCCGGACACCAGATATTGTGCCGCGGTTCGATTCGGGGTAAATCTTCAGCCACTGTCCTAGCGGGCCCAGTTTAACTGGGCTGGGGCCCTTTGGGAAGGGGTGGCTGAGCCGGAGCCTTTTGGCGTATCCCTCTCTGGGATTGCCCCTCCAAGGCTTCCCTTAGTACACTGCTTTGCCCCGTGCTGCCCGCCGCAGGTTGAACAGGCGTGCAGGTACCTGCACACCTTCCTGCTGCATGTCCCCTGGGAGGAGAACTCCCAGCACACCGGCCGCTGCTTCTGTGACTGCCCACCCTGGGCGGCCGACCGAAAGGGCTGCGTACTCTTGGTGTTCTGGACCAGGTGCCCACTGTCCGCCGGCTCCCCTGGGACCGACTTGGCAGCATTCATCACGGCCAGCCAGAGCTGCTCGTGAATCAGGTCCCACCGTATCCGCGGATCTCCCGCCGCCAGGGCCCTGAAGCGCCGATCGTATTCGAGCCAGGCCTTCCCAATAAACCTGACCTTGGCCCCATAAATGATGTTTAGATACCGCACAAGGGACTTCGCCCTGTAGGGCTGGGCATCCACCAGGATGCCCATATAAATTGTGTAACAGGCGAGCCAATTTTCCCAATTTTGCTCCACCTTTCTGTGCTTTAATTTCTCCTTGCCCTCTTCGTCCAATTCATCTTTCTCCTTTTTCTCCAGCTCTTTGTAGAGCAGCGAGAAAATATCTATGTACTCCGCTCGCAAGATTTTTTCCAGCGTCTTGGGGGCCAAATGGGCCCCCAACACCCCGTCTGTTGCGGCTGGCAGTATGGGAGCCGTCCACCGGTCGGTTCCCCAGTACTGGGTCAGCTCGCCAGTACGCGCTGCCTCTACCGTGACCGCCCCGCCAGCGGCCCCTTGTGCCAGCCCCCCCAGGGATAAGTCGGATGACGCCACAACCGCGGCTCCCGAGGAAACCGCTGGGGAGCCTCCTGACCCAGTTGACACTCCTCCCCCCACCACAGCCGCGCCACCACCCGGCGCCAGCGGGGAAGAAGCTCCACACGGCGCCCCCAGGACGCCCCCCAGCCCGGGGAACCCACCCCAAGGCCAGAAAGAGCTGGGCTCCCTACCGTGTCCAGAAGGCCCGGCCACCGCTGGCGCTGGACCATCCATCTGCGTCGCCGTCTGCGTCGCCACCGCCAAGGCCGCCCGTCCTGGACGCGGCGCAGCCACCGGCCCCGGCTCAGCCACCGCCGCCCGATCTTCCTGCTCACCAGCCCTGGTCTCGCTCTCCTCAGTGCGTCCGCCCGGCTCCGTCAGCTGGCTCCGGCACCTCGGCTCCACTCCTCGCGCCACTTCCAGTCCCTCAGCGGTGTCCTCCGGCTCCTCGGCCTCCTGGCCTGCCTCTAGAACGGCAAGACGGGAGAGCATATCTTTGACGAGCCGGGCCTTACTCACCCGGCCCGCCCCCACCCCTTCCATAGGCCGCACAAGCAGCCCCCTGCGCCGCTCGAGACCCTCGATCCTGGCCAACATGGCAGCCAGGGTCCCTGAGGGCACGGCCTCTTCATCTGACGATGACTCCTCTGCCGGGGGTGGGCGCTTCTCTCCGGCCCTCTGTGCCGGTCCCTTTCCTTTCTTCCCAGGGACATTCTTCTTGGGCTCCATTCTGTAAAAAATATTACACAACATTCTCATGAGCTCCTGTCCGCAAAATCCATCGTATCCAATCCCATCCATCGCTGGCGCTCACAAAATTGGAGCTGCCAGAAGGGACCTCGTCCCCCTACTCAGCTCCAAACCTGCGACCCGCCGGTCTCCGCATTGATGGCACCACGCTCAAACCACTGGACCACGCCCAACGACGCCGCCTCTCCGATTGCATCCGCCTGCCCCTTGGCGGCAGTCCCCAACCTGGCGGCTGCCCGTACCTGGACCCTTTACTCAATTCAAGCAACGAAAGCTGGAGCTAACTGGGGGAGCTCAGCTCGCCCGAGCTCCCTGGGATCCCCCCCTAAAACCTGGCAGCATACCGCCATGCCGGCAGGGGGGGAGGTAGGAGGGGGGGGGGGGTTCAACCCCTTGAGCCGCCCAGCTTCCCGTGGGTGGCCGCCCTTCTCAAATGGCGGCCGCCCCTCTCAAAATGGCGGCCGCACCTTTAACATGGCGGCCGCATCCCTAAAATGGCGGCCGCCCACGAAATGGCGGCCGCACGTCTCCAAAATGGCGGCCGCCACAAAATGGCGGCCGCCCCCTCCCCCCAGCCGCCCATAAAATGGCGGCCGCTCGTAAAATGGCGGCCGCACCATGAAATGGCGGCCGCCTACAAAATGGCGGCCGCACCCCCATGGCGGCGCCGCCTCGAAATGGCGGCCGCCACTCAAATGGCGGCCGCCACTCAACTGGCGACCGCCCCAACATGGCGGCCGCCACTCAACTGGCGACCGCCCCCAACAGGGCGGCCGCCACTCCCACTGGCGGCCGCCCCCCAACATGGCGGCCGCCACACAACTGGCGGCCGCCCCCAACATGGCGGCCGCCACTCCAATGGCGGCCGCCCCCCAACATGGCGGCCGCCACTCCAATGGCGGCCGCCCTGCCCCGCTCAGGCGGCCGCCACCCAAATGGCGGCCGCCCGACAAAATGGCGGCCGCCCGCCAAAACCAACGACCCGCCAGGGCCGAAAATGGCGGCCGCCACCCCGGAGGCACCGCCACCCCCAGGGCGGCGGAGCAAGGCCTCCGCCCCCCGCGACCGCCCCCACCCCGGTAAGAAGACGCGCGGGGACCCGGGAGAAGCCCCGCGGCGCGACCCCGCCCCGGGAGAGGGGAAGAAGAGAAAAGGGGGAACAGAGAGCAGGGCCAAGGAGGGAGGGGGAAAAAGGGGGGGGTCCTAACCAACGCCCCCGCAGCCCCCACCCAAAGCCCACCCCCCCCCAGGGAAGGGGAGGGGGGGGGAAATTAAAGAAAAAAGGGGGGGGGAGGGAAAGCCACTACCTCCCACCTTCCCCCAACACCCGGCACCGACCTTCCGCAGCCGATCCGACCAACTAAGTAAGCTCTCTCTCCGCACTCCTTCGCTCCTTCGATCTTCTGTCTTCTTTCTTCTCTCTTCTCCCCGCTCGCCCGGTCTTCTTACTTCACTCCTCCGTCCGCCTTCGCCTCTCTTCCACTTGCTTCTACACTGGTCCTTCAGCCCTCCGTCTACTCCTTCTTCTCTCTTCTCTCTTCCCTCTTCTCCTTCAACCTTCTTTTCTTCTCGCTCTTTTAGGCCATGCAGCGTGCAGAGAAGGAAAAAACCCACCTTCTTGCACGCTGAACAAGCTAGCAATGGCTTGTTGGGGCGGTGCCTCACGAAAAGCTCCGCCCCCACGCCAGAAGGTTCCTTCTGGAACCTTCGCTCTCATCGGAGCCGGGGGCAAATCCATCTCATCCCAGCAAGCTGGGATGAAATGTCGTATATGATATGTGGTGCTAATGTTGTGCTATGACAGTAATGTTAATTGTTTTTTTCAGTTTGCTGTTAGCCACTCTGGCAATATTGTTATATGTACAATGTAAGCCACTCTGGCAGTATTGTTGTTTGCTGTAAGCTGGTCTGAGTCCCCTTCAGGGTTGAGAAGGGTGGCATATAAATATAGTAAATAAATAATAAAAGGAAAAGGAAAATAGAGGGACTGGTTAGAAAACCAAGGTGGGACAAGTGAGAAGCAGAAGGAGAAAAATTGGGGGGCACAGGCAAAAATGAAGAAAGAGGTCAAAATGGGAATGCAGTTGGAAAGGGCAGAGAGATAAGAGAAAAAGCGCATGGGAATAAGATGTTTAAGAAAAACAAGAACCAGGGAGTCCAGGATAGAAATAACAACAACGACCATCAAGATATCTCCCTTTCCCAGCCCTAGGTTGGAAGGCAAGGTCCCAACTTTACTAAGTATCAGCACAACAACTCCCTCTGCATTCCTGATTAGAATTAGAAATGCAGGTGATTAAGATGACTATCCAGGGCCATTGTAGCATAACGGGTTAAACTGCTGAGCTGCTGAACTTGCTGACCAGAAGGTTGGTAGTTTTGATACCGAGCAAGAATTTGTGGGTCTTGCTGGGAAGGCAGAGACCAGTCAGACCCACCAAAGAGGATCCGATATAGCCCTGGCAAGACAGGAAGCAGCCAATTGAATTTTCCCTGAATTTCCCCAAATAAAATCTCAACAAGTTGAAGAAATGCCACCGAGTTGTTTATTTTGTTCCAGCTGGAGCGGATGTCAGCTCTTGGCAAATGATTGCAGCTTGCTTGTATCAGTTTGAATATGCGAGACAGGGTGAGCTAGGGGGTGTCTATGGACAACACAGGCTCTTCAGCTTAGAAATAAAGATGAGCACCACCCCCCAGAGCTGGAAATGAGTACCACCCCTTAGGGCTGGAAGGAGAAGGCTTTACCTTTATCTGTGTTTCGATGTTGCTAGCCATTGAATGTTTGCTTTATGTTTGTGTATGCTGGAATCTGCCCCGAGTCCCCTTGGGGAGATAGGGTAGAATACAAATAAAGTGTTGTTGTTATTGGGATGTTGTCACAAATACTCTAGACCAAAAGTTAATACAAGATTTAGAACACAAGATACAGAATACTTTAATTACCAGGCATACTAACAAACATGATCCTATCTCCTTTTATCTGAAAATAACAAAATGAATTTGCTTATTAAGATGAAATTGCTTATCAACTGCCAAGAAATTGCTTAATACATGAAAGGAAATACCTCCACAGCCACTGGCCTGACGTTTGCAGATTCAATTATTTGCAACTTAGCTTTTGACTCACTGCACCCACTTTCCAGGACAGAAGTGGTGCTTTGATCATAGAGATAGGAATACAGAGTTAAGGGCTCCTCAAAACCTTGGCTAAGTTTGTATCTCTATGGAAAAAGGAGCATGAGGAGTGGACACCTCCCCCTTCTGAGGCTGTTGCATGCTTTTGGAGGAGGGGAGGATGAGAGATTGCTTCTGCCCCCCTTCCAAAGCCAAGGCCAGCACTTGCTGATTCCCTGCTTTAGGAGGACAAGTGAACACTGCCAAATTCAATCACAACCCTACTTGACTTATCTGAAAAGCAATGCAGTGTTGCAGACCTTTCAGCCAAGTACTTCCATAGATGGCATGAAAATGTTAGAAAAAAATACCAATTGTAATATATAAAATCATATTTATTTCACTTTTGTATTTTTTGTTTTTGCTCCCATATTTTTATAAAAGATATCCAGAGTAGCACTTTTTGAGCCACTGAGAAATTTACATCTCTTATCGGCAGCTGGCAAACTTGGGAATACACAACTAATTTTCCTCCCACCTAAACCAGCTTACAGGCTCAGAGAGTTTTAATGCCAAAGTACAAGCTTAATTCCACATAAGTGATTAGCTTTCTCCTGAAAATCCCAGTGAAATTATTTTCTCCTCACATTCTGATTTGCACTAAGTAGCCTGGGTAACGGGGACACTCCTGTTCAAGGTAGCTTGGTAAAGTGCTTCTCAGCCATATCTGATGCGGCAGAACAGTATTTTTTTCCCCAAATGAGCCCAGGACTGCCACCATATTTGTGCTCATTGGTTTACAATGGTTTTTTTTCTTCCTTTTTATGGAAACTCAGGATGGACCAATAGCTGGTGGCTTATGGACTGGCAAGTCTCCATGGACCACTATTTTGAATAGCACTGTGCAGGGCCGTAGCCAGGATTTTGATTCGGGGGGGGTGAGTTTGGTTCGGGGGGCTGGGACTGGGTGGAAGAGGGTCTACCCTAGCAAACCTTTTGTATTGTTATCCCAATAACCCCATTAATGTGGGATATAATGAGCATGGTGATCAGATCATGATATGAATAAACATAACAGTTAAAATAATGTACCAGTAAGGCCTTTTCACAGACCACCCTGAGTATACACAGTGCCCCCCTGGCACTGTGTATACAGTAGATGACATGAAAGCAGCCTGCATTTTTGTTTGTTCTTGGAAAGCTTATTACTGAATGATCAAAGGCGAAAGATGCAGTGAAGGGACCACAACTAAAGTACAGCGAAAGAGTGCATCTATACTGTAGAATGAATGCAGTTTGACACCACTTTAACAACGGTGCCCAAAGTTATGGAATCATGGGACTTGTAATTTGATGTGGTACTGGCACTATTTGGCAGCAACCACTAAGGACCATAGCATTGAGCCATGGCAGTTGAGGAGGTGTCAAACTACATTCATTCTACAGTGAAGATGCATCTAAAGTAGCCAGAATTAAAAACTCTGCAAGATAGAACTCTTTTTTTCCAAACTCAACCAAGATCATAAGATGCCCATATTTGTGAGCTTCATAACAAGAAGTAATATCCTGTACTGTCTGCTCTCAACTACTCCAGACAATACCAATGAGCAGTATTCAGTAAAAATTGCTTAGTAGACCAGATGCTGGATTTATAGTTATGTCTATTTCTAATAATATACCAAAAAAAATTCTTTTATAAAGAACCAGATCTAATTTTAAGGTTAGGGAACTATAAAAGAATATGCAAAATAAACAAAGAACCATTCAAGAATAAGCAAAAGAGAGGGTTAAATATATACCAAAATCACTGAACCCTTACTGCCAGACGCTTACAACCAAAGTAGGATATCTTGCACTGAAGATAAAAAGGCATTGTCAGAATATTCAAGATAAAGGAACAAAGCAGGTTGAGCCAAAATTACAGGAAAGCTTACCTCTGGCTCTAATGGACCCATTTAAGCAGGCAAGTTCCTAGCAGAATACAGATGAAGTCATTCATTAACTAATGAGCAGGCCCCTTGAGGATCCTTGCAAAACTCTGAACCAGAAGTAATGCAGATACTTTGAGAACAATAGCCTCAAGAACTTCAAGCAGTCAAAAATGAAATCCATTTCTCTTCCCAATCACGATACTCTTATCGTGAAGGATTACTTCCAGTAATGTTACATGGGTAGTGTTATCCTATAAATAATTTCAAGACTATATTTCCAGCATAGAGAAATGTGTTAAGTGCTCCAGGATAATAAGCTCCAATGAAGACAGTATAGAGCTTAATAGGTGCTCTGTTGGATCAGGCAAAACACGCATCAGCATCAGTATTCTGTTTTTCTAATGGCAGCCAGCCAAATACCTCTATAATATTTACAAACAAAGCATGAAACAAACCACCCTCCAGCAGCTGGTTTGTACCCAGCCTCTGGTATTCAGGTGCATACTACCTGTAAACAGAAATATAAACTGAGGTATTGTACTTGCAATAAGTGTCAAGGAATACATAAACAAAGAAAGAGAAACTGGGAAAGAAAGGCACATTTTAAAAATTATAACTGTGGCAATTTTAGCCTGTTGAAAATGGAAAGGCACTTAGCACAGGGCTGCAAGCAATCTTACCTGGTTGATGAGTAATTGTATATAATGACACATTTACAGAAAACTGCATCACATTTGTGTCATGCATTTTTAGGTCAGCACTTAAGGATAATTTATGTGCCACAACTCCCCAGTGTCCTTTTCAAGCAAGCCTATGTTGTGAGGAGAACAGAAATAAAGTGGGAGGGGGTACTGTTGGGGTGGAGAACTGGATCCCTATAACAGAAGGTAGAGAAAAGATTGAGCAAAGCATCATATGCCTGCTCTCTAGTTTTTCTCTTCCAAGTTACCTCCTGTGTATCCGTTCTTTTTAACAAAGAACACAGAGCATCACAGTACCTTGGGATAAAGATATAATTACTGAAAGATTTGAGGTATATGCTTAAAACGTGTGACACAGTTAAGGAAATGGAAATAAACTCAACATTTTGTATGCACCTAGTTCTTTCATTAGGCGTTTACTTTCTTAGAACAAATAAAAGTCTACATGCAAGTCAAGCTGCCTATTAGAGCTGAAAATCTTTGCTATTCATTTGTAAACACAATATTGCCTGCAGGATTTTGTTATGCTGTAATTAACTGAGGTCACTCCCTAATGCCATCTGCCATGTCCAGCTGTTCAGTAAATACTACTGGGAGGTAAATTAGATCCATGCACGTAAGGACAGATTTCTTGGAGAAACACACCCTTTGCAATGCTTGCCTTCAGAAAATTGAGTTCAAGCAAGATCTGGAAAATCACTGGCTTAAATGAGTTCTTTTCCATTTCCACAAAACATATGGCAGCTGTAGAAAATACAGGAGTACTGTATCAACTTTCTCTACAAGCTAGTTTACAATTACATTAAGGATGAAGGGATTTCAGACTCATGAATCTAATTTTGTTTTTTAAACTACAGCTCGGCCATACCTCACACTGCAGAATCAGATTATACCTTTCTTCCCAAATCAGAGCACATACCTGAGAAACTTCAGCAACATAGGTCTCCATCTTAATGGACACTATTTGCATACGCATGTTAACTTTTGTGTGTGTGTCAGGAGCAATGTGAGAAACTGCATGTCACGTCTGGTATGAGATAATTGGCCGTCTGCAAGGACATTGCCCAGGGAACGCCCTGATGATTTACCATGCTGTTCGGAGGCTTCTCTCATGTCCCCACATGGAAGCTGGAACTGACAGATGAGAGCTCATCCTGTTCCCCAGATACAAACAGTCGCTCTTTCAGTCACCAGTCCTGCTGGCACAAGGGTTTTTAACCCATTGTGCCACCGGGGGCTCTCATATGTTAACTGGGAAAATAGCAGTGTCAAAAGAGACAATAACTCTTACAGAAATTGAAATAGGAACCTATGGGCGATTATTTGGCATTGCAATGTTAACTGGCTATAAATCCTCCAGCAGTTATTGAAAGTTATTTGTAAGGGTTCATTTTTTTTAAAAAAAAAAATTATTTATTTTATTTATGTTGCAAACTTCTATACCGCCACTCCCCAAGGGCTCAAAGCGGTTTACAGAGTTTGACACATAAGAAACAAAAACACCAATAAAAGAGAGAAGAGAGAGAGAGAGAGAGAGGAGTAGAGAGAAGTATACAGCGTATGAAGGACAGAAGGGGAACATGAGTCCAAGATTCAGCTCGAACCTTAGTCTAAGACAATCGTCTAGCCACAGAGTTTGTCTTATAATTGAATCAAACGCATAGTCCTTTCATAGGACTTTATCAGATGGTTTTCCTCTTCTGTTTCAAGACAGTTCAAAGATGGACTCCCATGGAGCCCATCAAACAACACAGGACTGCTTCCAGTGGTTGCTCATCTCCCAGCTTGGGACTCTGTCTCAGCAGCATGTAGAAATGAGAGGATTTCTAAGCCAGGCACAGATCAGCTCCACTCCATGTGGGATAGGAAATGGTGGATTTCTTCGTTACACTCTGTTTCATGAAATGCCCTTCCCTGATCCTTCTGTGCATTAGTGGTTTAAAGACAGTGTGGGTCTCATTGAAAGAAGTGTGATGGGGCAAGTAAAGATGATCCTGCATGATGGGGATAAGTGAATTCTACAACTTCTTTAAAAACATTACCCCATGAAATGCCATCCCACCATTATTAAGTCTTTCAAAAATTGTTCTCATACAAGTGTAGCCATAGCTCTCCTGTTTGAGAAAATGCTCCACGAAAACAGTTAAATCATTTTTAACAAATCATTAAGCCTGCCTGGAAGGAATTCCCCCCTCCACCTCATTCATCAGCCAAGCCCCATATGCCATCCATATCTCCTTCTACACCCTACTGGCCTTGTTCAGACAGTGGGAACATTAGCATCATGTTTTGTAAGCGTGCCTTGCATACTGATGACCTACTTAATCACCCAACCTTTGGGCTGAATCTATGTCACTGTATTGCGCACATTGATTTTTAATAGTGTATGCTTTCTTCCAATTTATCGTAACTATACATAGATTGTACAGCTGTATTTAAATTTGGGACTATTTCATAATAAAAGGCAATTAATAAATGTTATAAAATAAACTGTCTAAGTAGATGATTTCAGGTTTTTGGATACCTTTCGCATCACAATTTCTAGGAATAGCTAACAAAAGCAATGGAAACAATCTGAGCAACTATTGGAAAGTTGCTTTATGATAAATAAATAAAAAACCTGAAAATATTCCCAGTTGCCTTTACACCAGATCGTTGAAGATGGCAAGAACAGCTGTATATTTTTCTCAATCCTAGCAAGTTATTTCCACATTCTAGCATTATCACCTCCTCAGGCTATCAGCTGTAATCTGAATGTTTGTCATCAAAAGCAGTGACCTTAACTCATTTGCTCAAAGGCTAGATAAGAAAAAGAATTCCCTTGATCTGCATTATGCAACAAGGCAGCCTATCGGTGTTTCTAAATTCCCCCTGTGGTCCCTATGAGTAAAGAAATTGCTGCAAAAGATTTGTTATAAACTCAAGAGAAATGCAGAGGAGAGTTGAAGGCAAAGTTTTTTTTTTCTCTCCCCCCCCCCAATTTAATTGAGAGTTGATTTATTTTCAATCATTATAACTGTTCATCTATTTTAAAAAACATAGGAAGCTGTCCTAAGTACATCTATCCCAGTACTGTCAACATTCACATAGAATTATGTCTCCAGGATTTCAGACCTTTTTTTTTCCAGCTTTGAGATGTGAAAGCCCAGGAAAATAAACAATAAAAATGGGGAAAAAAATTTCCCACTCACACTGGAAAATTTTTAACTTTAGAACAGGGAGGGGGAAATCCAATGGGATATTTTTTATTTTGCATTTAGTGCAGTGCGTTTAAAGACATGGTTTTCCTCCTCCCCAGACTCCCAGGAATTAGCTAATATAAAGATTTTGAGACAGTCCAAAGACTTGGAAAACAACAATCCCTGTGCATACATCAGATTCAAATCTAAGATGAATGAAAAAGGACCACATTTGGAAGACTTCAATTTTTGTCATCTTTAATGGAATTGAGTATTTTATCTAAATCAGGAATGTGGGATACATGATCCTTCGGATGTTATTGTACTACAACTCCCAACATTCTAGCCCTCATAGCCAATTGTGAGGAATGCTGGAAGTTGCACCTCAGCTCCGTATGAAGGGTTGCATACCATCCTAGAAAGAAATACAGTGTTCCCTCGCTACTTCACTGTTTGCTTATTGCAGACTTGCTATATCATGGAGAGCAGCGAGGGAACACTGTATAGCTGCTCCCCGTTCCTTTCCTCGCCAGGCTGGGCGCTCTTGGGCGCCCAGCCTGGTGAGGAAGGGGCCCTCCAAGGTGGGAAGCAGTGGAGGTGTTGAAGAGGAGGCTGCTGCTGAAAAGGGCCTCGGCAGCAGCAGCTTCCCCCTCACCCCTCTGCTGCTCCAGGCTCCTTCCACGCCAGGCTGGGTGCCAGGCTTGGGCACCCAGCCTAGCGAGGAAGAGACCCTCCGAGGCACGGAGCAGTGGAGGTGGCGAGGAGGAGGACACTGCCGAAGAGGACCTCTACAGCAATGGCTTCCCCATCACCCCTCCATGGCTCCGCGCTCCTTCCTTGCTCGGCTGGCCACCAGGCTTGGGCACCCAGCCTGGTGAGGAAGGGACCCTCTGAGGCATGGAGCAGCAGAGGTGGCAAGAAGACCGCTGCGAAGTAGGGATATTCTGCCCATTTGAACAGGCGGTATCCCTACTTTGCAGATTTTTACTTATCGTGGGTGTCCTGGCACAGAACACCCGCGATAAGTGAGGGATTGCTGTACTACACTTTGTTTATAATAAGCCTTGCGGTTTCTTTTTTTCCTATTTTCCCATTTACTTTTGTGATGGTAAAAACTAAGATCCAGTTGGGAGTACTGTGATCGCTTTGGGTTGGGAGCACAGTGACCGGGCATTCGGGCAACATGGTCAGTCCAGCAAAGTTGATGGTGGAGGATCTTTGCTTCTTCCAGCATACTGACATTTCTCTGCCTGTTTTCCCAAGAAATATGCAGGATTGTTTTGGAGGCAATGCTAATGGAATTTTTCCAGAAGTTAGCAGGGTATATTGATAGCATATAGTCACAGTTTTGCTTGTAAATTAAAACTTTGTCATTTTAAATTTTATGGATAGGTGTGCCTCTAAGTTGCCAGTCAACTTAGGACAATCAAATAAGAGTTTTCTTAGGTCAGGGATACTCTTAGGTAATTTTGCCAGTTTGTTCCTATTAAATACAGCCTGCAGCACCTTCTATTTGTTGGCAGTTTCCCATCCAAGTATTAAGCAGGGTTGGCCCTGATTGCTTTCCAAGATCAGATGGGCTAGTCTTCTAAAATACATTCCATGATATCTTGGATATCCATTAGTGCAATTTTATATGCCAAGTTATGACTAAAGCATTTCGTATTGCAGTAAATAGATTTTGATATACCTTTTTGATGTTTTGAAAATCATATATCTATATGGAGCTGTACATGAATATACTAGATATTATATCTGGGACCCTGTGCATGTAAAATATGTTGTGCTCTATCAACAAAAAAGAAAAATTAGGCAGCATGTAAAGCCTTGGAGGCAACTATTCCAAACAACTTGAAAAATGGGATAGCTATTTAACTAAGTTGATGATTTCCTGAGAAATTAGATACCCTCAACTCTCTGTTGCTATCACCAAGCAAGAGCCATTTAATCAGGCTACCTGCAACTGTAAACTTTAAGAATGGATGTCTGTTACTCTATCACCACCACATTCCCATCCTCGTTTCCTTTAGTGTTATCTCTACTGCAAAAGCACCAATTGAGGGCAAAATCATCTGTAAGCCTCCATGAAAACATTTTCAGCTTAGAAACAGAGTAAAAATGAAGTGGCAAAGATTGTAGTGAACACTGCAACAGAATGGATTTTATAATAACTGAGAATTAAATCCTTGTTTTTGTAAGGTGGAAATTATTGCTTGTTCAAAGGTGTCTTGCCTCTAGTAGTATCTATCAAAAGTGCTTTGCACTGCTGCCTTCTGCAATGAAACAATTTGGCAGTGGAAAATTTGCTGATGAATACAAAAACAAGATCAAAGAAGCAATGTGGTTTCCAAAGTAGAGCATTAAGACATGTTTCTTTAGCTACAAGTGCATCCTTTCAATGTATATATTTTATATTTCACGAACAGCAATCCATGCAGTTAAGGTAGCTCCCAAGTTTGCAATATTGTAATTGCTTTCATCGTCAACGGACAACAAACATGGGTTTTCTAGGCAGCAGAACACTCCCTTCCCTCACAGGCAATTCCATAATGATCTGCAACAGGGTAAGCCAATTTCTATTTTTCTACATGTTATTGGAATGCAATTCCTATCGCCAATAGGCATCTTACCCAAAGTACTGTAATTGGAGGCTTAGGAGTCACCCACACCTGATCCACAGGCAGGCAGTAGAAGCAATACATTTTACATGATCTCCATGGGATCTCATCTGTGAATCTACCTTTTGTGCTATCCACCACCTCTTGATTGGTTAGCCATGCAGTTGAGTCAGGATGCGTAAGGAGCCCCTGGTGGTGCAATGGGTTAAACCTTTGTGCCAGCAGGACTGCTGACCAAAAGGTTGGTGATTTTAATCCAGGGAGCGGGGAGTGCTCCTGTCTATCAGTTCCAGCTCCCCGTGCGAGGACATGAGAGAGAAGCATCCCACAGGATGGTAAAACATCAAACATCCGGGCATCCCCTGGGCAACGTCCTTGCAGATGGCCAATTATCTCACACCAAGAAGCAACTTGCAGTTTCACAAGTCGCTCCTGACATGGAAAAAAAAGAACGAGTAGGACCTCAAACTTATTTTCAGACTAGCTTGGGGACCCGGCGGTGCCCGGGTGATTTGAGAAGTGCAGCAGGATGTAGAGTGGGTTGTGGGGGCTCTGTGTGCCAGGTTTGGTGTTGATCAGTCATTGGATTAGGTTTGTAGCAGGCTTGGAAAGTGAGGGAAGGTACTGCAAGTCCCATCATCCATGTTCTGGCCCCCTCCAAACTTCAGTAGGACGTAGAGTGGGTCACTGGGGCTCTGTGTGCCAAGTGTGGTCTTTCTCGGTGTTTGTTGGGGGCCGCAGTTGAGTGTGAAAGTACTACAAATCCCATCATCCATTGTCAGCCCTCCCCCGAACCTCACCAGGACGTGAAGGCAGTCATGGGGGTTATGTGTGCCAAGTGTGGTCTCGATCAGTAAATGGATGAGGGTCGCAGCGGACTTGGGAATTGAGTAGAGGTACTTCAAGTCCCATCATCCATGGTCCACCCTCCTCCGAACTGCACCAGGATGTAGAGTGGGTCATGAGGGCTCTGTGTGGCAGGTTTGGTGTTGATCAGTCATTGGATTAGGTTTGTAGCAGTCTTGGAAAGTGAGGGAAGGTACTGCAAGTCCCATCATCCATGGTCCACCCTCCTCCAATCTGCGCCAGGATGTAGAGTGGGTCATGAGGGCTCTGTGTGGCAGGTTTGGTGTTGATCAGTCATTGGATTAGGTTTGTAGCAGTCTTGGAAAGTGAGGGAAGGTGCTGCAAGTCCCATCATCCATGTTCTGGCCCCCTCCAAACTTCAGTAGTATGTAGAGTGGGTCACTGGGGCTCTGTGTACCAAGTGTGGTCTTTATCAGTGTTTGTTGGGGGCCACAGTGGTCTGTGGGAACAGAGGGGTGTGAAAGTACTACAAATCCCATCATCCATGGTCCACCCTCCTCCGAACTGCACCAGGACGTAGAGTGGGTCATGGGGGCTGTGTGTGCTAAGTGTGGTCTGTATTGGTCCTTTTTGGTGGCCTCTGTGGTCTGTGGGAACCAAAGTGTTTGAAAGTACTACAAATCCCATAATCCATGGGTCATGTCCCCCGAACCGCACCAGGATGTAAAGGGGGTTAGGGGGGTTATGTGTACCAAGTTTGGTGCAGGTCCATCACCTGCACTGGTCGCTGTGGCCTGTGAAAGTGGCTGCCACATATCCGCCCTTCCGCCCTCCGCACACATACATACATACAAACATTCCGCTTTATAAAGGTATACAGATTCTGATTATGGAATTGCACTAATTGTAGTGACAAGAGTCCTAACAGAGATTGCTGGGGAGAAAGACTCTCCCTGAGACATTATAAAGCTGCTACCACCTTCTCAAAAATGTTTTATGATCTGCTTCCTAACTGGAACTTTTCAACCATGGCTGAAGTAGAGATTAATGGTTACCAGTCAGGTCTAAACAAATACCGTACTGGAGACAGTAGCATGGTGTAGTAGATTGAGTGCCTAGGATATTGGGGTACTAGGGTTTGAATCCCTCTTGGCCCTGGAAACCCACTGACTGACCTTCTCAACCTGAGGAAAGCTAGGGAAACCTACCTTTGAACCAGTTCTGTGAAGAAAACCCTGTGATAGACTTGTCAGAACAGGAGTGATTGTAGGAAATACTGTTTTCTGATTAGACCATGTCTGATAAGTGCAGGCCTGGTGGTTGAGACATTCCAGGAGTCAATAGATTACAAGGAATTGTTGTTTTTTGTTTTGTTTTGTAAATATTTTTTTACTATTAGAAGTGTCAACCTCTGGAGCAGAACACAGAGGACATGCTTTCAGACCTTGAGCAAAGACAGGATGCCTAAGACCTTCTGGTAATGGTGTTTGAAACCTTGGATAATTTCTTAAAAACCGAAAGGTGCTGCTTGCATACTGTTGCCTTGAACAAGAACTGAACCAGCAAACACACAAAAGTGTGTGCTTCAGTTGTCCATCTTCAGCTACAGGGGTTCACAATGGCCAGAGTAATTAAATAATTATATTGGAGACCAGCACATTTTAATAAGATCTGGGTAGGGCCCATGTTTTTGAACCGTGGCAGCACCAGAATGCACCAAATGCATGATGATTCTGGTCCAACCGATCGAACCAAATAAAATGTCTGGCATTAGGGCAGTTTGAGTTATATAATTTGGAAAAAATCAAATTAAATCAGGAAGATCTGTTTTGATTTCATGGAATCTGACTTGTATTTTCTTCCTTCTTTGTATGAATCTGAGTCATAAATCAAACACAGAGGTCGTTAGGGTTCAGGACTCATGCTTTGTATGCTGCACCTTAACTATGAAAGGATCTGTCCATCAGAGGTAACCATAGACCTACCCACCCTTGTGTATGGCTTACTTAGAAACTTGTAACTTAGGCAGCCCTTCCCTTTGGAGGCAGGATAAGAGCAATGTGTCACAACACTTCTGCCTCTTTTCAATCATGGAGGGCTATGTGTGACTGTCATAAGCAGTTTAACTCATGTGATGATGAGCTCAGTGCCTCTTAAGGCTTGAAGAGGCTTAAGGGTCCTAGGAAGGGGAAATTTACCAGTGTGATATTTTTTTTCGTGTCGGGAACGACTTGAGAAACTGCAAGTCGCTTTTGGTGTGAGAGAATTGGCCGCCTGCAAGGACATTGCCCAGGGGATGCCCAGGTGATTGATGTTTTCACCATGCTGTAGAACAGGGGTGCTCATTAGGTAGATCGCGATTTACTGGTAGATCGCGTTGGGCGTCCTGGTAGATCGTAGGTAGGGTGGGAGGAAGGCTCGGTCCCGCCTCGCAGGCTCCCGACGCTGCCCAGGCGCAGAAGGAGGTTGGACTGGATGGCCCTTGGAGATCTCCTCCTATTCTAGGAACCCATTGTTATTATAATTATTATCAGAGGCTGAATGCTTTGTGTTTTTCCCTTATGGCAGAAAGAGGTTGGACTGGATGGCCCTTGGAGGTGTCCTTCTACTCTAGGAACCTATTGTTGTTGATGTTGTTACTATTATTATTAGTAGTAGTAGCAGAGGCTGAATGAATATTACCATCATTATTATTATGAATAAATTCAGGGGCTTATTATACTCACATTTAGTTGAATTTAGTCTTAAAATATATTATATGGCTCTCACTGAAATAAATTTCCAAATATTTACCTACTTCTCAAACGCCTACTTCTCAAATGCGGTTGGTGGGGATGAGAGACAGGGCCTTCTCGGTGGTGGCTCCCCGTCTGTGGAATGCACTCCCTATGGATATACGATCAATCCCCATCCCTCCTGGCATTCAGGAAAAAAGTGAAATCCTGGTTATGGGACCAAGCGTTTGCACATTAGCACGATACAGCACTTTAGATTGGATTGAAATGGCAAACTGGTGGACATGACCTAAGGCTTCAATTATGGACGGAATACTGTTTTAACTGATGTGAATATATATGATGTATTTTAATGTTAATTGTATTTTCACGAATTTTAATGCCAGCTGTAATTTAATGTATTTAATTTTAACTATTATTGGGTTTTTATTGTATGTATGCTGTGTTGGCATCGAATTGTTGCCGTTGTTAGGTCGCTCTGAGTCCCCCCTCGGGGGTTGAGAAGAAGCGGGGTAGAAATGGTGGAAATAAATAAATAAACAAATATTTTGCTTTTATGGCTCTCTGAGAAGTGGGTCGGTAGATCATTTTGACTTGGCTGTTTTATAAGTAGCTCGCATGCTGAAAAAGTGTGAGCACCCCTGCTGTGGAAGGCTTCCCTCATGTCCCTGCATGAGAAGCTAGAGCTCGACAGGCGGGAACTTACCCTGCTCTGCAGATTCAAACCGCCAACCTGTCGGTTGACCCATTGCGCCACCCATCGGGGGCTCCTTCCCAATGTGATAAGGCATTTAGTCATATCCTGTGAAGTTCACTTCATAGAAGCCATGTTTGTCTTTGGAAAGAGCACCGAGTCCTCCTTCGGAGACGCTGGAAACCAGAGGATGGATTTCCTTCCTCCAATCTGGCCATGAATACCAGCCTTTTGTACTCTAGGGCAGTGTTTCCCAACCAGTGTGCCGTGGGAAATTGGTACTCTCCCCCCCTCCTAGCAGCCTCCTCACAGGTTTCCAAGAAACAAATTGAGCCCCTCTGCTTGGAAATGTTTTTTTAAACTATTTTACTGGATTTTTTAAGAGTTCTCTCCCCCCCAAAACAGTTTATAACAGCATCATTACATCCATAGTTAACTGGAAGCAAGTTTAACTCAGGGTGAAATTTCACAAAGGTCTGGAGAACAAGCTCTATGAGGAGCGGCTTGAAGAGCTGGGCATGTTTAGCCTGAAGAGAAGGCTGAGAGAAGACATGATAGCCATGTATAAGTATGTGAGAGGAAGCCATATATATGTTGTGTTCATCAAAACAGGCCCAGGTTTCACACTGAGTGTATAAATACTTTTGAAAACATATTAACTATATGTATTACTGTATTAGAATGAATTTTTGTGTCATTTTGGTTGGTGGTATCCCCCAGGATTTTGTAAATGTAAAAAATGTGCCGCGGCTCAAAAAAGGTTGAAAACACTGGTTCTAGGGCAGTGTTTCCCAACCAGTGTGCCGGGGCACACTAGTGTGCCGTGAGCAATCATCAGGTGTGCCGTGGGAAATTGGAACCTCCAGGAAAGGGGGGGGGGGGGGGAGAGTCTACTGTGTTGAAGTATAAAAACCCTTTAAAAACCTACCTCAATAAAGACAAAAAATTACAAACCCCCCCCTTCCCACCCGTTGTCTACTTGGTCTCTCCCTCTCCATGCATTGGGAAGGCCCTCCTCCCTTTCCCCAAGTAGAGACCTCCTCTTGCCTCCTGGGGGTTCTGTGTGGGAATTTTGGCCCGGTTCTATCATTGGTGGGGTTCAAAATGCTCTTTGATTGTAGGGGAACTATAAATCCCAAGAACTACAACTCCCAAATATCAAGGTCTATTTCCCCTGAACTCCATGTGTGTTCATATTTGGGCATATTGAGTATTCATGCCAAGTTTGGTCCTGATCCAACATTGAGTCCATAGTGCTCTCTGGATATAAGTGAACTACAACTCCAAAACTCAAGGTCAATGCCCACCAAACCCTTATAGCATTTTCTCTTGGTTATGGGAGTTCTGTGTGGGAAGTTTGTGTCTTTCCGCCATTCCTGCCAGGATATCTATGTTGTGTTCATCGAAACAGGGCCAGGTTTCACACTGAGTGTATAAATACATTTATATACGTATTAACTATATGTATTACTGTGCTAGAGTGTCATTTTGTGTTATTTTAGTTAGTGGTGTCCCTCAGGATTTTGCAAATGTAAAAAGTGTGCCGCGGCTCAAAAAAGGTTGGGAAACACTGGCTCTAGGGATGCGTCTGTACCAGGCCTGGGCAAACTTGGGCCTTCCTCCAGGTGTTTTGGACTCCAACTCCCACAATTCCTAACAGCCTTCCGGCTGTTAGGAATTGTGGGAGTTGGAGTCCAAAACACCTGGAGGAAGGCCCAAGCTTGCCCAGGCCTGGTCTATACAAGGTCTATACGAAGGTGAATCCGTCGAAGACGGAGATCTTGTGGCCTGGTTGCCCTGGGCTGGATGAGTGCCGGTTGCCTACCCTGGATGGTGAGCAATTAAGCCCATCATCCCTTGTTAAGAGCCTGGGTGTCCATCTGGACCCTCTGCTGTCCATGGAGACCCAGGTCTCCATGGTCAGCAAAGCATCATTCTTCCACCTTCGACAGGCTAGGCGACTGGCGCCCTACCTGTCCAGGGAGGACCTGGCCACGGTGATTCAAGCGACGGTCATCTCGAGGCTGGACTACTGTAACGCCCTCTACGTTGGCCTTCCCTTGGCGACAATTCGGAAACTCAAGCTAGTGCAGAATGCTGCTGCTCGCTTACTGGTGGGAGCACCGGTGAGAGAGCACATTACTCCCATTCTGCGGCAACTGCACTGGCTCCCTGTCGAGTACCGAATTGCCTTCAAGGTGCTGGTTCTAGCCTTTAAGGCCTTACACGGTCTAGGGCCTGTGTACCTGAGGGACCGCCTTACCCCGTATGTTCCCCCGAGACCACTGCGTTCTGAGGAGCAGAACCTGTTAGAAATTCCATCAGTCCGCTCCTGCCACTGAAGCAGCAAATTAGGGAGTTATGGAACTCCGGGTGGCAAGTTGACTTCTTACCAAAACGGCGCATAGACGTGCGGGCGCAAGGATGAGGAATCACGCAACAACTTCACTGCTCAGTGTGAAATCAAAGAGATTTATTGACTAACACCAGCTGGTGGGGTTGCCAGCAGAACACGCTGCTATCAGGGGCAAACGGCCCCGGTCATTCTTAACACAAAGCTTTTATATCCCTCATGGCGGCATCTCCAAAAGCCCGCCCTCCTTCATGGATTTTACACAAACATCATTGGCTGGTGTTACATAGCATTTCATTGATCCAATAAAGCATTACATTTTCATTAGCATCACACTTCAAACCCCTCCTATTGAAGCAGGTTTGGTACTTTTCCGAACATAAAAAGTACAGTCAGAAAGTGATGCTACTTGCGCGTCAACTCTGAAAAAGAGGGTTTTGGTGCCAATAATCAAACAGGCACATGCTATGGAAGACTAACACCCTGATTAAATGCATTTTAATCCACTCTGTGCCAAGTTATACCATATATGCTAGATGAGTGGGAATACAGTGCAGTTTTGAGCTATGAAAGTTAATGGGATTCTTAATGTGAATGGAAAACACCATTGCGCATGGCAAAAGTCCTACCTTCTCTGCTGGCAGGAAGCCCGGAACTAGTGTTGCAAGTTAAAAGAACAGAGAGGCCCAACATTGATAGCTAGCACTGTGGGAAGGAATACTATATAGATGGCTATTGTTCTCATATTTAGTGATGACAGAGAAATGATGTAAATGATTTGAGTGATGTTTATTGGATTAATGAAATGCCATGTAACAACAGTAATCACCAGCCAATTATGATTGTTATAACCATGAAGAAGGGGTGGGTTTAACTAGATGGACTCCATTACGAGTATAAATGCCTTTGTATGAAATGTATCGGGTCTTTTGCCCCCTACCTGCAGCTGTGTTCTGCTGGCAAAGCCCACCAGCTGGTGAGAATAAATCCTTTTGATTTTCACCTATTTCACAGTTGCCGTGTCTTCTTCCTCACCCTTGCGCCCGCACGAATAAGCAGCTTGGTAAAGTTTACTTGGTACTTGGAGTTCCCTAACTCCCAGTTTTACCTGCTTCACTATGTGTTAGAACAATGAACATTTCTAAGTTAGTCTTTCCCACAGTACACCTATCAGTAGCTGGGACTCTCATGTTCCCAAGTAGCAACATTTTGCTTCTGCCTCTCCTTGCCAGCAACGGAGGGGGCAGAATCCCTCTGTACATGCGCAGTTCTTCTCCCTTTGGCACTGATGTCAACAAGCAGCACGCCTTGTACTGTTAGACCAATCTGAGCCTACGTTATCTTACGCTAGGCACGGGGTGTACTTTAGCAAATCACTGCCTGTGCTAGAAGCACCAATCATAGTGTTACATTCACGGAGCAAGTGCCTGCCTGATTCTTGGCACAGAAACCCACTTTTCTGAGCTCTACACGTGTGCAGCATCACTCTCTGACCTTTCTCCTGCACAGAAAGTACCAAAACTGCTTTACCACTTGTCCACAACTAGGCAGCGTGCCTTTTCTGTTGCAGCCCCTGTGCTGTGGAATGCTCTTCCGCTTGAGACCCGCGCAATCCAGAGAGCTTGTTCCTTTTCGGAGAGCGTGTAAGACCGCCCTTTTAAACCTCGCTTTTGGTTAAGTCGTGTTGTATTGTATGACCATGTCCATGAGTCCTAAGAACTTGTAACCACTGTGGTTTTTAATACTGTTGTTTGATGTTTTTAATCGATCATTGTTGTGATCCGCCCCGAGCCTGCAGGGAGGAGCGGAATATAAAACTGAATAATAAATAAATACAGTGGAATGAATGCTCTTTGCATTAAGGACCAAGGGCAAGATGGGTGGGTGCTATCCTTGAAGCGACTGGCTTGACCTTGAAGGAGCTGGGGGCTGCCTTTTCACGTGGCCTTCTCTGCCCAAGAGCGCCAAACTACAGCCCCCAGAATCCCATGCTGCGTCAAACCACCAAGCCTTATCCCGCGTCGGGAGCATTTCCCGCCCAAACCCCTCCTAGGCCCGCGGTGTGTGTGTGTGCATGTCTCTCTGCGAAGGGGGCGTGGCCATCCCGGGAGGCCCCGCCCCAGGGGAGTGACGGCGCCAGCAGGGCGGGAGCCAAGAGAGCCGCCGCTCGTTTCCCTTCCCTCCTCTCTCTCTCTCTCTCCCTCTCCTCAGCGGTTGCGGGTGGCCATGCGGGACTACGACGACATCATCGCCTTCCTGGGCGAGTGGGGCCCCTTCCAGCGGCTGGTCTTCTTCCTGCTCAGCGCCAGCATCATCCCCAACGGCTTCAACGGCATGTCGGCGGTCTTCCTGGCCGGCATCCCCGAGCACCGCTGCCGCATCCCCGAGGGGGCCAACCTGAGCGCGGCGTGGCTGAACGCCAGCGCCCCGCTGGAGGAGCGCGGCGGGCGGGCGGCGGCGGCGCGGTGCCGGCGCTTCAGCCTCCGCGCCTTGGCCAACCTCTCGGCCCGGGGGCTGCTCCCGGCGGACGTGGACCTGGCCGCCCTCCCGCAGGAGCCCTGCCTCGACGGCTGGGACTACGCCACCGAGCCCTACCTCGCCACCATCGTCAGCCAGGTGAGCGCGAGGGGGAGAGGGAGAAGGAGAGGGAGGGAGAGAACGCAAGCCGGCGTTTTGGAAGCGGGGCTGAGGGAGGGGCTCGTGCGCATTGCAAGCCAATGGGAGCCCTTGGCCACGATGAAGGGGGCTGCTCGTCACGCGCACACCTGCCGGCGTTCCCGCTCACGCGCCGCCCTTCAAGGGAGGAAGGGCTGGGCTGCGTCATAGCCAGGCCGTTCTGGGCTCGGCGCACGTGCCCCCCCTCCTCCCCTCCGGCGCGCGCGCACATGCACGCACGCAGCCGTCACTCCTCCCTTCCCTTCCCCCCCCTCTCCGCCTGTCTGCTATGGTTCGGTCCAAGGATTGCAAAAAGGGAGGTTACCGCTCTTTGCCCGAGTGGAGAAAACCAAAGAGGCGGGGCCGGGGAGGGGGGGGTAAAGGGAGGGAGGGAAACGATGGACCTTTGTCTCGCTCGCGCCTTCCCCCTCGGTGTACTGTCGTAGTGGGAGGATGTCGATAACAATAACAGCACGGGTATATCGTGATAGGACTCCTCCTCTGCCTCCTCCATAACTAACGGGCATTCCCCATCCCTGGGAGGAAGGAGCAGGAGGGCGGACGGAAGGATGCGCGCGCGAGGGCCCCGCGTGCATCAGTTCGGCCCTCCAGGGACAGGCGCGCGCTGTACAGCGCTGGTCTTTTCCCTGGACGTCGCCCAGCCGGAAGGACAGGAATCTCTTTGCAGAGCCGGCCGGCGGGGTCTTACCTTTCCTCCAGGCACAACACCTCGATGGCACGCCATACTCACGACATTGACATTTGGCCAGTGCTGCTGAATGCCTTGAACACTCCCTTGCACAGCCTGCCCCCCCCCGTCTGCCTTTTAGTCCGCCTGTCAACATAGTGCTCAGTCTCCCCTCCAAATACTCACCAGGGCTAACCCTCCTGCGCTTCGCAGGGTTTAGTGATTATAAGAGCAGGCCTGGGTAAACTTTTGGACATCAACTCCCACAATTCCTAACAGCCTACGAGCTGTTGGGGAGTGTGGGAGTTGAAGTCCAAAGCAGCTACAGCAGGCCTGGGCAAACTTGGGCCCACCAGGTGTTTTGGACTTCAAGCTCCCACAAATCCTAACAGCCTACGAGCTGTTGGGGGTGTGGGGAGTTGAAGTCCAAAGCAGCTAGAGCAGGCCTGGGCAAACTTGGGCCCTCCAGGTGTTTTGGACTTCACTCCCACAAATCCTAACAACCTACTGAGCTGTTGGGGAGTGTGGGAGTTGAGTCCTGGGCAAACTTGGAGCAGCTAAAGCAGGCCTGGGCAAACTTGGGCCCTCAGGTGTTTTGGACTTCAACTCCCAACAACTCCCACAATTCCTAACAACCTACGAGCTGTTGGGGAGTGTGGGAGTTGAAGTCCAAAGCAGCTAGAGCAGGCCTGGGCAAACTTGGGCCCTCCAGGTGTTTTGGACTTCAACTCCCACAAATCCTAACAACCTACGAGCTGTTGGGGAGTGTGGGAGTTGAAGTCCAAAGCAGCTAGAGCAGGCCTGGGCAAACTTGGGCCCTCCAGGTGTTTTGGACTTCCACTCCCACAATTCCTAACAACCTACGAGCTGTTGGGGAGTGTGGGAGTTGAAGTCCAAAGCAGCTACAGCAGGCCTGGGCAAACTTGGGCCCTCCAGGTGTTTTGGGCTTCCACTCCCACAATTCCTAACAACCTACGAGCTGTTGGGGAGTGTGGGAGTTGAAGTCCAAAGCAGCTACAGCAGGCCTGGGCAAACTTGGGCCCTCAGGTGTTTTGGACTTCAACTCCCACAAATTCCTAACAACCCACGAGCTGTTGGGGAGTGTGGGAGTTGAAGTCCAAAGCAGCTAGAGCAGGCCTGGGCAAACTTGGGCCCTCCAGGTGTTTTGGACTTCAACTCCCACAATTCCTAACAACCTACGAGCTGTTGGGGAGTGTGGGAGTTGAAGTCCAAAGCAGCTAGAGCAGGCCTGGGCAAACTTGGGCCCTCCAGGTGTTTTGGACTTCAACTCCCACAAATCCTAACAACCTACGAGCTGTTGGGGAGTGTGGGAGTTGAAGTCCAAAGCAGCTACAGCAGGCCTGGGCAAACTTGGGCCCTCAGGTGTTTTGGACTTCCACTCCCACAATTCCTAACAACCTACGAGCTGTTGGGGAGTGTGGGAGTTGAAGTCCAAAGCAGCTACAGCAGGCCTGGGCAAACTTGGGCCCTCCAGGTGTTTTGGGCTTCCACCCCACAATTCCTAACAACCTACGAGCTGTTGGGGAGTGTGGGGAGTTGAAGTCCAAAGCAGCTAGAGCAGGCCTGGGCAAACTTGGGCCCTCAGGTGTTTTGGACTTCAACTCCCACAAATCCTAACAACCTACGAGCTGTTGGGGAGTGTGGGGGTTGAAGTTGAAGTCCAAAGCAGCTAGAGCAGGCCTGGGCAAACTTGGGCCCTCAGGTGTTTTGGACTTCCACTCCCACAATTCCTAACAGCCTACGAGCTGTTGGGGAGTGTGGGAGTTGAGGTGTTTTGGATCCAAAGCAGCTAGAGCAGGCCTGGGCAAACTTGGGCCCTCAGGTGTTTTGGACTTCAACTCCCACAATTCCTAACAGCCTACGAGCTGTTGGGGAGTGTGGGAGTTGAAGTCCAAAGCAGCTGAAACTTGGGCCCTCCAGGTGTTTTGGAATCAAACAATTCTAACCAGCAGGCCTGGGCAAACTTGGGCCCTCCAGGTGTTTTGGACTTCAACTCCCACAATTCCTAACAGCCTACGAGCTGTTGGGGAGTGTGGGAGTTGAAGTCCAAAGCAGCTACAGCAGGCCTGGGCAAACTTGGGCCCTCCAGGTGTTTTGGACTTCAACTCCCACAAATCCTAACAACCTACGAGCTGTTGGGGAGTGTGGGAGTTGAAGTCCAAAGCAGCTAGAGCAGGCCTGGGCAAACTTGGGCCCACCAGGTGTTTTGGACTTCCACTCCCAATTCCTAACAGCCTACGAGCTGTTGGGGAGTGTGGGAGTTGAAGTCCAAAGCAGCTACAGCAGGCCTGGGCAAACTTGGGCCCTCCAGGTGTTTTGGACTACAACTCCCACAATTCCTAACAGCCTACGAGCTGTTGGGGAGTGTGGGAGTTGAAGTCCAAAGCAGCTAGAGCAGGCCTGGGCAAACTTGGGCCCTCCAGGTGTTTTGGACTTCAACTCCCACGATTCCTAACAGCCTACGAGCTGTTGGGGAGTGTGGGAGTTGAAGTCCAAAGCAGCTCGAGCAGGCCTGGGCAAACTTGGGCCCTCCAGGTGTTTTGGACTTCCACTCCCACAATTCCTAACAGCCTACGAGCTGTTGGGGAGTGGGGGTTGAAGTCCAAAGCAGCTACAGCAGGCCTGGGCAAACTTGGGCCCTCCAGGTGTTTTGGACTTCTCCCACAATTCCTAACAGCCTACGAGCTGTTGGGGGAGTGTGGGAGTTGAAGTCCAAAGCAGCTAGAGCAGGCCTGGGCAAACTTGGGCCCTCAGGTGTTTTGGACTACAACTCCACAATTCCTAACAGCCTACGAGCTGTTGGGAGTGTGGGAGTTGAAGTCCAAAGCAGCTAGAGCAGGCCTGGGCAAACTTGGGCCCTCAGGTGTTTTGGACTTCAACTCCCACAATTCCTAACAGCCTACGAGCTGTTGGGGAGTGTGGGAGTTGAAGTCCAAAGCAGCTAGAGCAGGCCTGGGCAAACTTGGGCCCTCCAGGTGTTTTGGACTTCCACTCCCACAATTCCTAACAGCCTACGAGCTGTTGGGGAGTGTGGGAGTTGAAGTCCAAAGCAGCTACAGCAGGCCTGGGCAAACTTGGGCCCTCCAGGTGTTTTGGAATACAACTCCCACAATTCCTAACAGCCTACGAGCTGTTGGGGAGTGTGGGAGTTGAAGTCCAAAGCAGCTACAGCAGGCCTGGGCAAACTTGGGCCCTCAGGTGTTTTGGACTTCCACTCCCAATTCCTAACAGCCTACCTGTTGGGGAGTGTGGGAGTTGAAGTCAAAGCAGCTACAGCAGGCTGGGCAAACTTGGGCCCTCAGGTGTTTTGGACTTCAAACTCCCACAATTCCTAACAGCCTACGAGCTGTTGGGGTGGAGTTGAAGTCAAAGCAGCTACAGCAGAGCCTGGGCAAACTTGGGCCCTCAGGTGTTTTGGACTTCAACTCCCACAATTCCTAACAGCCTACGAGCTGTTGGGGTGTGTGGGAGTTGAAGTCAAAGCAGCTAGAGGCCTGGGCAAACTTGGGCCCTCAGGTGTTTTGGACTTCAACTCCCACAATTCCTAACAGCCTCAGTCTGTTGGGACTCCATGTGACCTCATGGATTATCCCTGGGCAAGTTTGCCAGAGTGTTTTGGAATACAACTCCCACAATTCACGTCCCCCAGCTCCTTCAGAGTCAAGCCCCAAAGCCTGGGCAATGGATTATGGCCCTCAGAGTGTCATTTGGACTCCAACTCCCCAGCTCCTTCAACAGCCTACTTTGGCTGGTGTTTTGGACTCCAACTCCCACAATTCCTAACAGCCTACTGGCTGGAGTGGGAGAAAACACCTGGAGGACCAAAGTTTGCCCAGGCCTGGGCAAGCCAGTCACTTCAAGGATGCCATCCATCCATCTTGCCTTCTTCCTTTTTCCTTTCATTTTCCCCAGCATCATTGACTTCTCTAAGCTTTCCTTTCTTCTCATGACATGTTAGTACTGTAGGCTAAGTCTGAAGATTAGGCCCAGCTAGCGTAGAGTGAATTTGGGTTTTTTTTATCCTTATGTAAAGGCCATTGATCGGGTGCTTTTACAGCAGAGTGTAGTGGTTTGCGGGTTGTTCCACTATTTATTTATTTGGCATATTTGTATCCTATCCTTCTCACCTCCGGAGGTGGACTCTGGGGCAGCTTCACAACAGGCATTCATTCAATGCCAACAACAGAAACAAATTATAAAAGAAATTAAAACAATTCGTTAATGCTTTAAAATTATTAAAACATTATTTAAATGACGCAGGTTTGAAATCATTTTCCAGGTCAATCCATTGTCATTCACACAAATTGGGTCTCAGATTCTAAATTACTGCTTCTACTGTCCCATAGCCAGGTTTTGAGTTTCATTCTAAAGGGCAAAAGGGATCTAATGTCACTGGGTAGAGAGTTCCACAGCCAAGGGGCCAACACTGAGAAGGCCCTGTCTCTCGTCTTCACTTGCAAGGATGGTGGGACCAAGAGCAGGGCCTCTCCCATCGATCTTAAGAGTTCACGATGGTTCATAGCAGAAGAAATGTTCAGACAGATAAGCTGGGCTTTATAGGATAAAACCAGCACTTTGAATTGTGCTCTGTAGCAGATTGGCAACCAGTGGGGCTGGCGTAGCAGAGGGCTTGTATGCAACCTGGTTGCCGTGTGTTAAATTAGTTGGAGCTTCCAAGCAGTCTTCAAAGTCAACCCCACGTAGAGTGTGTTACACTAATCTATTCTGGATGTAATGAGAGTATGGACCACCGTGGCCAAGTCAGACTTCCCAAGTCTGACTTACTATGACTCTGGAGACGAGGGTTTGACTCTCCACTCAGCCATGGAAATTCAGTGGGTAATCCTGGCTTAATCGCACACTCTCCGCTCCAGAAAGGGGACATGAGAGAAGCCTCCCACAATGATGGTAAGACATCAAACATCCGTGCGTCCCCTAGGCAATGTCCTTGCAGATGACCAATTCTCTCACACCAGAAGTGACTTGCAGTTTCTCAAGTTGCGCCTGACACGGAAAAATATAAAAGGGTTCAGAAAACCCTGTGACAGGGTCAACTTAGGGCAAAAACAACTTGACAGCACATAACAGCAACATACATAGATTTAACCCTTCATATTTGGCTTAACTACAGTTTTCCTGGTTTGTGTTGTTTACATTTTCTCAAGGTAGCCATTGTGATTGGCCGCCAGAATGTTGTATCGAAACTTGCCATGCTAGAAGTACTTAAAGTAGGCATAGATAGACTACTTAGATTGCCATATTAGTCTTATCTAAGTACCCTCAATGCGCATGTTAATTTAGATAGTCTCCGAAGTTACAAATGTCCAGCTTACAAGCGGCTTGTGGTTAAAAATGTGGTGAGACAACAGGAAGTGGGAGAAATCTACCCCTTGGAAGGGAAATTCGCCGCTGAAAGAGGTGTCTCTACTGAAGCTTTACCACCAATCCTTGGTTCTGCAACAAGCCAAATTGTCAAAATCCAATTACTACAGGGACAGAAAAGTGAGGTGAAATATTTTGAACTGGGGCACAGACAACGAAACAAAACACCACAGGGGTTTAGACTTTCCGTATGCTATCCAAAACGATATATATGGCTAAAGTCAGACTTTACAAACATATTCAACTTTAAAAACCCCTGCAAAACCTATCTTGTTTGTAACTTGGGAACTGCCTGTGGTCTTGAGGAAGATCTGCAGACACTATAAAAACTGAACTAAGCTAAGATAATCAGAGGATTCACTGGAAAGCCATAGCGTCCCCCCCCCCCCCCAAATATTTTTTTATAGAAATTTAGGGGGGAAAAACCCCTGCTGTTGCAAATATTTTAATATAGAACACTTGGCGCAAGACTGTTGGCTGATTCAAAGCTATGGGCTTTTTGTAGAGAAATCTAACTTCTTCTTTTTTACTCTGTGCTGTGGGAGATAAAATTTGCTCCTTAGCATCTAGTTGTACTATAGCTCCAACGGTGAAGAATACAGTTGGCTCTCCATATCAATAACTTCAAAATGTTTTTTTAAAAAAAAATGTTATTTTATATAAGAAACCCCATTTTACTACACCATTGTGTATAATGGGACATGAGCATCCACAAATTCGGATATCCACAAAGGTGGGTCCTACTATCAAGCCTCAGTGGTTAGCAGTATATCACTGTAATTGTAGTTTCAGTGCAACAATATCTAGAAAACCACACTCTGCCCAACTCTATAGGCTTTTGCTGTTAGTTTGGGGGGAAAAATTGGTGTCTTGAAAAATTGCTCTTTTCTGTATTTTAATGTATTTAATTTCTTTAAGCCATGTTGGGAGCCCAAAACTTACTTATCTGACCGCATTTTCTCATACCAACCAGTCTACTCTTTTAAGATCTTCTCTTCCACAACCATTGCAAATGCGACTGACATCAAAGAGGCAGAGGGCATTTTAGGTGGCCACCCCAACCCTGTGGAATACCCTTCCAAAAGTATTAAAACAGCTCCCTCCCTTCTTTCAAAAACCAATTAAAAACTTTCCTGTTTAGACAGGCCTTTAGTGAAGGAAACTAAGCTGAAGCAATAAGAAACACCACTATGTTTATTTATTTATTTTGCATATTTATATACCGCCCCTCTCAGCCCAATCTTAACAAATAAAATAATCATGAAATACTGTTAAAAACATTAGCATATAATATAAAAATATAAAAATCGCACAAAGCCTTAAACATTATAATGAGTGTCTCCATGTCAAGTCATTATCCAATTGCCTCATCCAGTAATTCCAGGCTTCCGTATAACGATGCCGTATTTGGAAAGGCCTGCTCAAAAAGCCAGGTTTTCACCTTTCTTAGAAAAGTCAGGAGGGAGGGGGCCGATCGTATATCCCTATGTAGGGCGTTCCACAGTCGAGGGGTCACTGCTGAGAAGGCCCAGTCTCTCGTCCCCACCAGACGCATCTGCGAGGAAGGCGGGACCGAGAGCAGGGCCTCCCCCGAAGATCTTAACATCCTAGATGGTTCATAGGGAGAGATACGTTCGGATAGGTCAGTTGGACCGAAACCGTTTGGATTGGAACAAAATGCAGTATAATCTGAGATGATGCCACAAGAATGTGAATGTATATTTCTGTTATTTTTAACTGATTATTTTAGGATGTTTTATAGTTATCATTGAGGTATTTTGATTGTTGCTTACATTATTTTAATAAGTTGTAAGCCACTTTGGGTCCCATGGGGGAGAAAAGCGGGATATAAATAAAGATTCCTCTTCTTCTTATTAGAAAAAACAAAGTAAAAATTGGTCAAAGTTATAAAGCACATATTAGTCTTCTTATACATTTAACATTTAAATTATGTGCTTGGTTTTTAAGGTGTGTATGTGAAAGAGGGAATCATAAGACAGTCATATTTTAGCTTATCTGATGATGTAATCATAGAAACCACAGTACAAGCACATGCAAGTATATGTGGTTTTAAACCTGGCAGGGATGATCCAAATGATTTACCCAGTTTATTTTCATCAGTTGGTGATCTTTAAGATCTGAAGTTATAGAAGTCACAGGCCCCTTACCCCTTTCCCAACTTTCCCAATCCTTCCCTTCCTATATCATCCTCCCTTTGCCAGTTCCCCATTTTCCTTATTTTCCCTATCCCTATACCTTAGATAGGTTGTTTGTTTTTATTGTTGATGTATATGAAAACCTCGAAATAAAAATCTATATAAGAAAGATCTGAAGTTATAACGAATAATTTGAATCCCCTTTTTAAAAAAGAGTCCTATTTTTGCATAAACATAAATTCTTCCAGTTGTATCAAGTATTTTAAGAATAGAGCTTATTTTAGATAGGTGTTCTACAACTAAAAGCTGTATGAATATAATGACCATACCATAGTTTGGCCTTTGGATCCGGCGATGGCTTCCCTCCTCATTTGCTCCTTCATGTATTTTGATTGCCTCTCTGACTACATATTTGCATTAAATCTCCCCTTCCCATTATATGTAAGCAGGACAAACAGTTGGTACTCTGCAAACTATAATGAGAAATCGTGGGCTGTGCAGTTTCTGTGGTCCAAAATGACTTCACTATTGAATGCAAGTCGTCTACAGGACATAAAATCTTCGTCTGAATGTAGAACAGATGCTCTCTTATCCCCATTCTGTTCCTTGGCAACAGCAGTTCTCCCTGTTTCCATTCTGCTATGTTAGTCCAGATAATAGCCATCTTGGTTTGCTGTCTGGGAGCCGTCTGTTGTCCATCAGAGATTATGACAGAAAGTATTACTACAATAACATTTTCTGTCCTTTCATTTGCATTGTTTCTGCATTGGTCAATATTTGAACATGGCAAAGCTACACTATTGTTTTCTATGATTTTGCAACTACTTCTTTGTTCAGGTCTGCTTTGATTTAAATGCTTGTGTCAATAGGGATGAAGAAAATTTTCAAAAAGAAAGTAGAAGAAAATGCTGTGTTAAAAAGCTTGGTCAATTTATAGATTTGTGTGTGTGTTGTTTACTCCAGGGCATGATTTCGAAGATTTCCATGGCCTTTCTGGTGTTTTGCATTTATCTGTGTGCATGGAACTATTGGTAATAGTTCCTGATTTAGACAAGAATTCCTTAATCTGACTTGTCTTTTCTCTCACCAGATATGGTATTTAAAGCTTCCTGGAGGTTTGGTACTCTAGTCTTAGGAGGAATACAATCACTGCAGATATCTACAATTATATGAATTTATTAAAGGGGCGTTTTACAGGCTAGAATGGTGTTTGTTAATTGGGGATTTTTAGAAATTACTTAGGGCAATTGCTAATTATTCGGTAAGAGAAACAGTTGCTGTCACAAGTCCTTTTAATAGCATCCCAACCAAATGCCCTAAATACACAAGCAAATTATCTCAATCATCAGCAAATTATATACGGTTTACTGTATATAATATTTGCCCCCTTCGTTCCTTTCCTTATACATCTGCTGTTTCTTCTGACACTGGTAACCAGCCCATGTGTATAAATTTCATTGTGTTATCTTTGGCAAACACTACTCTTTTCAACTCAATTCTGACTGAACTCTGTCAGCTATCAAAACAGAAAGTAGCTTTAAAAAAAAACCTGAGCTGAGCTTTCAAGACAATCTGAGTGTATTTACTAATTCCCTACCTCTAAAGTGAGAAACTTTTGGTTTTCACAGTCTCTCACCAAGCAGCAATTACCACCCAGATTTGCAGAATAACAACATGCAGAATAAATAAACAATTCTCTATTCTGCAGCATAGAGAACTGTGGGTTGATACTGGCTTTTTACTAAATTAAACACACATTGGCTTTTGTTCTTTTCTCTGCCAGCCCCAGAAAGTTGCCAAAATTTTTGTTAGCCTAGTACATATTTTTTGCTTTACAAGGCTGAAAACCAACTCAGCTATCTAACGCGCGTCCCCTCCCGCCGCCCAGCAAATTCATATATCTTTCTAGGCTAAATACATGGTTTGTAAGAAATATATTTGTTTATTTATGGTTAACAAGATCCATGTGACAAAACGTTGAAATTTCTAAAGTGGCTTTTAGGTCAAACCTAATTATTCCCCTTTTTATCAGATTGTATTAAGAGAAGGGTTGCTTCAGAGTTGTGGGATTTTCTTTGCAAGGTTTGTTCAGATGGGTTTTTCCTTTGCTTTCTTCTGAGGCTGAGAGTGTGTGACATACCCAAGGTCACCCAGTGGGTTTCATGACCAAGCAGGGATTCGAACTCTGGTTTCCCAGTCCTAGTCCAGCATTCAAACCACTTTGCCACACTAGCTTTTAGCAGTTGTTACAAGGCACTGGCTAGCAGTTTCTTTGAGACTGTCCACTATTTTAAGCATAGCTGAACTGAAATGCTATCATTTATATTTCCAGGACTTTGTGACAGAACATGACAGTTGACTAAAATAGCATTTACTACCGCCCCCCCCCTTTTTTTTTTTTACTATTGCAGAACAAATTACTTCTCTGCTGCTGCTTTATTGCAGTACGTTCAGCTTTGTTTTTATGGGTTTTTTCTGCTTTGCTCAAAGTCTACACATGTTGTGATGTTAGTTAAATGTTGTTTGTTATTATTGAGTTGTAGCCAAAGGTTGGAGTGCTGTAATTGTTGAATGAAGATTGGACTTTGATTTTTACTTAACTATTCCTAGGATAGTTTAAAATTAATTCAGTAAACGCTGCTGAAGAGCTCTGTCATATTGCCTAACAAAGCATGATGAGTTGTAGTTAATACATGTTAATGGTTGCAATGTTAGGAATTGCTTAATTGACATATTTGGGATTTCTTGCTTAAATAGTAGGATCTTTTAAACCATTACAGATGTACAGTTTTCATGATACAATTTTCATGCATTATCTAAAGCAGTGGTTCCCAAACTTTTTTGGCCTACCGCCCCCTTTCCAGAAAAAAATTTACTCACCGCCCCCCTAGAAATTATTTTTTTAAAATTTAATAGCAATTAAACAGAAAGATATATGTATTAATGCAGTGGTTCTCAACCTTTCTAATACCGTGAACCCTAAATAAGGTTCCTCATGTTGTGGTGACCCCCAACCATATTTTCGTTGCTACTTCATAAATAATTTTGCTACTCTTACGAATTCTAATGCAAATATCTAATATGCAGGATGTATTTTCATTGTTACAAATTGAACACAATTAAAGCATAGTGATTAATCACAAAAACTATTTTTGGGAGAGTATGGACAACGGATGATGGGATTTGCAGTACCTTCAATCGATTCAGCTCTGACTTCTGCTGTAGAGGGCTCTGAGGGGACGGGCAGCCACGGCCTGAGGGGATGAAGAAGCGAGGCCTGCTTTCCCCGCGGAAGCCCCGGGCTCTCCTGCTCCCTCCACCGCCGCCGGGGAAGGCTGCACTTCCGCGGTGGCGGGGAGGCTCTGCACTGCGTGTGGGGGTCAAAGCGAAGGGGGAGGCCAAAGAAGAGGGCCACATGTCTTTTCCTAAATGGCCAATCGTTCACCGCCCCCTTAAAAGGGTTCACCCCCCCCCAAAAAATTCCCCAGAGTCTCCCACCGCCCCCTTGGATTGCATCACCACCCACCAGGGGGTAGTACCACCCACTTTGAGAATCAGTGATCTAAAGGCATATTTTATTTTCTGGGAACTCCTTTTGTGGCACTGAATGCAATGTTTCAGATTCAAAATATTTTTTGTTATGTTTATTTGTGCCCCTCTTTTTCTGTCCCAAAATCAGCTACATTAAACTGTTATAGGCAGGCACAACTCTGTGCAAATTATGTGCTTTGCTCAAGCAATAGGGGCACACTTGTGACAAAGAAATTCCTTTTAATATATATCCATTTCCCCTTTCCTTTTCCTACTCTGCATTGCTGTCAGCTTTTTAGGAGCATCCACACTGGAAAGATGGTAAAGGAGGGCTGAAGAAACAGAGCTTCAGTGGCAGGTTGTTGCAGCATACACCACAATAAAAGTTCAGATGGGAAATAATGGGATTTTGCTCCAGCTTAATCTTAGCAAAGGTGGATAGGAAAAACCACACTCACCAGTTAGAGCCAGCATTTTAAAAAAGCATCAGTCTGTAGGTTTGGTTCCAAAATTGAAATCCTAAGGAGTTTGGAGACTGGGGACAGGAAAAATGTAATTCCTGGATGGAGTTTAGAGGAAGCTTTCAAGTAGTCTCGAAGGTTTAGAATGTTTTTGGTTACTTACACAAGGTTTAACTGACTTTTCACATAGGCACATTGTTAATTTTGAATACAATGGTTGCGGAAACATATGGAACTGCTCTTCTTTTATGGACAAGGTACCTATCCCTATTTTTTTTTATGTTGTTTCTGTCTCTGGTATAAAAGTTAGTGTCAAAGAAGTAATGCCCAGAAATGCATCAACTTTGCTATCTGAGGCAACCCTGTACATCTATTGGTGTTGGGAAACTAATATTCATAAATACCATTATGTGTTTTCTATTGACAAGATTAATTTCATAGGTAGGACACTTCTCTGTCTCATCCCACCTCGTTATCTTCTTTCAGAGTTCACTCACTTTGCGTAGTTTGATTAAGTACATAGTGCACACTAATCTTGAAACTGTCTAGAATGCCAATGCTTTCCAAAATTAAACCTTTTATGTGTTTTGTTTTTTAGAGTTAGCTTTTGTCTCTGCTTTGCAGTTGAAGGCTAAAAATGACTAATATAATGCATTGGGATGTACTCTAATCCAATTTAAATCATGGGATACTGACTTCAGTAGTATTAGAATAACCGCAACTAATCATGTTTCATAAGACTTTATAAACCAAAGCTTTCCCGTGGAAAAAATGAGAAATAGGTCTAATTGTTTTCAATTTCATAGGACAGATTTTTTTGAATGCATTTCAGCTGCCTCTACTTTTTAACTTTATTTTTGCAGTATAAACTTTTGAAAAGACAAGCACATACCAGCCCATATCCCTAGAGCAAGGGTGGGCAATTATTTTTTTCCAAGGAGCCACACGAGAGCCAAAAAATATTATGGGGGGCTGCACCTAAAGGCTGAACTACATTCTAATCTAAATTATTTATTTATTTATTTACTATGTTTATATGCCGCTCTTCTCAACCCCAAAGGGGACTCAGAGCGGCTTACAGCAAACGACAATACTGCCAGAGTGGCTTACAATGTACATATAACAATATTGCCGGAGCGGCTTACAACACACTGAAAAACAACATATAACATTACTGTCATAGCACAACATCAGCAATACACATCATATTGCACTACAACATATCACAATATTGATTAGCAATATTGCATGTAATACAAGTATACAAATTATAATATCATGATATAATTATATCACATTATCATTGGCAGTATTATACTGTGTTACATTACAACAACTCCAATACCAAATGCATATACAACACATTATACTGTAATCATACTATTATGATTATTATTATAAATTAACAATATATTAAAATACTAGCTGTACCCGGCACGCGTTGCTGTGCCCTATTTAGGAGATGCGAGAAAGTCTGAGTATGTAAGGGTTGGAATTGATGTTAGTTATGGCCTTGGTGGGGGTCATGGCTGTGTCGTTGTGGGTTGTTCTGGTGGGTGGGATGTTGAAGTCCTGTGGAATTGTCAGTGTGTGGTGTTGAAGGAAGTAATGGCATACAAATGGGTTGAGCAGTAGACGCAAAGTTGTGTTATGTGCGTATTGTGTTGTCTGTAGGTATTACTTTTTTGATGAGTTAGTGGGTGTGTGGTGGCATTGTGGGTGGTAGTATGTTGTGGAATGCTTGTGTGGGTGGGGTGTTTTGGGTTTTTGGGTGTTTGTGGGTGTTTATAGAGTATCAGTGCTGTGTTGTGTTGTGGTTGGAGTATAGGTGGAGTTGGTTTTTGTTTGTGGTGGTGGTAGGTGTTGTGTGTGCAGGGTCCCGTAAGGTTGGGGGGGTGGGTTGTGATAGGAAGTTGTGTTGTGTTGTGTGGGTAGGAATTGCTGGAGTATTGTGCCTGGGATGTGTGTGTATTTGGAGGTGTGTGTGGTGGTGAGTAGTGAGTGCAGTCCTGGGTTTTGTGTTGGGGAAGTTGACAGGTATTTGTGGGGTGTATTTTGTGTGTGTTGTGGTGACATAGTTGTCTCAGTCTGGCTTTGTGCTGGTTGTGATGTGGAGGGGGTGTTGCTTTTCCCAGTGGTGTTTGTTGTGAATTTTGGTTGGGGTGGGTTTTTGTGTTGCAGTATTGGTTTGGGGGGGGGATTGCAAGTTTGTGTTATTCCGGCGGTATGTGTTTGTCAGTGGTGCCTGTGTCCCTGGTGCCCTATTTGTGTTAGTGTTATGTCCTCCTGGTAGTTGTTATGTCCTCCTGTGTTAGTTGGTTGTACTGTGTAGGTTTCTGTTTAGCAGTGGTATGTATGCGTTGTGTGTGTTGTGTGTCTGTTGTGTTGTGGATCTGTAGAGGTAGACATCGCGAGTTGTGTGGCTGTCATGTGTGATATTTTGTGCTGGCTTGGTCTTTTGGATTGTGTTTCTCGAGTGTGGGAACCTGCTCCCTCCTAGAGCTTGACCTTGACAGTTTAACCCACAAACACCAACTGACTAAACTCAAATCACTCAGCATTCTAACCTAGCCTTGGCTGGCTCCGCCCACTGCTACTATGGGAACTCAACCTCCCTGCATTTTGTGTGGGCCGATGTTGGCCAATGGGATTCGCTGGCGGCCGCAGAGGACGCTGGGAAATGTAGTTTTTTATTGTTGTTTTGGGGGCCTTCTAGGTTTTTTGGGGGGAGTTTCTTTGCTAAAAACCTTCCTTGCCTGAGGCTTATTTTTGTTGGCAAGTTTGGTGTCTCTGCCTTGGAAGGTTTCTCTGCCTCTGCCAGTTGTTCGATGACTGGTCTTCCTTTATATATATAGATTATTTTATTATTATAAAATTATTATAAAATAATAATAAAAACCAATAAAATGAAATTCAAGAAGACAAGGTGCCCCAGAGGATGAGCAGAGCAGCAGACAATCGGATGCTGCAGGCCTCCGCCCGCTCTCGTCTCCAGCCAACAGCCGTTCCTTCAGGGCATTCCCTCGATCGTCCTCCGAGTCGCCAGGGCGATCAGCAGCTGCAGGTCACTGACTGCTCCCACTGCATGCCCAGATCGCCTCCCGGGATGGCGGGCACTCCAAAGTCGCCGCTCGTCCGATCGTTCTCTGGAGTGGCGGGCTATCTGCCGACGCAGGCCCCACTACTGGGAAATGGCGGTGGCGCTCAGCCCGCAATGGGATGGTGGCAGCCCTTCCTCTTGTAGAAATGCCCCGCCCCGACGCCCTTCTCTCCGGGCACCGAACTGTTACCTCTTGCTGTGAACCTGTCACATAGCCTTCTATAGTAACAATTTCAACATCTCAAACTTTATCACCCAGTCCCTTTAAGTGTAGCATATTAAATAGCAGTGGTCATCTGGTAGCTGCTGCTCGCTGTGGAACGAAACTCAAGCAGAGTGTTGTTTATTCCAGGAGAACCTGGTGTAAGTAATTGTGTTTTTGGTATACTTACATCTTAGAAATTACATGGTTGCATTGTATGAACATACTTGCCTGTAAGAAACCTCAGCTAGAAAAACCTTGTGTGAGTAATTATGTTCTGATATAGTTGTAACTTATTAATTGCATGTTTGTATGATATGAACATACTTGCTATTAAGAAACCTCCTTAGCCACTCTTCTCGTTCCCTTTAGGTCCACTTTATTTTGTACAACTATATTTCTCCGCCTGAAGAAGACTGTGTATAAGTCAAAACTGGTCATGGTGAGGAATATCGGCACTCAGTAACTTTACTGTATAAATTATCTCTCATAAGAGAGTAAATGAAACTGTTACCTAAAGGAGGAATCTGCCTCAAAGAACCTGTATTGCAAACTCTCTCCTAACAGTATAGAAGATCTCAAATAGGAAACAGAAACTCTTCTCAATTGATATCATTTTTTTCTTCAAAAAACTACAATCAGTATTGTGAACACGACATACTTATGTTTATTGTAGAGTTTTGTTTATTGTATCTTGTACAAGCTGTGAAATATATGCTTGGTACTGTTCGGCTTTGGTAACAGTGGACCTGTTTGTCTTATAAGAGCTGTTCAACAGTGGAACTCTCTGCCTCAGAGTGTGGTGGAAGTTCCTTGGAGGCTTCTAAACAGAGGCTGGGTGGCCATCTATCAGGGGTAGTTTGCGCTTTTCCTGCATAGCAGGGGGGGGGGACTAGATGGCCCATGTGGTCTCTTCCAACTCTATTATTCTATGATTGTATGTTTGCATCCACTAAGCCATAGAATTACCGAGTTGGAAGGGACCTCATGAGCCACTGAATCCACCATGCTGCTCTATGAAGAATCTGCAGCTAGAGCAGTGGTTTTGACCTTTTCTTATTGTCTCGGGGTCGTGGTTACTTTGCCTCTATAAAATGAGGTTGAGACTTGAAAAGGATGGGAACCGCTAATTTAAAGGGAGCATGGCTCTTGGGAGGGGGGGGGGGGAGGTTATTCATTTAGCTAAAAAAACTGCAGGCAAGAACCTGTCCTGGCTAGATTGTTTATGAGATGCTATGACAAATATGCATGCATGTGCACCCACTGTAGTCCCAAGATGCCAATTCTTGTAAAATTGAAATAAAAATAAAATGTGCTTGTAAAATGAAACACATTTGCTTCACATTTTGCCATTTTCCATTGCCCTACCACATTTTCCTATGAATTGTGTCAGAGTTTTGAAACATTCCTGTATTTCATAAGCAACATGTTGTTCTCTGCTTTTCTTTTCTTTTTAAAGCAGCAATTGGTTTGCTTTATTGGAAAATCCTCAGGAAATTAGAGTTCATGAGTCAGACCCCAGGGCTTGGTGTACTAAAAATAAGACTAGTGGGGCTAGTTTCCCTCTCCACCCTTCTTGATGGTAGTTATTTTTCTACTTCTTGGTATGTTGAGATGTGTATCAGATTTTGATGTAAATAAGTCTGTCAACCAGCTGGTGGTACAAAAAGTATGTGGCATACATACGTACAGTACTTGGAAAGCCAGAACATCTTTGTATTGTTTTATGTGTGTAAATTGTCCTACTAGCCAATAACGATCTGTTGTGTAAAAAAGAGAGACCGCCGTTTCCACTTTGCAGCAGTGTGTGTGTGTGTGTGTGTATATGTATGTCTGCTTCCGTCTCTATTCCTCTCAACAGTTCAATCTAGGACACATGTTATTTATTATTTAACATCCAGTTCAGTTGCTTCACTTTGGAACATTTGGGGAGGTTGGAAATATTTTTATTAGGAAGATTAGAAAACATAACATCAAAAGTGGGAGAACATTTTAATCAAAGCCATAAATAATGAAATCTGCAGAACCAAAACCTGAAAATGTATAGAGGGCCAACTGTAATTGAATTCAGCTTGTGCTCAAATTGGAAGATTTAAGTTCAAACCCAGAGCAAGTTGGTTGAAACAGCTGGATATTCTTTCTTAGTCAGACATAATCATAGAGTTAGTTGTAAGAGACCTCGTGCGCCATCAACCCCTTACCAATAAACAGGACAATCGCATTCAAAGCACCCCCAACAGATGGCCATCCAGCCTCTGTTTAAAAGCCTCCATAAAGGAGCCTCCACCACACTTCGGGGTAGAGAGTTCCACTGCTGAACAGCTCTCACAGTCAGGAAGTTCTTCCTAATGTTCTGGTGGAATCTCCTTTCCTGCAGTTTGAAGCCATTGCTCCGTGTCTTAGTTTCCAGGGCAGCAGAAAACAAGCTCACTCCTCCCTATGACTTCCCCTCACATATTTATACATGGCTATCATGTCTCCTCTCCGCCTTCTCTTCTTCAGGCTAAACATGCCCAGCTCTTTAAGCCGCTCTTGTTCTCCAGACCCTTGATCGTTTTAATTGCCCTCCTTCTGTACACATTCCATCTTGTCAATATCTCTCTTCAATTGTGGTGCCCAGAATTGGACACAGTATTCCAGGTATGGTCTAACCAAGGCAAAATAAATATTTTTTATAATAACTGGCCTAGATTATATTGTAATTAAAGAGACAAAAAATAACAGATAAATATAAATACTATTTTATGGAAAATAAAAGATTTCCAGAAGAATATTTTTAACTAGTAAAAAAGAATCAATTTCATTTGGTGACTCAGAAGTGGCATGTGTGCAAAAGATATTGCTTATTTTGGCTCTGCGACAACACTCTGTTATCATCTTTTACAAAACGTTGCATCCCATTGACATCATTTGTACTAGGTATTCTTTCATCTATCTTGCAGTATTAATTAGATACATACTTAAAGCCAGAATAATCAAATTTCCATTGTTGTGAATGTCTTATCTCTTTATTATTTTCATTATTTGTTGTGCTTGCTTTTTTCTCACTCTCCTCGTCAGCCATTTTCCTGACCTATTGGTGTTTTCGAAAAATTGCTGCTTATCAAATTTTTAAATTTTGCCAGTGATTCCAATTCTAAACAGTGTTTCCTTTTCTTTAAAAGAGAATTTTCTTTCTATTTTTGGTTTTGTGGGGCTCTTTTGAGATCTCTCTCTTTCTCCTCAATCTCTTTTTCTAAATCTTTAAGTTCTTTGTTTTTTAGTTCATTGCGTTCTGAATGAGGTGGCCTCTCATTATTGCTTTTAGCATATCCCAATTTATTTGAGGTTTTATCTCTGCAGTGTCATTGATTCTGAAAAATTCGTTTTGTTACATTTTTATTTTTCCTAATGCCCTCTTCTGTTTTTAATAGATTGTCATATAAGCACCATTTCTGTAATTTTCTTTTTTGGTTAAAGATTATTTCCAGTGGGCAATGATCCGAATTGTCTCTGGGAAGTATCTTAGTATTATAAATCATTGTAGCTAAAGAGCTTGATATTCAGATCATGCCGATTCTGGACCATGATTGGTGGTGATGGGAGTAATAAGTATAGTCTTTTTCATTGTGGTTACATAGTCTCCATGAGTCCTGTAGATCAAATTCCTCTTTAAAGGATATGAAGCCTTTGGGAAGTAATCCACTGCTTTGTTTGTTTTTCATATTTGGTATATCACTTTTGACCCAATTTTTGTCTAGGACTCCATTAAAATCCCCTAGAACAACTAAGTTATTGAATTCTATTTTCTGTATATTTTCTTTCAGGTATTCTAAAAACCTTCCTTCCTTCTTCTTTCTTCTTCCTTCTTCCTTCCTTCCTTCCTTCCTTCCTTCCTTCCTTCCTTCTCTCTTTCCTTCCATTCCACCCCACTGTCCCTTGAAAATTTTATCTCTCTAGAAAGAGATTTGTATTTAGCTCCTGTTATTTATTAAATGGGGCGATTTCTACCACCACCTTAAAGAAAGAATTTTCCCTTTCAGACTTACTTTCCGTTTCTTCGGCAACTTGTCTTTAATTCTCCTTTAGTCTTTTTGATGAGCAGTTTTTGCCGTCCCTTTCTGGGGAACCACTTCCCGCAGAGCCGTCCATGCATCCTCGGTACTCTGGTCCCTCTCCCTTAAGGGCAGAAGTAACCCTGGGGTCACCAAGAGATACCCGCTGTACCCTTGCGTTCCCCGATATTGATCCACCGAGGGAGGGGAGCTTTTGGCTCAACCCAACGGCTCAACGCGGTTTGGAATGCTGGGAGCCCCTAGCATCCCCTGCCTGCCCCCATCACCGCTCACCCAGAAGTCCAATAACCATCAGTATCCATGGTTCAAGGAAGTATGATTCTCAGGCTTTGGGCAAGGTTTAGTTTGTCCAAAACTCGGTAGTTAAGTTATGCATTGCTGGGACGATTGAGCATATCACTCAAAATTTCATACCTGGATATGCAAACACAATTTAAAGTCCTGCTTGTGATCTTGAAAAGCTCCAATAGTTTAGGAATATATTTGCCTGTTTTATATCCATATACATTTTCTTTGGTTGAAAATGAACCTGCTTTTGGCTTATAGGGGAAACAAAGAATTCCATAATTGTCCAATTACCAGATTTTGGAGTAAAATCTCTGCTTGCAATAAAAAACAAAATAGAAATTAGTGGTTAATTTCTTCCTTGCTACAAATATTTTGATCTTTGCTGGTGTTTTCCAGCTGCATGCATTCTCCAGGGCTCATACAAGTTGTAACCAACCTCTGTGGGAGATGATCTGGCTGTTGGCATTTCTCTGTTTTGTTTTTTGCTTTCATCTGAAGCCTCCTTGGCCTAGATTTGTGGAGTATTGATTTTATCTTTAGAAGATGCTTATATACTCTGCACAAGCAAATCCACAGTGATAAAGCAGCTCAGTTTCTTTTAAACTTGTGGAGCCTCATCATAATCTGAATCAACTGACAAGGCGAGACACAGACCAGAGATGTCATCATATTAATTCCTCATGTCACTGATTTTTAACCGACAATTCACAAAAAATGATTACATGGCACTAGTAGCAGTGCATCATTACTAAGAAAGATACAGAAAAATACAAAAGTTCAAAAATTTGCACTGTCCTTGCACATACAGTATGTACACATACCTTACATTACTCCATGTTATGCCCACCCCATGAGTTTCACAGACTTTGTAAGCAAGGAATACTCAGAAGTCAGTTGCCATTGTCTTCCTCTGAAATGCAGCTTACTGAACCTGGTATTCCCTGGTGATCTACCACCTGAGTACTACCCTGCTTAGCCTCCAAGATCATACAGAATCTGGAGTTTTGGGGTGTTTAAGCTGGCCTTTGTAACAAGGAAAAATGTGGTTGATAAGAAGGGTTTGCCACAATTCAAAATGGGCTCCTTGATGCCTTCAGTAACTACTAATCACATACAGCTCAGTTCCAAGTTGATGAGTAACATCACAGTTTGAAGTAGAAAACTATATGAATTCACCTTGTGTGAACAAAGATTTTTTTGTATGTGTCTGTACTGAATGTACTGCTAATTAATTTCTTCCCCTGTGATTCATAATAATAAAGCTTGGAAAGCAGGGGATTCTTCCAGTGAGAAATCTCTGTATTCTGCTTGCCTATACCATGCAATGTATTTCAAATTCTTGGCATATTCTTCACCTGTCTTCTTTTCCAAAATAAGCACCATGTCCTTACTTCCTAGTATACTGATATACCCATTAATCAGTTTTATTTTCCTTTGTTGTAGTTCTTCTAGCTTTACAGTAATGTACCTTTTTAAAATGAATACAATAGTTTCCAAATGAAGCTGTTTCATTTTTTTTTTATTTTTGGCCTCCTTTTTATGAATTGCTGAAGTAGAATATGCCTTTCTATGTGATCTGAATGTGTATTTTTTCAGGGTTGCATTAGCATTTTCCATATCCTCTTTATCACTTTCCCAAGATCTCTTGCCTAGTCAGTCACCATCAAAGTCTTATCAATATGATTAATAAACATATTTTGTTCCATAATTTATGGAAAATGAAATGGAATTTGCTCTATTTTTGTTTTATAGTGGAATCTAGTGTGTGATGATGACTGGAAAGTCCCCCTGACGACATCTTTGTTCTTTGTGGGAGTGCTGCTTGGATCTTTTATATCAGGACAACTCTCAGACAGGTAAAGTACATGCAACTAATCTGTTCTCCTAAAGTTTTATTTTTTGTAACTTATTTTAAAGCAAGACAGTGTTCAACCTGAGAGATAATTCCAGCTATGGTGATCTGAACCAACCCAGGAATATTCACTTAACAATATGGCAGCAGAATTCAAAAAATCAACCACGCTTGGATGAATTTTCCCTTTACTTTTCAGAGTCATGTGGCATACCACAGTCTTTAAAAACTGATAACAGACTTTTCTGGCAACTGCATCCTATACTTTCATGAATGTGTACCTACTTACTGTGGATATAGGTGTGAGTATGAAATGCATATATTTACAGAGGATGAGGAATTGCTTAAAACACATAAGTGTTAACAGTAAAGATGAAAGTGATTGAAGTTAAACATTACTTACAAGGATTTCGCAATCTGTTATAAATTGGAGAGCAAACTACAATTGGAAGGAGTAACACTTAAGTCTGAACAAGCTGCATACAACCCAGGAGAGGTTGTGTTAAGAAGGTGAACAAGCAGGAATGTGCTTAACCTTTGGCTGAAATACTGTTTTATGTCTTCAGGGTTCTAGAAACACATTTACATGGACACGTATTATCTGCAACCTGTTTGACCGTCTATGACTTTCATTTAAAATTAATTTGGACTTGCTTGTGCTTAAATGAGATGTAGTAATTTGTATGTTTTGGAAAAAGGACAGTCATAACTCTGTGTTCCTATGTAACTTCTGGATTCATACATGTTGGTGATACTCCTTCAGAGCTGCAATCAGTAACTTTGAATCTGCCTCCCTCAGCTTGACTATAACAGATATTGGTTGTTCCCTAGCTGCAGATTGCATATATATATCAAGAGTAAATTAATAATGTAAATAACAAGGATGCTGCCACCATGTGTTCATCACAAAACATTAGAGGAACTTGCGCAATTTGTGTGGCCTAATCTTCAGAAGATTTGCCTTGTTAATTGATAATTCATGGCAACACCTTCTAACTACTGCCATTATGGTATGATTGTGATATGTTAGCTGGAGACAGATGTTGCCCTGGGACACAAGTTCTTGTAAGCTTTCTAAAAGTAGAGTAGGCTCTCCATTTCCTACAGGACAAATGGGTAGCAGCCTCTATGTGTAAAGGGAGGAACATCATCTACTTCTTGAACTGGAATCTCTTGACAATAATACCATTGATTAATTTTCAGTCTTCTTATTTATTTGTATCTTCTTTTCCCTATAAGGTTTGGCAGAAAGGCTATTCTGTTTGCAACCATGGGTGTGCAGACAGGTTTCAGCTTCCTACAGATCTTCTCAACCAGCTGGGAAATGTTCACAGTGCTTTTTCTTATAGTTGGCATGGGGCAGATTTCGAACTACGTTGTGGCCTTCATATTAGGTAAGACCATTTCCATTCATTTCAACTATTACGTAGCATGGTAGTTTCAGTGTGCTGAAGCAACTTGTCAGAAATGATTGTTTTGTAGAAAGCAGTCTTTGTTTATGCATGGAAGACCACCGAGTAAAGGGAACTGATTGCTCTCTTGGCAGACATCCTTGAGAAGAAAATAAAAAGTGCAGTTATTTTGGTTTAATTGTGAAAGGCTTAAACTTGAGATTTTGGACCACTATTTTAATGCTTTGTCCATTATATGTACTATTAATTCTGAAGATAAGGGATTTGGCTTTTAATACCCAGAGCCAAATTACACGAGATGGCAGAAATCTACTTTTTAAATGTGGATGTCACCAGTAACATAAATATCCTTTTGAGATGTTCTGTGTACCATAATTCATTGGGAAATTGATCAAGGAGAGAACCATTAAGCTGTCTTCAGCCAGAAAAAAATATGTTTTTATACACTCAGTGTGAACATTTAATACTTCAGGTGGTTTTGTTTTTTGGAGTTGTAGTAATAGGATTTTTGAAAAATGTTGGATCAGGACCAAACTTGGCATGAATTCTTTGGGAAAATAAACATCTGCCAAATCTATTAATAAAAAGAGATAGAAAGAACATTCCCACTTCTTTAGATATCCCATGTTATCTATTTGTATCGATATTGTGCTGCCATTGTACATGATGGTGTAGAGAACATTACAGCAAAAAGTCTTCGAGTGGGGAAGATAAGCAAGAGATTGAAGGAAGAGGAATTAAAATGTTGGCCAAACCAACATTTTATGGTGCAAAAATATACCTCCATATGAAGAAATTGATTTTTTTTGCATGGCATATGCATTGTTGTTTGCTGACAGATCTGATAGTTTAAAAACATTCTCATCCTAGATATTGCAAACATTACCTTCTATCACTTTAGTCATTGTTCATTGATACCTATGTATTAATATAGCCCAACTCCCTTTGAATGAAGATTCCCACAGAATGTTCTCAACTATTATTCCATTATATTAAATTATCAATGAGGGGCCCTTTTGTTTGTTCTCTTTCTGTTGTTAAGCAAAATTGTGTTTCTATCTCGTGGTCTCTGTGGAATGCACACATATGGTACTCTGGTGCCTGTGTGCAGCAGTTCCAGAAATTGAGCTCAGTTCCAGACCCTCTTCGCCCCGCGGATCCACTCGTCACCACGGACGCTACGACTCTCTTAGCCCTTGGATGTTGTCCAAAACGGCTACGCCATTGATTTCCTTACTCACCACATCACAGGTGTTCTTAGGACCACACCCCCCTCACAGGCCCTGTGGGATGAGGTAATACTTTGTTGGTGAAGGGAGTGATCGTTCCCTTGCACCCTGTTTTATTTTCCACAGCATTTTTTCATGCTATTTATTTATTTATTTAAAACTTTTGTACCCCGGCCTTCTCACCTCTATTGAGGGACTCAGTCCGGCACTTTTTAGTCTCTAAGAAGGGCAGATGCCAACGGGCCATCCTTGACCTCAGACCCCTTAACACACACATCTTCTCCCCAACCTTTCGATGGTGACCCTCCCCACTATCCTCCCCCTTATTCCAATGGGGGTGTGGTTCGCGACTATCGACCTCCAGGATGCGTACTTTCGTGCCACCATAGCCTGCCCACACTATAGGTTCCTGCCGTTCATGATCGGGGATCGAGCTTTTTCCTTTCGGGTCCTTCCATTCAGCATTTCAGCCACATCCCAAGTATTCACTAAGTGCATGGCTGCAGTAGCTGCCTACCTTTGCACTTATGGGGTTACCGTTTTCCTGTACATTGATGATTGGCTTCTAGCATGCTCCCACCACTCCCTCCTTCATGATATCCCGTTCACGCTTTTACTTTTACAGTATCTCAGCCTCGTAGTCAACCACACCAAATCCAACCTACTCCCTAGTAGACACATACAATTCATTGGGGTGATTTTGGACTCCACCTCTCGCAGAGCGTTCCTCCCGGACAACCGCTTTCACACCCTCCGTGCCTTCCTCCTACTCGCGAAGCGTTGGCCATCCATACCTACCAGCCACATTCAGTCTCTATTCGGCCGCATGCCATCCACCACTTCAGTCACCCCACTCGCCCATCTCCGCATGAGAGCACTCCAATCGTAGTTCTTCTGTGCCTTCAACCCACAACTTGACAGCCCGACCACCATGCTCGCTCTCACCGACCAGGTCCGGCACACCCTCCAGTGGTGGCTCCACTGCATTGGCATGCTCCACTGCATCGCCCCAAGGACCCCTCCTGCACTCTCACCATGGAGGCCTCCATGAGAGGCTGGGGAGCTCACACCAGCTGCCACTCCGCCCACGGCCTGTGGTCACCCGCCGAACAAAATCACCACATCAACTACCTCGAGATGCTTGCCCTGTTCAAGGCACTGCAAACCTTCCGGGACCTCTTCCATCACTGCACTGTTCAGGTGTGCACTGACAACACCACCGTCATATTGTACATCAACAAGCAGGGCGGCACTTGCTCACAGTCCCTCCTGGCGCTAACCATAACCATCGGGAATTGGTGCATGGCCAACAACATCCAACCCCACGCAGTCCATGTTCCAAGACAGTCCAGCGACTTGGGCGACCTCCTGAGCAGGTGTCAGGACACTTGCCACGAATGATCTGTCCACCAAGACATAGCCAACATTCTCTTCCGACTCTGGGGCTTACCGCCGATTGACCTCATTGCTACCAAGGACAACGCCAAGTGCTGACTCTTCTGCACCTGGGGAGCGACTCCAGTCCCAGACAGTTGTCTCGGAGATGCCTTCCTTTTCAACAGGGCAGGGCCCTACTCTATGTCTTTCTTCCAATTCCACTTCTCTCCAGAGTAGTCACAAAATTATATCATTTATACAAACACACTGGTTCAAAAGCTCCTGACAGCCCGCCACAGGACGCTCCGCCACCCGGACATTCACTGGCTTCACCTAACCGCATGGCAGAGCCGTCTCAAACGTACTTCAAAACCGCCCTTATCTGCAGCCCACTGGCCATCCACAAAACGTTCCTACATCCACAAGTGGACCAAATTTTCGGGATGGGCCCGCTCTCGGCGCCCATACCAGTCCCCCTCGGGTCCCTCGGCGCTCTAGCTCATAGAGGCCTCTCCCTTTCCTCAGTCAAATATTACATAGCGGCTATCTCCGCGTCCAGGAAATGCCACAACTGACCATCTTGCTTCCAAGACCCTCTCCTCCAGCTTTTCTTACAAGGCTACAAGAATGCCTTCCCACCCCATCTCTTCCCTCCACACGCGTGAGTTGCGCCTTGTCCTCTCGTCCCTCACTAGGCCACCGTTTGAACCCTTACGCATGGCAGAGTTTTCCCACCTCTCCTGGAAGACGGCCTTTCTTGTTGCCTTCACAGCCGCCCGCCAGGTAAGTGAGCTCTGCGCCCTGCGCATGGATGAGCCACACCTCTGATTCCACAAAGACAAGGTGGTGCTGCGCATGGATGTTGCTTTCCTCCCAAAGGTTGTGTCCCCAGTTCCACGCTGCACAGGTCATCGTCCTACTGGCATTGTTCCAGGCCTCCACAATTCCACTCAAGCGTGCACTCCATCTCCTGGATGTCAGGAGAGCGTTGATCTATATCGATCGTACGAAGGCCTTCCAGAAGTCTCCCCACCTCTTCCTCCAATACAGACCAGACACAAGAGGGGCCCTGGTATCCCCACAACGACTTTCAGTCTGGGTCGATGCCACCATCCGCCTGGCCTACAAACTTGCTGGCAGGGGACACCCTGCCCCCACGGGCCTCAGGGCCCAATTCACCCAGGCCGCAACTACCTCCACTGCCTTCTCCCGGGGTGTCCCGCTCGAGGGCATCTGCAAGGCAGCGACTGGTCCACCCTGCTCATGTTTGTGACCCATTACAAACCTTCTGTCCCGGCACCACGCAGCCTTTGAGAGAGCGGTCCTCTTCGCAGTACTGTCATGACACCCACCATCCACGGTATGTAGCTTTTGAATCTACCATATGTGTGCATTCCACAGAGACAACGAGATAGAAACTATGGTTGCTTGCCTGTAACCGTGGTTCTTTGAGTGGTCATCTGTGGAATCCATACATCCCCACCCATCCTCCCCACTTATGGCCATGCCTCTTCTTCTGCCGCTTTGCCGGCAGGTAACTAAGGCTATAGCACCATGTGGGCCAGTATGCCCTGAGGGGAAGGTGGGTGGGGCTATAGCCAAGCCTCATCTATGTAAATTTCTGGAACTGCTGCACACAGGCACCAGAGTACTATATGTGGATTTCACAGATGACCACTCGAAGAACTATTGTTACAGGTAAGCAACCATAGTTTCCTTAAATTCTTGGACACTACTTTTTTCCTCCCGGAACAGAAAAAAATAGTAAACATCACCAGAATGATTTTTTTAAACGTTGAAAGTTATGTTAATACTGCATTTTAAAAAATGTACAGTTCCATTTCTTTCTAAGTTGCAAATATATATGCCATAGTAGTTGCATAGTATTTTTAATACCTTGAAGTGTTAGAATAAGCTAAGAGCATCTCACACTTCCTAAGAAGTTATCAGTGAAGTTTAAACAAAACCTTTTTCATTATGATAGACCCCATAGACTGAGAAATCATTCATTTCTTTAAACATTATAGATACTTAGACCTTGTCCACATTCTCCATTTGCACCTGTTTCCTTTCCCTGTTTTGCTTTACTTTGCTAGAGAACATTCATATATTGCAGCCTTCAGTCACTGTAACCAAGGGGAACAAGGGAAGGGAGCTGGAAAATAGTTTGTACTAATTGTAAATTTGTGAAGCAAGGGAAACAACAATAACTGGTTTTGAATTGTTCTCTATGATCTCAAAGCAATTTACAAACTAAAAACCACACCACTTTACAAATTAAGCATAAAACCCCTAATTAAAATGCAATACACTAAGAACTAATGATTAATGCCGAGGAAGTGCTTGAAAAAGGGCAACATGCGTAGTGTTCATACATGCGTTTTGCAATAAACTGAGCAATAAATTGCTGTTAAAAAGAACATTTGGCCATTACTGGATTACGAGGACCTATATTTATTCAGTGTTCACAATGTGCATTTTGATCCTTCCCCATAATGTATCCTCAAGGCAGATTCTGTTCCTAGAATTTTGTTCACACACTACTTGACAAACTGAGAAATCTTGCACTTCTAAAGTGTGTTGAAGGCTTCTTGAAGTAGATATCCATAGTGGCAGAAAACTTTCAAAAATTCTGGATCTCTTTAACACTTCTTTATTAACAATAAAGGAGTTTTTAATTAGTTTAATCAGCTTTTGAAAGTATCTTTTCTAGAACCCTTTCACAAAATACACCCCTTCACCTAAGGCTCTTAAATTTCAACAATGATGATGATAACGCTGTGTGGGTAGTTGCTGTTTTCTGTTAATATCATTAGAATTTGGATGCAGAATTTTTTGTGTCCTGCCCTTTTCAGGTTTCTCATTTGTGTTGATTTCTCCCGCAAAAATAACTTTGATTTGTACAGTGGTTCTTGGGTTATGTGGACAGGTCATACAATGGTGTTCAGATAGACGGTTTTTCTCACTGGAACCAAACCCAACCCCCTACGTTAACTTTATTATTCCACCATATTAAGGAGAAAAAAACCCTGCATCACTCAACAATATTTTTCTATGCAGACTTCTTTCAAGTTAATAATGTGAAAAAATTAAGTTTTTTCATAAAAAAATAATCCTGCTTTTGACAAAATTACAAACCACTATTAAACATAGAAGGAAATGAAAGATTCTGAACCCCTTTTCCTGATTGCATGAGAATGGCAGGAGAAGAGTATAAAGTTGAAGTTCTCATTTTCTCCTTTTAGATTGTGCACATGTCAAACTATTATTTAGCATGCTTGCACAATGCAGTCACATTATAGGGTTAAATAAACTATGAGTTGTAGGCTGTATGCAGCTATACTAGGCCATTTTTGAAATTCTTCAACCACATGTTTGTTTATGAATTTTTTAGAAAAAAAGTTCAAGACTTCAAGCAGCTGACAGTTCATTATTTGCTTTGCACTTTTGAGGTTTCCTCTTTCCTTTCCTCATTCCAAAACACACCACATGGCTTCATACTACTGTTAAGTAGACTGGGGAGAATTGGAATCCTGGAAAAAAAAACTTCAATTAGTGTTAGTGAAGGATGGTTATCCTACATGTGCTAGCACTAACAAGTAAAATTAATTATCAGCTGTGTCCATACTGAACCTGGGCAAAACTGTCATGTCTGATGTGTCAGAAGTCTAGCATTTTCTGTAAGTACATAAGGCCTGCTGTTCTTTAAAACACACAAATGCCTCTTGGAAGAATGTACTGTTCTTTGGATCCTAGTTGAAGTCTGAACCCTTTACTGCATGCTGTCATTGAATTTGCTACTTTTTATAGGCCTATTATATTTATTTATATCCCATTTTCTTTCTCTACAAGGAGACTCATTAGCACTTATTTAACAAATGTTTATTAAATATCTTCACAGTTGATTTGATAATAATTTGCAGTAGTCCAGAAACTGAAATTCCAATAAAACTTACCCAATAAAGCTGTTTGTTTGTTTTATAAAGGAAAAGAAAGTAGCATTAGCACTAAATTCTAAACATTAGCATTAACTAAGAAAAGTTAATGAAGTTCTAGTTTGAGGAGCCTTCATATATATAGTCATTTGCTTTAACGATTTTATTTTCCATTAATTAGCTGACGTAGTTCTGTAGATTAAATTGAAAATATAAGAATTGTGTGTATTTGTTTAGCTGGAATTCTTTCATTAGACAAGATATAAGAATAAGATGTTTATGGAAAGCAGACAGATACACAGACCCAATAATCACTGGCTTTTTCGGTCTGCCTCACCACTGGCAGGTTTGATATTTGCACTTGGTTTGCTTGATGTTAGATTGGACAGGGACCGTTTACAGTAGAGCTTTCCAAACTCTTTTGTGACACATTACTGTGTCAGTTACAGTGTATAGGTGTCTTGGAAATGTATGCTATTATTTTACAAGTATATACTCCCATATATTTTATTATTACAATTTATATGTGTATTTGTTTTATGAGGGGTACATTTAACCTTTAGCTCACTAGTAAAACTGAATTGCTGTGTTGTGAAATGATGCATATCTAAAAAATATGTCACCAACATGAAATGCTCAGAAAGCTCTAGTTTATAGTAATGTTATTTCACCTATACAAAAAGAAATAGAATAAACTTTTACTAACTGAGTAATGAGAAAAGTCATGCTCAGGGTAAGTTCTGTGGCAAACAGAGTGGCATTGTAGGTTGCAAATATATTAGGGAGCTTGGGACAAGTGCATTGTCTCCAGGTCTTCTTCCAGTCCACAGTAGAAGAATAATAATGTTGGCTAGCATTGTACTTTGTAAAACCCAGTTTTAAACATTACAGGGTGCAAAACAGGTATTTGAGGGGGCTGGGGAAACAACAGCAGGACTAGATTAAAGCACTTGCTTTATTTTTTTTTCATAAACCATGCAGACTCAGCAAATGTTACCAGTTCCTTGTCAATGTGAATTTTGAGAAGTATATTTCCATGTGCCCTCAATAATTTTTAAACTAATAAAGCAGAAATAGAACATTTTTGTTAATTTTGTAGTAAAACTGTCTTCTGATTTTAAAGTAACTTAATTTAATTTTAGTTAACCAATTGACTTAAAATTGCAGAAATGCCTTTGAGTCCAAATGATAATTCTAAAAGATACACATTATTTCATCATAGTCATGTCTTTATCTGGCATTATCATTGTGCATGTTGCTTTACAAGTAAAAGAACAACAGATCAGTTTCCTGCTCTCAGCTTTACAATCTAATTGAGAACAGGAAAAGAGATTGCATTGTGGGAGGGAATTAAGAAAGGAAAAACTGCCATTTCTTCATCTCCCTCTGTAGCCAGGGCAGTGATAGTTGGGAGGGAGGGTCTTTCATCTGCCTCTGACTTGACTCATAATGGAGCTGGGTCTTCATCTTCTGTCCCTCTCAGGCCAGAACTGTGACAATTGAAGTGGAGATACTGCCTTTTCTTCTCTCTCTGCAGCCAGAGCAGTAGTAGTTAGGAGGGAGAGAGGACTTTATCTCTGGGCCTAGAGCTGTGTCTGCCTTTTCTTATCTCCCTCTAAGGCTAGGGCAGAGGCAGTCTTTCATTTTTATGATAGAGCCATGATGGAACTAGCCCTATCATTTCTTCTTTGTTTTTTTAGACAATTTACATAGACCTTGTGGAAGACATCAATATACACTTCTTTCTGTATATGAGAAGAAAGGGAATACTTTTTTTCCAATGGTGGCTGGCATATATGTGTTTTCATTACTTTTTATATTTAAAAGAATATATACATTCTGCTGAGCATGGTAACTTTTGAGTACTTCAAAGGAGCTCTATCAAAATTAATGAAAATCAGTTATATTTATAAAAGTAAAAATTAAATTATTTAGAGAAATTGGGAAGAAAGGATTTCCCCTAACTAATACTAAAAGTCCACGCTCACCAGGGAAGAAAATTTGCATTCCATTCAAAAACCAATAAAAGAAACAGATATGTCACACAATGCACCATGGAATTCACCTCCAGTTTGTTTGGGTTTGGTGGGAGAGAATTAGACAAATTCATGGGAAACAATGTCTGTCCTTGATTCTTATCTGTGACAGCTGCATTCCTACAAGCTTAGATATACATATAATCTGTTGGAAGACAAATAGAATTGCTACCATCTCCATGCCTGGAGGGCAAGGTAACATGTGGCCCTAAACATACTGGATTCTAACTCCCAGCATCCCTACCCAATGTGTTTAGGAATGATGGGAGGAGTAGTGGGTAGGATCCCCTCCTTTGCTTAGATATATATAACTGGTTGTTACTGGAAACCTCCTGAATCTTGTTCAGCTCTACCAAAGCCAAGCTTAATTATGTTGAAATACATTCTCAGTAATGATACAATAGTGCAGTGGTTCTCAACCTGTGGGTCCCCAGATGTTTTGGCCTTCAACTCCCAGAAATCCTAGCAGCTGGTAAACTGGCTGGGATTTCTGGGAGTTGTAGGCCAAAACACCTGGGGACCCACAGGTTGAGAACCACTGCAATAGTGTTTGGTATTCAACTCCCAAGTAACTTATTTTTCCTCCTCAAAATTTTATTGTGAGTTACACAATAAGCAAGAGTTGTGTCTGAAGAATTGCCAGCTAAACTTCTTTTAGGCTTTATTTTAATTTTAGTCCATGTTATTGGACAAATGACTGCATTTTAAAGACTGTATTTATTTCAAAATGCAATAAAATATTGGGTAACTTCTTTAAAAACAGAGTTAAGATGCTAACCCACACTCCTTGTTTTGAACAGGCTCAGAAATTCTTGGCAAATCAGTTCGTATTATATTCTCTACGTTAGGAGTTTGCATATTTTTTGCAATTGGCTACATGTTGCTGCCACTATTTGCTTACTTCATCAGAGACTGGCGGATGCTGCTACTGGCTCTTACTTTACCTGGGGTGCTCTGCGTTCCACTGTGGTGGTGAGTTTAACTGTTCTGAAAGATGCTCAGCTTCAGAAATGTCCCCTCTGTAGCTGATATCCTTCAACTTACATTGTTGTGTAAACAGTTAGAATTTTACAGCTTTTTATTGCTGTAAATATTTTTCCCCAGGCTGTTTTGCAAAAAAAAAAAAAAGAGCAGAGGATTATCTTGGACATTCTACATGCCCTTCTTAGATAAAGTATCTTTTATTTTGAGCCCGACTGACAGCTGCTAATGTGGTTGAGCATGTCATGTACTGGCTCTACAGAACTATGTAGAAATTCTTTCTGGGTTATCTTGTTCTTTAACCTTCAACTTTTGCAAAAGTGCCCTTTTTGCATCTTTATTATTGCTTGAAGAGGTCACTTGTGATCCTTTCCCTTTCTTCATCTTCTTCCACCCTACTGTCTCTGTAGATACAACTTTATACATTCTCCTGAAAGATTAAGGGCAGTTATGCAAAAGTAGTGTGATGAAACCTGCCTGAACCACTTTTTCCTAGTTTAGATAATACAAATTCATTTGAATACCTGCTATATCTTAGTTTGTGTTAGATCTACAGAACCACATTCACAATTTTGTATCTCTGGATCCCTAGTGGCCTAAATCACTGTTCATAAGATCGCACACAGAAGTTTCTGTACCAATGGCTGGACTTAGTTTATAAATGTTGGTAGCTAAAATAACCAGATGGAATGGAGTCTGCAACATGGTTCTCTCCAACCTGAACACACAAATGCCCTGTCCAGGTATAATGCACAAACATTTGTCATCTTCACAAACCCACTAGACTAGAGTATATCATGTTCCTTTTGTTGCGATTTCTATTTCTGTTTAATGGCAAATAGTTTAACTGTGATGCTTCTTCCTCCATCCATACAGATGGTGTCCTGAAAATACGATTTCCCCCCTCACAACAGGAAATATATTTTTCTCTGTCTGTACTGAGACACCTGTTATATATTATATTTTAGAAGTCTAAAGCAGGGCACACAACTCAAATATTTCTGAAGAACAATTTTAACAATTTTTTAAACCCCAAGGCAATTATATATTTTTCCTGATAATGTATTTTTCTTTCTCCATATTCCATTCTTTGTTTTTATCTTTGTATTTCTATTTTTGCATTACTATACAGGCAGTCCCCTATTATGAACAAGATAGGTTATGTAGGTACTTTTTAAAGCAGGGGTGGGCAATTACCGGCCCTCCAGGTGTTTTGGACTTCAACTCCCAGAAATCCTAACAGCTGGTAAACTGGCTAGGATTTCTGGGAGTTGAAGTCCAAAACACCTGGAGGGCCGGTGATTGCCCACCCCTGTTTTAAAGTGTAAAATCCAGGAAAAAAAAGAGAGAGAGAGAACTTTGAATAACAAATACCCTTATCGTGTTTGTTTTGCTGTCTGTGTCCTGTTCAAAAGATTTTACCTCATTTTCTGTTCTTGTAATAATTGGATTTTGAAAAAAAATGCCTTGTTTTGGAAACAAGGATTGGTGATAAAGCTTCAGTGGGGATATATTTTCCCTATGATAACTCTTTTAGGAGTGAATTTCCCTTCTTAGGAGTGGATTTCTCTCACTTCCTATTTGTCTCACCCCCGTTCGTAACCATGACTCATTTGTAAGTTGGATGTTTATAATGTGGGGACTGCCTGTAGATGACTATAGCTTTCTCTGAATCTCATTCTCTCCCTTCACTCTACAGTTAACACTCCCCTTTTGTTTATCTTTCTATATTCCACAATGCATGCTTCCTGTCCCCTTTTTTTGCACTTCACCTGAATTCCCATTAGTTACCTCAATCTTTTTTATTGCCTATCCACCAGTATCCCATCATACTGAAAGCATGGAGAAACTTTTGGCACTCTAGCTATTTTGTGCTATGATCCCATCCCCAAACTAGAACAACCAAACTTTTCGTGCACATCCTTCTTTTCTTCACCCTAGGTCTCTTGGCCTATTATCTGTGTTCCTTTGCTCTTACATCAAGCTTGCATTTTGGTTTGTTTCAACATGCAAGCATACACACTGATACAGAATATCATTCTTTAAATTAATCCTAAGATATGCCTTCACTTTCTGACAAATTCATATAATGATGGTGCCTTCAGATTTTCAACTTGACTGGCTGGTTTGAAAAAATTGAGCATATTTTGTCATGTTCCTTTGTCAAACGCAAGCCCATGGTCCAAATCCAGCCCGGCACATCATTTTATGTAGCCTACAAGGCTTTCAATGCCAGACCAACATAGTTACATATATACAATTGCAAATAGCCCATTGAAGGCAACCATGTGGCTGATGTGGCCCTCGGTGAAAATGTATATGACACACCCATCTTAAGGAAAAGGAGGAAAAAGTCATACCTGCTACATATTGCATACATCGTACCCCTATAAGCATTCCTTTGATACTTTTCTGTGGGCTTTAGATAGTCCCACAAAATTGTAGAAAGGGAAAATAAGGGTGCTGTAATATTTCCTTAGTAATTCTCACTAGCCCATGGTTTTCACATTGTGCATCATGTGAACTGCATTGGGAAGTCACAGTTTTGTTTTTAAACTGGTGTCAGTTTAAATTGATGGGTTACAACATAAAGCTAACACCAAATGTGGAACCCCAGTACTACCCTTCGGTCGTCTTTATTTAGCTGAAAATTGAAGGGCTTTCTATTACAAATATTTTTCTTATAAAGATGTATCTAATATACTATGAATGCATATGGAATATGTGCCTTTTGAAGAGGTGTTTAAGAACCTGTTGGTCAATTAAAAATATGAGCACTTACTCTTTCTGGTTCAGGTAATTTCATTATGTGGGAATACATAGACTAAGTTGTCCTACAGCGAGTTAGTGTGGTGTAGTGATTTGGATGCTGAATTACAACTCTGGAGACCAGGGTTTCAATACCCTCTCAGCCATGGAAACCACAGGTTGATTTTGGGCAAATCACTCTCTCTTTCTCAGCCTTAGGGGAACATAGACAACACCCCTCTGAACAAATCTTGCTAAGCAAACTCTGTCATGACTTCACCTCAGGGTTGCCGTAAACGGCATACTACCTCAACATTCTCCTCCAACTGCTTCACTTCCACAAAAATCAGTCAATTCTCTCCTTTGTCTGTTGAAACAAATGGGTGTTTCACCATTGGTTTTTGATCTGTGCTTTCTACTTTTCTACTCAAATTTTAAGAACAGAACTACAAGACATACAGCAGAAATGATAGATACTAGAAATGTCCCTTGGGGCTGACCTGATTTTTGGAACTGCCCTCGTGTTTTAGTCATTATTCTGCATGCATAGACAGTTGGCACTCTGTATCCAAGAATTGTGTATCCATGGATTTGGTCATCCACAGTTTGAAAATATTCCCCCCAAAATTACCAAAAGCAAATCTTGATTTTTCCATTTTATGTAAGGGACACTATTTTCCACACCATTGTATATAGTTTTTAATATTCATAAGGGGTTCTGAAACCAAACCCCAGCATATACCAAGCGTCTACTGTACTTTCTATCAAAGCCCTACCCACCCCCATATGAAGTTTTTTCAGAATAAATTACACTTTGGAACTTCTCCACTTTCCCTTTATTATCTCTCTTTTCCACTCTTTAAGTTTTCATGGATCTTTCCTTGCGTGTTTCCTGCCCTTTACTCGTTTACATTCTTTATTTCCTCCTTTATTCCTCTTGACTTACTTTCCTCATACCAAACCTGTGTTGATATGATCCAGCAGCTATAGGCCAAAGGGTAACCCGTTTTTGGTAAAAGTTGTGAGGGAGATTTAGCAAGTCACACACCAAAAGGTAAGTGTTATTATCCTAGAGCTGCAATAGTGTAGAAGATTGTAGGGTGAAAATCAGCTGGGATCTTTGCTATTAGCTTGCTTCAAATGTCTTAGCCTCGAAGCCTTTGATAGATCATAACAAATGAGTATTTACACCTTTGCAAAGTGATTTCTTCATAGGGAGCAACTGAATGGAGGCCAAAAATGGGAGACAAATGTTCATCAGTATTAAGCAGTTCAGGAGAGGAAAAATTAATGTCTTATTTAGGTTAAATAATAATAGTATTAGAGTAAAAGAGCCTACCTTCTATTTAGTTTTTTGTTCTCCCTACATGTTGTTTCCAGTTAATACATACATCAGTATGCATAAATCTTTTTTCTCCTCCCTTAGCTTCTCTTAATTAGTTCAGTACTGACCTACAGGTGCACTCATTAACTTTATGCCTTTTAAAAAAATAAAACCAATTAAGCAAATATGTCTTTAACTCATGAATGGCTGTTTATATGGTATCACTGACAACAAGGGGGAAAGATTCTAGATCAAAAATTGTATTGGTATGCCTTTGTCTTAGAAGGTAGGGGCTGGCCAAAGATTTTCTGCCTTGTAAAATAAAATATTTCAGAAGTCATTGCTCGTCAATGTCCTTATTATATGGTAAAATTGCTTTCTTCGTGAATAATATCCCATTGTAAAGAAACAGAGGGGGCATCATCTATATGGTAGGATGTCTCACCACACCCAATGTAGCCTGCCTTTTTGAGATTACAGTGATGGGTGTTATAATCCAAAACTTCAGCTTTATCAATTCTGCCCTTGCTGCATGAGTCTCAGCATACCAGGCCATTATAAGAAATAGCCCATTGTATATGCCTCTTATATCCCGGCGTTGCCTCCTCTCCTTTGTATAGTTACTGAACTAAAATTAATATTTGGTGAAAGAGCAACTGAACAGTTTTGGAAGGGTGAGGAGAGGAACAAGGAAAATGGGTCTCTATAGTATTCTTTTTGAAGGGAAAACATAAGGGCCATAAATCAGACTTTTATATCGGTTTGTTGGAAAGTTGATACTACTTAAAATACCATTGATGTCTAAACATAAAATTATTTCAAAATGTTCTGGTTACTGTTCACAGCCACTTGTCATTGTTTTCAGGCAAAAATGTCAATATTGTTCTGCAAATGTACGCTCATCTGTAGGGAGTAAAACCCACTGAGCTTAGTGAGATCTGCCTCTTGGTGAACACACATAGTCTTGCAGTTTTCAATAAATGTTCCTAATATTTTTGCATATGTCTTACTGTTTGCTGCTTTCAGTGCTCCTTTGAATGTTAGTATAATATAAAATGTCAGTATAGTATAAAATATGGAGCATGTTGGTTTTCAAAATTCTGATAGAAAATATAATTGTAATAAGATATTTAACAAAAGCCCATGGTTTCATTTGAGATCAGAGTGTACTTGGGGGAAAATGGATAACATATTTCATATTTGTTGCACAAAGAGCTCAGATTTAGAAAAAGTTTATACAATGCCATCTTCTGCTACCCAGTTTTATAAATGGGTTATGTGTGAGCCTGGGAAACATTTTCTGAACTTGCAAAGGATCAGTGGTGAAGCATTCTGTCACCATTATTGGGCTAATTAATGATCCAAGGAGCAATGTGTAAGAAGCAACTCTTCTTTGGTCCAGGAGTAATAAAATCTTGTTCCTTATGTTAGGTTATGCTGCCCTTTTGTACTAATGCCATGATGCCTATGACCTTAGCCAGCTGTAGAACGGTAGTACTAGTGTAGGAAACAAATACAGCCAGTTTAGAAAAAATACATTTTGTAAACAACATTTATTTTAACTAAAAAATATTCTTTTTGCTGGCAAACTTTGGAATACATTTGGAAGTCTAAATGAAATCCTGGCATTTTGGCACGGCCTTTAATACTCTTAGTCTTTTTCTCTAAAGAAATGAATGTGTATACTTATCTCCTAATCTTATCACTTAACAGACACACAAGTATTTCAATGCACATCCATTTATATAATTTCTGAAATACATTTTCTGGAAGTAGACATTGTTTCCCCTGGCCAAAAAATGGAAAGGGAGAATGAATGTTTCTGAATTAATAATACACATAGTGATGTTTGAATTTTGCTTGGGAAACTATCATGCCCACAAGATGGCACTGTAGATATTTCCACTGGATATTATAAGCCAGACTTCAGCTCTAAGTGACACCTTTTCCAACACTTGGAAGTGATGTGTTACTTGTAACATTTTATCATACATTTTATCTTTTGGGTCCCACATGGCATTTAATGTTTTTATATTTCATGCTACTTTAAGCAATGCCTTGGAAAAGTTAAACTCTTCCTCTAAATTGGAATTGATGAAGGCACAAACTATATACTATAGGCGTTTCTGAAAGTACAATTCAGTAAAAATATTTTAGTAGACACTATTAGGAAACATTGTAATTTATACTGTTATTAGTAGATAGTAATATTTTAGTATATACTATTTACAGACTGTATAGTACCATGCTATGTACTGATGCTAGATCGAGCCCAACACCATACTAGAGGTATTATATGGAAATGGCATTAGTTGTGGTTGACTGTACTTCAAAATTGCTGCATTCTTAAGCATTCTCACTGAAACAAAAGGTTCCTGAACTCATTGTTATTAACATTGAGGCAACTGTGTTTTCAAATTAGACTATATATTGTACTTGTAATTACTACTTAATATAACTACTTTATTTCTAATGCCCTGATGTGTTGCATCTTGTTGCTGAAAAAAAAATATCAACATAAACAAGCAACATTTTAATTCTTTATTATTTTAAACTCTGATGCACTTATCCTAATACACATGTGCATTATAAGAAAATATTTATAGCCCACCTATTTATTTATTTACTTACTTACTTACTGTATTTCTACTCTACTTTTCTCACCCCGAAGGGGAGTCAGAGTGGCTTACAAAAATGGCAAGATTCAATGGCGCATTAACAATATAAATAAACAAATAGACATGGAAAGTAATAAAACAGGTTAAATATATAAATACCATTTGAAACGGTTAAAATAGATTTTCAAAACCTATTCCACTTCAGTAGGCTTACCCACTTGGATAAATGTCAAGGCCTAATTAGATGGGACAAGCACACATTTTATTCATGTCTACCTTGAGCTTACAAAAACAGGTTACATGCTTGGAAGCAATGAGACACAATGGACAGTTACCTGCAAGTAGTTCCTTTTGGCAGTAAGGGACTAATGAAGCTCAATTTAAGCACAATGCATAATAATTTATTTCACTAGTATCATGAGTAATAGTTTCTGTTTATTTTTAAAGAGCACATTAATAGATTTTACAGGCATTTTCCAATTTATATGCCCCTCTTGATAGTTAGCAAGGGGAAAAGTAGGAAAACAATGAGCACCACTGTAAGTAATATAATAAGCTATTTTCCTAGCACTTCAACAAACTATGCCAATTAGTTATTTCTCAAACAGTATAAAAAATAAATGTGACAGATTGAAAATAACTTTCCAAGCTCTGGGATTAAGTAAAATCTTTCCCTTTTGGAAAGTCTGGATGGCCAAATGTCAGGGGTGCTTTGAATACAATTTTCCTGCTTCTTGGCAGGGGGTTGGACTGGATGGCCCACAAGGTCTCTTCCAACTCTATGATTCTATGATTTTTCACTCAGTTTTATTGTTTCAAATACTTTCATTTTAGGGCACATCTAAACAAGCTATTTAATGCAGTTTAAACTGAAATTGAAGAAAGTTTGAGGCCTGGATGGTGGTTACACAAACCACAGAGCACTGGTGCACTGTAATTCTTTTGTGTGAATTTGTTGTCTGGCCACTGCAGTTTTGAACTAACCCCAAACTGCCATAAATGGTCAGTGTAGATGAGGCCTTAGTTTAACCAACAGAAACCGTGAGCGGCTATTTTAAAAAAGAAAAGAACTTTAAGGAAAAAGCTTTAAAATCAGGAAAAATCATCTGTTTGCACTCTCATGGTCCTTTTCATTAAAAAATAAAACTCACTGCAAATGGTGACCTGGAGGCCTTATATGTAACCAAGGCAGACCTATGAGTAAAATATGAGTGGTTTCCCTGATTGCACTTTCAGTGACCTTCAGACAACTAAGCAAGCAAGCAACTTATCTAAAACTATTCAGCCAACAACATGAAAACCGCTGTGAAAATATCAAGCTTCATTATTTGAATTTTTTGCAGGATCATTCCTGAGTCTCCCCGTTGGTTGATTTCTCAAGGAAGATTTGAAGAAGCTGAAGTAATTATTCGGAAGGCTGCAGCAAAAAATGGAATTCCAGCCCCAGCAGTAATCTTTGATTCCACAGAGGTAAAATTCATATTGAAGTGCTTTGTGTTTCTCCGTGCCTTGGGTTTATTTGTCTGAAGTTTTATCATAGAGCTGGGAAATTTTCTTTCCAAAACAATATGATACACTGGATCACAGGTCGACAGTTTACAATTGCTTTCAGTATATCATTACTTTAATTCTTCTTGAAGTTTTGTAGTAAACAGACTTCTGGTATAACAACTCACATTTTAGTAAATAGTACACTCTCAGCACTGGAAGCTGACATGCCCATCTTTGTGACATGTGACCTCATAGGTATATGTATGTTCATTACTAATATAGCACTCTTGGTTTCCTAAAGATAGTTTCATAGTTCAGTTCTTCTGATCTCATGGTAAAACCTTTAGATATTTAAACAAGTAAAAAAAACAGTGCCTCTAATAAATTTTCCTTGTATTGAGTACAGAATTGCAGTAGTATTATACTTATTTACTGTATATTGCTCCTCTTCCTCCAGCCTAGTCTACAATTATCAGAGCACAGGAATAAACCATGTCATGAATAGCAGTCTGAGTTTTATTTAACTGAATTGCCTGCTCAAACTCGTTAGCTCAGATAAGTAAAATTTAGCAGATCATAGTTTTTCAGCACCCAATACAATCTATTGCTATTTTCAGATTCCCCACATGAGATATATTGCCTTATTTGAGGTGCTTGGAAATGTCAGTCTGGTATCTATCTTGGGATGGATCTGTACTGCCATATAATCCAGTTTCAGAATGCAGATTAACTAGATTGAACTGGATGATATGGCAGTGTAGACTCATAATCCAGTTCAATGCAGTTAATCTGCATTCTGAAACTGGATTATATGACAGTGTAGATCCAGCCTTATTCTTTTGGAAAGTAACTTCTCCAGCCCTATTATTAAAACACCAGACAAATGAAAAGCTGAACTTTCCTTCCGTCTCATTTGAATTTGCCAATTGTACGGCACGATTGCAGTGCAGTCTAGGCCTTTCTGGTGGCATTATCACAATCTTCAGTCCTGATTGGACCTACAATGAATCTATGAAGTAATCATACCCATAGGCTTTACTATTTTGTGCTCTCTCCCTCTCCCCCCCCCCCCTTATATATCTGCATCCATGCTCTCTGAGCCATTTTCACAATTTTATTGTGGGCTTCTCATCTTCCTGATAAATTTAGCAACTATTCTTACAAGTTGCAGAACAGCTATATGAGAGCTTTCCATTTGCATAATGTGAGAAATAGGATCTTTTCTTAAGTTAATGTGGAAGTACCAAATTCCATCAAACTTTGCTATGGCAATCAATGCATATACAGTTGCTATAGTACTTTCTAATTACTTGGGATTTAAATGCATGGCACACTCCAGCTTCCATAACATTGAAACAGCCTCAACCCTTTAACACCAAAATAAGCTGATAGGAAAAATGGGGCCCTTGCATCAAGGCTGCAGCTTTTCTCTCTCGGCCTCTATTGGTGTTAAAAGAGTGGGGGAGGGGGCTTTGGTGTTGTGGGAAGCTGTAGAGTACAGAGGTATTCATCCTACAGGTGATATGGGGTGTATGTATAGCTGGCACTGGCGGTACCCTTGCCCCCAGCATGTCCAAAGGCTACTGATCCATATTATCAGCTTTTTCCAAGATTAAGTGTTACACTAATTCCCTTTGGGAGATGTGGTGCAACATATCTGGAAAGCAAGAAGTTGTTTTGAGAAGTCCCAGGGATTTTCTTTTGGGTTCCACTGGCAGTCATTCTAAGACTCCAATGGCTATCAATATGGGCCTTGATCTGGACGTCCGGTAACAATTGATGTTGGATTGACATTCCTGCACAAGCTTCACAACAGGGAAAGCTTAAGTGCAGATGATTGGGGGCAAGTTACAGCTGGTGATGAAAGCTCTTTCAAGGACAAGCAGAGAATGTGAAATCACCTACAAGCGCTCCAAAACACCACTCCTCATGAAGGGACTGCTGAAATCTTAGCAGCCGAGAGCAGGTTGAGTGTTGGGATGCCTCAGGATTAACATCAGGCTCAAGCGGCATTTTTAACATGGAATGGGACAAATTCTCTTCAAAAGAGGGGGGGGGGATCATCATTTTTAAAAACACAAGTTCCAATTTGCCTACAGGAAACACATACTAGCAAAAAATGTTTAGACAAAGAGTTATTTTGTATATAAACCCTCCACCATATCAAGAATTGATTTAACTTACAATCCCTGTGGATGTACTAGGACAGAGATCACCATACAGAGAATTAGGACTTCGTTGATGGAAATCTATTCCCAAAATCATGATAAAGCAGCATTTTATCAGCTATTTGATTTTTCAAATGTCTCATAAGAGATTGGAATTGAGTAGTTTCTCACTTAAAAGTCCGAAATTTGATAATAATACTACAAATTTGTGTGACAAATTACCAATTTTTAATTTTTAACTTAATGAACAAGGTAGAATTTTAATAAAGATACAGATGTTGGAATATTTTGGGATATGAGTAAAACTTTCATGAGGATCCTTAATTCAACATCATTCTGAACATAAAAAGAAGCAAGAGAAAATGGGTTTGATTCTGGATGAGATAAAAATAAAGGAAGAATGAAGTCTTCATAAAACACAAGTATTAAGTACCAAGTTAAGACTGCAGAGGCAGTTAGCTATGTTAATGAGAGAGATGGAAATACAGATAAATTATGTGAAACAAAAAAACTAAATTTGCAAATAAATTGGGAAATTAGTTGGCATATATGTTGCGAAAATAAAAAGAAATATTCAAGTTAAAAGAAGGAAGTGATGTAATAACAGAATACAAATATACAAAAGGTGTTTCATCAGTATTATTCTTTATAGATTGATGTGTCAAGTAATTTTTTAGCAAGAGTGTATAAATAGTGAGCTAAGCAGAATTTATCAAATATTATAGACAAATTATAAATGGTCCTATAGGACCATTATTAGGAGTAGTAAAAACAGTGATATTAAAGGGGTAAATATAAAAGGACAAGAATTTAAAGTCAAGGCTTATGCCGATGATATGGTGTATATCATAGAAGACCCAATAGTGAGTATTCCACGCTTAATGGAAACTATCAATAGAAGGAAACAACTTAAGATTTGGATGGCATGCATACTTATGGTACAAAAAAGAAAATATCAATAAAGATTTTAATAGACACATTATAAGAGCCAGCCTTCTTACAATTTGGAATAAGTACAAGGCAGGGATGAAGCAAAAAATAAACACCTCTGTGGTTGCAACCTTTTAAATCAGTGCTAAAACCAGCATATAATGAGGAAAAAAGAACCTATGGGGAATACCTAAGCAAAAAAAGGGCAATAGAAACTAAAAGGAAGAGAAAAATTAGGGATAAATGATTGGTTTATTTATTATTTATTTACTTCATTTTTACCCCACATTCCTCATCTGAGGGGACTCAAGGCAGCTTACTGCTCTGGCAAGAATTCAATGCATGCTGGCAAAAACCAACAGTAAACAGTAAAAACATATCCCACAGTTAAAACGATTAACAATTAATAAATAAAGCACATAAATTAAAAACAAATTAAAAACATATAAGGTGCATAGTTCCATTCATCAGATAACCTTACTCAAATCTTTAATTCAGACCGTGTTGAAACCCGTAGTAACGTATTCTTCGAATGCTTATGTGCAAAGCCAAGTCTTTAGTTTGTTTCCCCTGAAAGCTAGAAGGGATGGGGCCTGCCTGATGTCGCTGGGGAAGGAGTTCCATAGCCAAGGAGTCACCATTGAGAAGGTCTTGTCTTTCGTCCCCACCAATCGCGCTTGCGAAGAAGGTGAGACTGAGAGCAGGGCCTCCCCAGACAATCTTAAAGTACTAGTAGGCTCATAGGAGGAGATGCGTTCAGACAGATAAGTTTGACCAGAACTGTTTAGGGCTTTATAAGCCAAGTAGGAAAAGCAAACCATAAAATTCAAAGAAATGTCATGCAGTTAAAGCATGCAATACAGTCAGGGTGAGTGCACCTCTAAGTAGGGATAATAGTAAGCAAGAGAAGCGTCACAATTATATATAAAGCATTTATCAAAAGTGTAACGACTCTCCAACACACGGTAGGGATCACACGTAGAGTTCTGTTTGGTCCAACACGATTTTATTGAAGGTACGACACCCGTGAAGCTAAAGCACCGACCCGCCACCCAAACACACTATTTATACCCCAGTAGCCCCTCCCTACCCAGGCAATGTCCAAGCAGGGTTTCATCATGCTCCCATGAATCAGCAATCCCAGCAGTCCTCTGAGGCATGACCCCGGAGGTCACAGGATCAGTGTCACCAGTCCAATTGTCCAATGTCCAAGCCTGGAGGAGTTACCTCACTTCCTTCCCAGGCACCAGGAAGTTATCTCACTCCCAGTCTGACTCAGCAGTCTCATGAATGTAGGACAAAGGTCGCTCCAGGAACTAAGGCAAAGATCGGTGTTGCCTCATGACAGGTTGGGAGCCTGACCTTCACCAAAGCTGAGGGTTCCCAATCCTGACATAACGGTCTCCTCCACCTCATCCTCCCCCTGAGGAAACAAAACACCATTCAATCCCTTGGAGGAACGGATTCACATACTTCTTTAAGAAACTACAATGGAAAGTGGGGTGTACTTTCCCTAAACTCTTGGGCAACAGGAGAGTATAGGATACCTTATTCACCACCTTCTCAATCCTAAAAGGTCCTATATATTTCGGCCCTAATTTCTTCGACCTAAAACCCAGCTTTAAATTTTCTGTCGATAGCCATACTAGATCCCCTTCGGCATACTCCTCCCCTTCTTGCCGCTTGTGATCACCGAACAGTTTGTATGACCGCTGTGCCTTCTTCAAGGCCTCTGCCACTTCCTTCCAAACCCCCTGCTCTCACTTTCCATTCCACTTTCTCTCCTCCTCCCCCCACATCCAAAAGCTGGGGCAAAGGAGCCACCTCCTGCCCGTAAACAATCTCAAAAGGGGACTTCCCAGTGGAGGAGTGCACTGAACTATTGTAAGCTACCTCAGCATACGGCAGGAGATCGGACCAATTATTCTGTTCCTGGTTGCTGAAAATCCGCAAATAAGCTCCTAAAGATTTCTGCACTCTCTCCACAGCCCCATTACAGGAAGGATGATAAGCAGACGTTAAGCGCCTCTGAGCCCCCAACACCTCTAAAAACTTGCTCCAAAACTGAGCCGTAAACTGGACACCTCGGTCACTCAACACTTGCTCTGGACAACCATGCAACCTATACACATGTTGCACATACAACTCCGCCAATCGCTCCGCTGATGGCAAACCACGCAAGGGAATAAAATGGGCCTGTTTGGAAAACATATCTAACACCGTCCAAATATAACGGTAACCTCGGCTTGATGGCAACTCTCCCACGAAGTCCGTACTAACATGTGTCCACGGCCGTACTGGATCCGCCACCACTTGAATCAACCCTCGCGGCTTAGCAGAGGGAACCTTATTCTTAGCACACTTTTCACAGCCTTCTACATATCGCCTCACTTCCAGCCTCATCCCAGGCCACCAATACCTCTTCTTAACAGCCAAAAGAGTCTTTGTGATCCCCCAATGACCCGCCGCCTTATGGTCATGGTGCAACTCTAACACCTTCCCTCTCAACTTTTGGGGAACATAAACCTTACCTCCGACCATCCACAATCCCTTCAACACCTCACACTCCTTCTCATGCTCCTGCAACCATAAATCCCCTTCATAACCCCTCCGCAATTCCAAACTCCATTCATCCACCGCCTCCTCCTCTACTTTAATCTCTAACTTACTCTGGGACCGGGTCTGTACCGCACAACCCCATTGCTCTTGGGAAAAAACTTCCTCTTCCTTATGCAATCCATTCTCCCCCACACTGGGGTACCGAGAAAGGGCATCAGCCACAATATTCTCTTTACCTTTGATATGTTGTAATGTGAAATTAAACCTATTAAAAACTGAGACCACCTCACTAACTTCGGGACAACTTCTGAGGATTTCTCAGGTATCTCAAATTCTGATGATCGGTCATAACCACAAACGGAACGTAGCCCCCTCTAAGAACTGACGCCAAGTTATTAACGCATTCCGCACAGCAAACGCCTCCTTTTCCCACACTGGCCATTTACGTTCATGCTCACCAAATTTTTGAAAAAAATAAGCACAAGGTCTCAATCTCCCTTGGTCATCTTCTTGCATCAGAGCCCCACCATAAGCCCACGCCGAAGCGTCACATTGAACAACAAACGGCCGATCCACATCCGGATGTAACAACAAAGGTCCCTCAGTAAAAGCCTTCTTCAATTTGACAAACGCCTCCTGGCAATCCTGGGTCCAATTTAACATTGCGCCTGGAGATCTAACTTTCTTTGATTCCCCTTCCCTTCGTCTTCAACAATTCCGTGAGCGGGAGGGCTATTGCAGCAAATCCAGGAATAAAAGTCCGGTAAAAGTTTGCTAACCCTAGAAACGCCTGTAATTGCCTGCGCGTGCGTGGAGCCTCCCAGCTCAACACGTCATCCACCTTAGCCGGGTCCATGGCCACACCACTCTCACTGATCCTATAACCTAGAAAATCAATCTGATTTTTACCGAACTCACATTTACTCAGTTTCACAAACAAACTAGCTTGCCTCAACCGCTCTAGCACCTCTCGCACCAACCTAACATGCTCTTCTCTACTACTCGTCGCTACCACGATATCATCCAAATAAACAAACACCCCTTTATATAAAAGGGGGTGCAACACCTCGTTTATTAATTGCATGAACAGGCCTGGAGAGCCTGCTAAACCGAAGGGCATCACGGTCCACTCGTACAACCCTAGGGGGCATGAGAAAGCCGTCTTCCACTGGTCACTTTCTTTCACTCTAATCATATGAAACGTGTCAATCAAATCCAACTTTGTAAAACCTTACAACCTCCTAATAAACCTAACAAATCTTTAATCAATTGTAGAGGATAACAATTTGTGGTACTGACAGCGTTCAGGCCCCTATAATCAATGCACAACCTTAACTTCCCGTCCTTCTTCTCCCTAAATAGAACAGGTGCTGCTAGAGGAGACTCTGACCTCTTAATGAATCCCCTTCCTAGATAACTATCTATCTGTTCTCTCAAAGCAACCTTTTCTTTGACAGTCATTGCATAAATTTTTGGCTTAGGTAAAACAGCCCCCTCTTTAATCTCTATGCTACACTGCACATTCCTCAAGGGGGGAAGCTTTTGAGCTAACTTAGGGTTAAACACGTCAGCATAGTCCCAATATTCCTTTGGCACCCCTTCCACTTCACATTTTAAACCCCCCTCCATATTAGGCATACATTGTACAGTTCCAGCTTTCCAATCAATCTTGGGGTTCACTTGTTCTAACCATGGCATGCCTAACACCACCTCATGTCCCTTTATAGGCGCCATAACAAACTTAATATCCCCCTCCCAGGGTCCTACTCGTCCCTTTAAACCTTTTGTCCCTACAGAAAATGGTCCACCCTCAATAACTGACCCATCCAGCTGCTTAAACGTCACCAATGTTTTCAAGGGTTCTGTTTCACCACCCAACTCTTCTACTAACTGGGGGGCCATAATATTCTCCGAACACCCGCAGTCCACCAGAGCTTTCTTCTTCACCATCTGATCTCCTTAATTAAGCCCAAAGTACATTGAATATTATTCCTCACCCCGACACTTTTGCTTTCAACATTGTCCACACTAGCCGCTTTAGCTGCAGCCACTTTCACAGCTGGCTTCTGCCTGCATTGGTAAGCAAAATGTCCTGGTTGGTTACAGGCATAGCAGAGGCCCCTCCCCAGCATCGGTTTTTTTGCTGGCGTTAGAACGGTTATCACTAACTTGCTTGACCTCCATTCCACGAAACCGGCCCTCAGCCAACCCACGACTGGCTCCTCGCGATCTCATCGGTTGATTCCGCCGCCTCTGCACCTGTGCAAGAATTCCCTCTACGTTGCCAGCTAGTTGAATCCATCCGTCAACGCTTCCAGGATCATCTCGGTGAAGACACCACTCTAGAATGTCTTTGCGTAACCCATCTTTGAACAGCTCCAACAATGTAGCCGGGGACCATTCTGCAACCTTCCCGGCTAGCCCCATAAACTCTTCAGCGTACTCCGTCACTGATCTTGCACCTTGGGTCAAACATCTCAATGCCTCTTTCGCTTTGATCCTCTCTAAGGGATCCCGAAACCTATTTCGTATAGCTTGCAGGAACTCTCTTACTGAACCCAGGCACTTGTCCCGCCGATCATGGCACTGTACATACCACTCTGCTGCGCGACCTTTAAACACTGCACCAACAGCCCTCACCTGGCTGCCCTCACTGGGATATAAATGTCCATAATCTTCTAAATGGTCCTGCACCGCTGCAATGAAGAACGCAACTTTAGAGGCTTCTCCTCAAACTCTACTCGCAACGGCTCCTTCTTCATTCGGGCCCCAAACTCACTGGAAACCCCTCCCCGTCCTGGAAGGTAGCCCTGGCTGGAAATGCCTCTTCCCATTCCTGGCATGGGCGAAGCACGTCTCACCTCCGGTGCAGGACTTCCCCGGTATTCATCTCCCATCCTCACTCCCGAAAGAGATCTAGGACGCTCTGGAACGGGACTCCCCAGACATCTATCTTCGGTCCTCACTCCCGAAAGAGATCTAGGACTCTCTGGAACGGGACTCCCAGACATCTGTTTCCAGTCCTCACTCCCGAAAGAGATCCAGGACACTCAGCTGATGGCCCCTCCATCCAGGAGTAGTAAGTGAAGTCTCCACCTCCCGGGCTCTCCAGATCGATTCTCTCTGGTCTCTCCGAACATAACTTGGGACATCCGCTTCACCGTCTGCTCCACTGCTTCCATTTTGCAACTCAACACATCCAATTTAGACGGTGACTCAGGTTCTGGGGTCTCACTACCCCCCGCTGCCAGGTCCACCTGATCAACCCTGGCACTGGCGCCATGCACTTCCAGATCCTCTTGGATCTTCATCAGACGAGCACTCCTGTGCTCCACCGCCTGACTCTCCTCCAGACGAACACTCCTGCGTTCCACCACCTGGCCGGCGCCACTGCGCCCCTCCATCCGCCGAGCCACCTCGCGTTCCATCTTCCGACGGGCAACCATCTCATCCACCTGAGCTTGCCACAACTGCTCCCCTTCACAGAGCCTTCTCTCCTGGGCTGGCATCGCGCGGGGTTCATCCGGGTTCCCACTTGGTCAAGAGTGGACCACTCCCACTCCTCGGTTCTTCTGACCTCCTCCGGATCCAATATCCAACTATCAAGATACCTCTCCTCGTTCCACGCCAACCTCTCCATTTCTGGGATAGTTGGTTGGGGCTTTAGCTTCTGTAACGACTCTCCAACACACGGTAGGGATCACACGTAGAGTTCTGTTTGGTCCAACACGATTTTATTGAAGGTACGACACCCGTGAAGCTAAAGCACCGACCCGCCACCCAAACACACTATTTATACCCCAGTAGCCCCTCCCCTACCCAGGCAATGTCCAAGCAGGGTTTCATCATGCTCCCATGAATCAGCAATCCCAGCAGTCCTCTGAGGCATGACCCCGGAGGTCACAGGATCAGTGTCACCAGTCCAATTGTCCAATGTCCAAGCCTGGAGGAGTTACCTCACTTCCTTCCCAGGCACCTGGAAGTTATCTCACTCCCAGTCTGACTCAGCAGTCTCATGAATGTAGGACAAAGGTCGCTCCAGGAACTAAGGCAAAGGTCGGTGTTGCCTCATGACAGGTTGGGAGCCTGACCTTCACCAAAGCTGAGGGTTCCCAATCCTGACAAAAAGCACATGTGTGAATACAATTAAAGTATTGCAAAATTACATAGCTCAGAGCACATAGCATGTGGCATCAATAGAAATGTTAACAAATGAAAGAAGTGCAACACATACAATATGGAGCCTAATCATTTAGATAGAGCTACACATATGAGTATCCAGGGATGTGAGGAAAGGACGCGGCAATCCAGGTGTATGCCTGGGAATGCGAGGCGGACAAGCCGCGGCTTCTCTGCCAAGGCTTCCACCCACGGTGTGAAGCTCCATTGCCCTGTGTGCTTCACCACATTGGCAAAGGCTCCCCTTGCGCCATTCATGCAACGAGATTTTCGTTTGCAGCAGCTTTGCGACTTTACTTTCACTTTACGGCCACATGCCAATTGAATCCCGGGACTCCGCGGCTCAACCCCACGGACCTCCCCATCCCTGAGTGAGTACCTACCTTGAATTGTTGGACCCCCAACTCGAAGTGTAGACCCAGGACACGTCAAATACACGACGGTGTCCCACCTCTTCCAAAACAACAAACTTTTCTTGCCACTGACGCCAGAGAAGCCGCGGCTTGTCCGCCTCGCATTCCCAGGCATACACCTGGATTGCCGCGTCCTTTCCTCACATCCCTGGATACTCATATGTGTAGCTCTATCTAAATGTACCACTATGTGTTGAACGATTACTATGTGTTGAACGATTACCATGTGTTGAACGATTACCTTACACTGCCTCTTTAATTGATGTGTATCTATGTTTACCATTGATTAGGCTCCATATTGTATGTGTTGCACTTCTTTTATTTGTTAACATTTCTATTGATGCCACATGCTATGTGCTCTGAGCTATGTAATTTTGCAATACTTTAATTGTATTCACACATGTGCTTTTGATAAATGCTTTATATATAATTGTGACGCTTATCTTGCTTACTATTATCCCTACTTAGAGGTGCACTCACCCTGACTGTATTGCATGCTTTAACTGCATGACATTTCTTTGAATTTTATGGTTTGCTTTTCCTACTTGTGTATATATATTGTGCAAGCACCCCTGCCTTGTGCTTCTTTGTATTCTTTATAAGCCAAGACCAGCACTTTAAATTGGGCTTGGTAGCATATTGGCAGTCAGTGAAGCTGATGCAACAGAGGAATTGTACACCGCTGCAGTTAGAAGTCTAGCTACCACCCGTTGGACCAGTTGAAGCTTCCAGGTTGTCTTCAAAGGCAATCCTACGTATAGCATGTTGCAGTAGTCTATATGACATGTAAGAAGAGCATGGACTACCGTGGCAAAGTTGACTTCTCAAGGTACGGGTGCAACTGGCATTAAGTTTTAATTGTGCAAAAGCTCCCCTGGCCACCACTGAAACGTGGGGCTCCAGGCTCAATAATGAGTCCAGGAGAACTCCCAAGATGCGAACATTCATCTTCAGGGGGAGTGCAACCCCATTCAACACAGGCTGTAACCCTATACCTTGTTCGGCCTTCTGGCTGACCAGGACTACCTCTGTCTTGTCTGGATTAAATTTCAATTTGTTCATCCTCATCTAGGCTGTCACTGCCACCAAGCACCAAGACCTGAACAGGTGGAGAGGGGTGATAAAGTTGGGTGCCATTTGCATATATGTGGCATCAAACTCCGGATGATTTGACCTAGTAGCTTCATGTATATGTTAAACAACATGGGGGACAATACTGAGTCCTGTAGGACTCCACAAGTCAATGGCTGCAGAGCTGAGCAGATGTCCCCCAGTAATACCTTCTGAGATCGACCCCCCAAGAAGGACTGGAGCCACTGCAAAACAGTGCCTCTTAAGCCCATTTCCACAAGGCGTCTCAGAAGGATACCGTGGTCTACAGTATCAAAGGCCGCTGAGAAGTCTGAGAGAACTAACAGGAATACACTCCTCCTATCAAGTTCCCTACGCAGATCATCCACTAAGGAGACCAAAGTTGACAGATCTAGAAAATCAGCTTCTTCCAAGAACACCTGGAGTTGCAAGGCCACCACACGTTCCAAGACTTAGCTCAAATACGGGAGATTGGGAACTGGCTGAAAGTTGTTCATTTGAGTGTGGTCCAGTGATAGTTTTTTTTAACAGCGGTTGTATTACAGCCTCTTTTAGGCTGGCTGGAATTTTGCCTTCCCACAGAGAGACATTAACCTTCACCCACTCTGCCAACCTCCTTCTGGCTTCCTTTATCAGCCAGGCTGGGCAGAGATCCAGGATGCATGTGGTCACCCTCACCTCTCCAAGGACCTTGTCCACGTCCTCAGAATGCACAAATTGAAACAAATCCAAAATACGACTGTCAGGTGCTCGAGTTACATCTCCAGAGTCTGCTGTTAACATGGTGTCCAGGTCAGAACAGATCAGAGCGACTTTGTCCGTGAAGAACCGAGCAAATGCTTCACAGTGAGCAACCGAACGGTCAGGGGTCCTGTTATGCAAGGCGGGATTTAACAACCTTCTGACCATTCAAAACAGCTCAGCTGAACGGTTCCTTGCGGATGCAATGTTCACAACAAGGAGATAATTTTTTGCGGGATCGATTGTCGTGGTGTATGCCATTAGAAAGACACACAGCCATGTTCAATCTGACTCGTTGGGCCCTGAGTAGTTGGAAGTAGTTTCCTTACTTTCAATTACATGACATTTATTAAATATGTAGGTTTTCCCCAAGGAAAATTGGAACTGGAAATTGAAAAATGGAATAACGGACTAATTTCCAGATTATATAAATACAACTTAGAAGACAATAAAATAAATACAGCGATGATGCCAATACAATTTTGTAGCTGGAAGATTAATAATAGCAAAATCATAGAAGGGGGGGGGAGCTATTTTTAAAAGAATGGCCAAGTTGTCCAGTGGCATTAGGAGGAAATAATGAAGACTGTTAGAAAATGGAGGCTTGCATTTGAATATTTAGAAAGGAAGACCAAGATAGCAAGGGGAATTTATTAATATAAAGATAAGGGTCGGTTTTATGAGATATTAGTTTCACATTGAGTGGTGTCAGAAGTCGTGGTGGTTCATGGGTGGGAGAGGGGTGAGTGTGGTAGACAGATGTACAGTGTTCCCTCACTTATCGTGATTGTTCTGTTCCAGGATCACACACGATAAGTGAAAATCTGCAAAGTAGGGATGCTATATTAATTAGCATAATGTATAAATATTACAATTAGTATAGCATCCCTACTTTGCAGATTTTTTTACCCACACTTCCTTACCTCTCACGCAGGCCAGGGAGGCAGGCTTTCCCCGCCGCACCTCTGGCCTCTACTTCCGGGGACCACGGAGGCCAGAGGCGTGACGGGGAAGGTCTGCATCCCATGCCTTTAGCCTCTGCACTTCTGGGTCTGTGGAGGCCAGAGCGGCAGGCCTTCCCCGCCACGCCTCTGGCCTCTGCATTTCCAGGGTCTGCAGAGGCCGGGGAGGCAGGCCTTCCCCGTCGCGCCTCTGGCTGCCGCTCTGCTGGATCTCTGGAGGCCAGAGAGGGCGGAGGGAGTCCTGGCCCGCACACAAGCCTAAGAGGCCCATTGTATGTAGATATTTTATATTAATTTATATTAGTATTTGGAGGGGGGACACATGAAACAGTGAGTCCGCGTAAAGCGAACCGCGAAATAGGAAGAAAACACTGTATTTGTATTATATGTATCTGAAATATGTATTTAATTCCTTTTACATTTTGTATACCACCTTTACACAATAAAAATATCAAAAAATGTTTTGAGGATTAACTTCTGTTACCTTTGGAACAAACTGAACACTATGTCATTGTGAAAGACCATGTGGATCCACAATAGGTCTTGCAGTCACTTATGGACCCACCACTAAGATTCTATCCTTGGAAGACAATTGTACTCAGCCACGAGGGATCGCCTGTGATGATGACTATTTTACAGATTTCTGGTGGTTGTCAAGAGGCTAATATACTGTTAATACACAAGAACCATCAATTAAAAATTACAGAAAGAAAGCAATATGTTGCACATTTTGAAGAGAGAAGGACAAATGATTATATATACATATAACCACCAAAAGGAAGATTAAAAGTCACTTTCTTCTTTTTTCTAGTCTTCTATTTTTTTGCTGTTTTTTAAAAAAATTGTATTTCAATTTTCTGTCTTTTCTCTTTTTAAAATATTTGTACTTCTTAAAATATTTCAAAAACAATAAAATAAATTTAAAAAATGTTCCTTGATGTACTTCTAATTCCATGCTGGCTATCTAAGGAGCTCAGGGTCATGAAATGACATGGTTGATGATTACAACTGATATCAAGAAAAACTTGAATATGGCCAAACACAGGTAAGAATCTATCTTCAGTGTTCCTCTGTGGTTGTAATAGTGGTGAAGAAATCTTCTCCATTCTGCTCAGCAGAGTTTTTTCAGGTGATAAAGGGTTTTCTTAGTATAAGCTTGTTGTGATCCATGCGCTGTACATTTGTAGGTAAAGTCTATCTGTTCAGATTGAGATACTGTAGTCTTTGCATAATAATAATAAAAATTAGACTGTAGTCATCTGTTTATTCTGCTCTTAGTGGGACTGTTCATATGCAGTGGAAAAGAGATGAAAATTGACAATAAAATGTGACTATATAGAATGGTGAAAAGCCACGGGAAAAAACATTCGAAGCAGAAATGGTTGTGTTTGAGCAGTCCTCTTAGCAATACATTGATGAGTTCCTTGGAACAAACAACAGCTTTTTCAGGGCTTCAATTTTCTTGGGCTTCCAGTTTGATCAAAATATCTCCCCAAAATTTAGTTTTGACAGTTTGGTATCCATAAAATGTAATTTTAAAATTATTTTCCCATTGCTTTCTTCCCGCTCCCCAAAAGGTGCAGGATTTGAAGACCAGGCAGCAGAAGAGCATGATTCTTGACTTGTTCAGAACCCCAAATATTGCTGTTATCACGATCATGTCACTTATCTTGTGGTAAGTATATCTGAGAACCTATAATACCTAAGGAACAAGGGGATATCTGATTTAGGTATAATAACTGCAGCACGCACTAGATAAGCTATAGCCCCTGTTTTTTGACACAGTATCAGACTCCAGCAGAATACCTTAATCTATGAATTAAATTGCTGATATAGTGCATAAGTCACAGGCTGTGGATTATTAAGCACATCGTTAAATTATCTGCACCAGTAGAAACATTTATGTGATAATAAAATGGGGTTGGACTGGGTGGCCCATGAGGTCTTTTCCAACTCTATGATATTATGATTCTATGAATGGTGGAATTTCATTTATTTGAACAAAAGTATCACAGGAACAAATTTCATCTGGGTCTTCGCTAATAGGTTGAACCAACCTGTTTCAACAGGTTGAGAAAAAAAGTAGTTTAATTTTAAACAAAAGAAAATGGTGGTATATAAAATGAGCTTTTAAAATAAATTAAAAGATCAGTCTTTAAAAACATTTCCAATTGCAATTGTTGTTTATTCGTTCAGTCGCTTCCAACCCTTTGTGACTTCACGGACCAACACACGCCAGAGCTCTCTGTCGGCTGTGGCCACTCCCAGCTCCTTCAAGGTCAAGCCAATCACTTCAAGGATACCATCCATCCTGCCCTTGGTCGGCCCCTCTTCCTTTTCCTTCCATTTTCTTCTCAAAGCTTTCCTGTCGTCTCATTATGTGGCCAAAGTTCTTCATCTTTGCGTCTTCCCTCCAGTGAGCAGCTGGGCTATAGTTCCTGGAGTATGGACTGGTTTGATCTTCTTGTGCTCCAAGGCACTCTCCTCCAGTACCACAGTTCAAAAGCATCTATCTTTCTTCACTCAGCCTTCCTTATGGTCCAGCTCTCACATCCATAGGTTGCTATGGGAAATACCGTTGCTTTAACTATGCAGATCTTTGTTGCCAGTGTGATGTCTCTACTCTTCACTATTTTATCGAGATTGGTCATTGCTCTCCTCCCAAGAAGTAAACATCTTCTGATTTCCCAGCTATAGTCTGCATCTGCAGTAATCTTCGCACCTAAAATTATGAAGTCTGTCACTGCGTCCACGTTTTCGCCCGCTATTTGCCAGTTATCAGTCTGATTGTCATAATCTTGGTTTTTCTGATGTTTAACTGCAACCCAGCTTTTGCACTTTCTCCTTTCACTTGGTTAGAAGGCTCCACAGCTCTAAGGTCAAATGAAATCATCATAATGGAGACAGATGGATTTCCTGAGCAAAGGACTTCTATCATCAAATAATTTTTATCTTCCCTGTGGTTGCTTTTTGCTTACTTCCCTACTAAATATTACATTTACATGAATATTATAAATCACCAAAGTATATATTCATGTGATATCCAGCTATAATTGAGGAATAGATTGTTGTAAAGCCTCCCCCCCGGGGCATTGGATGCTCGCATCACATCTATGAAGGCCTCATCCACCAAACTCGGAACACCCGTCAGGCAGATATAGATGTGAAAATGAAATAGACATATTAGTCCTCACATCCCTCCAAACTTATCTTTTAGGAAGCCATAATAAATGAAGGCATTTCACACTTGGAGTCATAACAAACACTGACACTGCATTGAACATAACAATCAATTGTAAGCAGAAGGTCAGGATAAAGTAGTGTCTAGAACACCCTAGGTATCTTCTTTCTATTAACGTTTTCACAGCAGATCTGGAACAACACAAGGACACTATGGTTAATTATCAGTTCATATCTTCTTACCATATATAGTGTAAATGAACTAATCAAAGTGGAAGGATTCCTATCTTTATATATGAATAGTTACAATTAAAAACAGCTTACTTTCCATTGATGAATCAAATAATTCCAAAGAAAGCAAGTTTACAGGGGGAAATTCTAAATGATTAAAGTAACTTTGATGTAAACAAAGTAAAATCAGTCCTTTTAATATTATAAGACAGGGCTGTCCAACTTCTACCAGCCCAAGGGCCGGAATTCCGGTGACTGATCAGGTGGCGGGGCGGGCCGCAGCGGGGGGCGTGGTTGCTGGCGGGGGCGATCGCGGGGGGGGGGGCAATTTTTCCCGGTTCTGCTGCCCTGGCTGACGCTGTAGGAGGGAGGGCGAAGCTAAGGAGGGCTCCCCTTGGCCCCTCCCTCCTTCCACAGCGTCAGCCAGGGTGGCAGAAGCGGCGATTTCTCCCGGTTCCGCCACCCTGGCTGACGCTGTAGGAGGGAGGGCAAAGCTAAGGAGGGTTCCCCTTGGCCCCTCCCTCCCTCCCACAGCATCAGCCAGGGTGGCAGAAGCGGTGATTTCTCCCGGTTCTGCCGCCCTGGCTGACGTAGGAGGGAGGGCGGAGCTAAGGGGGGCTCCCCTTGGCCCCGCCCACCCACAGCATCAGCCAGGGCAGAAGGCAGAGGAGGGAGGGCGGAGCTGGGGGGGCTCCCTTGGCCCCTCCCATGGGCGCACTTTTTTTTTTGGGGATTTTTTGGGAATTTATTTTTAATTTTTTTCGGGATTTTTTAATTTTTATTTTTATTGCAGGAGGGTGGGAGGGCGGATCCAAGGGGCTGGCGGGCCGTGTATGGCCTGTGGGCCGTCTGTTGGACAGCCTTGTAAGACATGCAGCATTCCAATGTGCTTACTGGAAAAGAAGTCAACACTCAAACATGGTTAAACAAAAAGATGTTACGTCTAAAATTGCTGTCAAGATGATTTTTTAAAAATATATTAAATCCCTGATGTCTTTCTGGTATATCTTTGAGTAAAATTCTCTCAATCTTTTAAATCTTTTGTTAATTAAATTATTACATATCTCCATTGTATACTGATCAGTAACTTGCTGGCAGTATGTGCCTCATGACTGAATAAAAGATAATGCATTTTGGCACAGCCCTACATGCCAAAATTATTGTGTTTTGGTACAGCCCAAGGAGCAAGGGGATATCTGATTTAGGTATATGCTTATATTTGATATGTTTATATCAAATGACTGCAGGCATAATCTACAGAAATATTTGATTTGTTGTTCCTAATACAGCTTAAATAAATAGTAACTGAAATATATGGCTACACTGGTTATTGTAATATATGTTTGATTAGTTAATTCTATCCATATGAATGTCTTTCATCTGTGCTGAACTTCAATCCTTTCTCTTTCAGGATGATTACATCTATTGGTTACTTTAGCTTGTCACTCAGCACCCCCAACTTGCATGGGGATGTCTACCTCAACTGCTTCCTGTCTGCACTAACGGAAGTTCCAGCCTGTGTGATTGCTTGGTTACTTCTCCGAACATTGCCTCGGCGTTATTCAATATCTGGCACACTCTTCTTGGGAGGAGGGATTATCCTGTTTCTTCAGCTAGTACCTCAAAGTATGAGCATACACAAATGCTCTAAATTTGTTGATGTTTGATGGTGCTGTTTAAGGACATCAGTAGCATACTGGATACTTGAAAAGACAAACCTAGCATCCAAAAGTACTGTTCCCCTTTTTGCCAATAATTCTAAACATGGATCTGCAAATAGAAAGGTGCAGATATATACCATGAAAGCTTTCCAGTGGGGAATAAAGGATATGTAGTCCAAACATTTGTTGCGTCAAGCCTTTGACTTCTTAGTGCTTACAGTCATGCAGAAAAAGAAAAGGTTTGTTTTGTTCGTTGATAGTTCAACTGGGTAGAGACACATCTTAATTATTTTCCTGTATAATGTACACAGACTTTAATTAGCAGTGAAAATAACAATTATGTCCCCAAACTATTGCTCCATACTCATGCTTATATCAAATGTCTGCAGACATATTCTACAAACATATTAACTTGATTTTTTGTTCTTAATACTGTTTTAAAATAGTGTATAGAATAAGAAACACTCAACTGTTTTAAATTAAAATGCCCAGAAACCTTATTTCTTGTTTTCATTCTTTCCACAGACCTTCACATTCTCTCTGTCACTTTGGTGATGTTTGGGAAGTTTGGAGTCACATCTGCCTTCTCCATGCTTTACGTTTACACTGCAGAATTGTATCCAACGATAGTGAGAAACATGGCAGTGGGTGCCGCCTCCATGTCCTCCCGGGTGGGCAGCATCATTGCTCCTTACTTCGTTTATCTTGGTAAGAAATACTTTATTATCAGTCTTATACTTACAAAGCATTCAAAAGAAAATCTCCTGCCAAGTCTTCCTTTATTAAGCTTCCTGAATTGGCTTTTGAGTCATGCCTTACTTCAAAACACACATTTCAAAACTTCCAGCATGAAATACCATTATTCTTTAGATGTTCATGAGTGTCCATTAAAATACATCTAAAATATAGTAATCCAATTCCAGTACTCATCCAGTTAGAAATAAGCATTTATTATAACTGATGCTAAGAGGAATTATCAAGATGTTATCAAGATGCTTACGTCTTAGTTGTGGGGTGGAGAGGGCTGAACATTACTGTAGAGACTTGGATATCAGTAGCCATGAAGCTTACAGGATGGCTTTGAACTTTTTGCTTTATTATCATTAATTAAACCATCTCACATGATCACGTAGAGTATGAAATAGATAATGCTGTGCATCTGACATGTTTCAAAGAATTTAACATTAATTATACTTTACATTTTGGGTAATTGTATAACAACTTTTGCCACTTTCTCTTGTTTTACCAGGTGCCTATGATAGGTTTTTGCCATATATCCTTATGGGAAGCCTTACTGTGCTGATAGGAATTCTCACCCTCTTCCTACCAGAAAGTTATGGAAACCCTCTGCCAGAAACATTTGAAGAGATGCTACAAATCAAAGGGTAAGCAGATATCATCATCATTACTCCTTTTTCACCAGTTTGGGATTCAGGGCAGCTTACAACATTTAAAAGCTAATAGCATAAAAAAGATAAGCAAATAAGCCATCACAAAAGTGATAATAGTTAAATTAAAACAACAATTACAAATAGAAGTCCAACACATTATACAAGGTTTGTTTCTCCTGGAAAAACCTATCATCAGAGGTCTTCAGGATTAAAAGGGTTTTAGTTGCTTTAGAAAGAGTAAAGAGAGTGCCAATCTAGCCAGTCTGAGAAGGAGTTATAGAGCTTGGGAGCGATCACTGAGAAGGCCCACTTCTGTGTTTCCACCTATCAAATGGTGGGGGAGAGAGTAGGGCTTCCACAAAAGATCTGAAAACACAGTCAGGCTCATACAACATGGTAAGCTATTTCATATAACCTGGACATGAACCTTAAAGGGCCTTTTAGGTCATCGCCGCAGTTTAAATTCTTCCTGAAAATGGACAATCAGTCAGTGGAACTGTTGTAATAAGGAGTTGTGCCAATCTACCAGCCAGTTTGCTCCCTGTAGCCAACCCAAGATAGCAGTCAACATGCAATAGTTAGGGCCAATTGTACTCTTCAAAGGTAGCCCCATGTAGAGCATCTTATAGTAATCGAAACAGGATGTAAACAAGACATGTTGACTATAATTGATCTGAGATCCCAAAGAGTGGATGCAGCTGGCACACAATTTTGAGTGTGCAAATGCACTCACCGAAATGTAGCTCTTTATTGATATTATATTTTCAGAGGAATACAATGTCATCAACCAAGAGGGCACAGATTTTCTACAAGTATCAACAGGATGCTTGAAGCAAATCTAATCCCATCCACTCTTAATGGTATATTCTCTATCTCTGGCATTACTTCGTGAATGAAGATACTTAGGAGGGACTCATCCCACGCTTTCTACAAGCGCGTTGATGCTTTTTCGGAGGTTGGATGTGTCCTTCGAGCCTGTGCAATGGCTTTTTCTGGTGGAGCGCACTGTGCACAGAACTAACCTCACCCTTTAATCCAAAGGTTCGTCTGCCGGAGCCTAGCAAGCTCGGACGGTGGCAGCGAGGTCCTCGGGTCGTAGGTTTGATTTGAGTTTCCTTTTCAAGATGGTTGACCTTACAGGGTTAGACGAGCACCATCTGTCCAGGTTTGAAATTAGAGTTTTCCTTCTCTTAGGATGGTTACCAAAAGGCTAGAGAGCCCATCCTGTCCATTGACACTCTTTGTCAGACCATTCGGTTGTGACCTGTCTGGCATGGGAGGCCCTACCGGTGGCTATTATGCCACCACCAGCATAGCTCACAACTTCATTAGGGTGCACAAGCTTCTCCCCCACGACAAGGGGGCACCAATGGAGAGTTCATGGTTTTAATTGAAGTCTATTTAATTGTCAATATTGTCTTTGACAGTTGTGATTAAGTTATGTGGCGACAAAATGCAATTGACATAATGACAAAATTAGCATTTAGCAGCAGTAGGTCAGTAAAGAATTTAGTAAGATAATCAGGAACCTCCTTTATTAAGGGAATGGCTTTGCTTTTGTTCCTTTGATCATGAGCCTGCTGCCCAGGGCAGGAGTATTCCTAGATCCTTGTCTCAGAGATGATGTGACTGTGTCAACTGCAGGATATTACTAGGAGCCCCTCTTGGAGATTTAGCATTACTGGGCAAGGTGATATAATGCAGTGTCCTTGACTGAAGACATAATTTTAAGTTCTTTGCTGCAGCAGTTCAGTCCTAAAATAACTGTTCATGCATATTCAGAAGAATTTGTTTTAGAAGGACTTTGTTTCCTAGCAAGTACTAGGGAGCTAGCATATAGTTGTTTCAGCCCTGAACTATGAGGGACCAGAGTTTGAATCCCTATTTGATCACGAAACATTGTCTCGGTCTCAAAAGAAGGCAATCTTGTTCAGAAACCCCTGTGATAGGTTTATAGTAGAGTTGCCATAGACTGGAAAAAACTTGAATTTGCACAATAATAAGTAATGCTTAGGATTGATTTGCTTATCAGTGTTTCTTGTGTACATAATTCAGGTTCGGCAGACAAAACCGTGGTAGATAGTTTCTATGAATTATATAAAAATACTAGTATTTTATCACTGTTTCTAACATACACAATCTCCTATTGTTTTCAGATTCAGAAATAGAAAAAACACCTACAAAATAGGGAATTCAAAGCAACATGAACTGAACAGCAAGAACTTACGAACATCGTTTTAATAATATATAGCTGACTGTTGACGAAATGGACAACCAGGACTTGTTAGCCAATGTTTCTGAAGATAAATGAAAAGTCATTAAATCTACTAAGAAGTGGTTGTCTTATTGCTGACAGTTCACAACATTGCTGTACCAAAATGAGTGGGTTTGTGGTTAAGTTTCTGTTGGTATATATAAAAGTTCCTAGTAGTTCTTTTTGTGCCTTGATTTTAGGATTAGTTGAGGGTTTTTTTGTGAAGTCTTAAGCACTTTCATCTCTGTTAGTTTGGATATGATACATTTTTAAAAATAAGGCCATTAATAATTATTGAAAGAAAGGAGATAATGACTGCATAGAATCAGAGCTGAAGTGTCAACACAATAAGTTCCTTTGAGCTCCACGTGCCATTTTCAAAACCCCTGAGAAGAACTGAATAGCTAAGAGTCCAGCCAATATTGATGTCATCGTTTGCTTAGTTATTGTTTGGAAATAAATGCTTTTCAAAGCAGGGCTTTTATAAAAAGATCAAAATAAAATGTAAAAACTTAATCCTAATAAATATAGGTACAGACGCTTACAAACTTTTAAAAAGTGAAATATATTGGAGATTATTTTATAGTCAGGTGTGAATTTCAATAATATTTTACTCTATGCATGATACCCAATAATAGCTATAAAAGTTCAGCTATGTAACATCAGTTTGCATTAACCAAGTAGTGTTTCTTTGGGAACTTGCCAGAGCATAAAGCAAACATCCTCAAACTTCAGCCTTCCAGCTGTTTGAGCCTCCAACTCGCAGAATCCCTGACCACTGAAACAGCTGGCTAGGGTTTCTGGGAGTTAGAGGCCAAAACAGCTGGAGGGCTGTAGTTTGAGAATGCCTGGAATAAAGACAGAATAAAGTCTGCAAGCTACTATGGCCCCTCAAGCCACTTTTTCTTCTCCGTTTAATTTTACTTACTTCTGGGATATACTGAAATGCTATTCACTGGGTCCAAACCCACAGCTGTAAAGAACTGAAATTTCTGGGACCAGAATTAATACAAATAAGAGCCTGTGGTACACTTGTGTAATTCAGCCAAAAACATATATATTGTGACTTTGGAGTGTTTTTCCTTTTTATGCTTATGCCACAGGTTATACCTTTCTACTCTTGGTGCAAAATAAAACAAGTATTTTGAAAAACGAGAAAAGGTATTTCACCTAAAATACGTTTGACAGTTGTATCTTTTAGAGTTTTTGAACAAATTTGTAGCAGAATAACAAATATTAGTGAGCTACTGACTGCATGTCAGGCATTTGTGCCAAGTTCATACTGTATATAAATTATAATATATTAACAGCAAAATTTCCCTCCTTTGTTAATACAAGGAATGTAAATTTCACAATCCTTTCATCTGATGAAGCACAAGCTCCCCGTACAATTCTGATCAGAAAAAGAGGGCCAGTTCATATGTTGTCAGCAGCAGTAGTTAGGATGCTGCTGACGTTTGCTGCCGTATCTGCTCCTATGTCAGAGCGAATAATGCGTAAATCAGAGCTGTGTACAGGCTTGATAAATTACTGCATTAATCAACGACTAAGACATTAGCTCTTTCTTCATCAGTTCCTAAAGATCAATGTCGGAAGCACAGCAAATCACACAGTAATCCTAGCTGTTTTATATAATTAATCCATATGATCAATAGTAAATAGTGAAACGATTAAGAGTTCATGATTCCAAAATCAGCTATTTTCTCCCCAATAATGTAAATTCTTTATCAAGAAGGCTTTATTATGTCAGAGAATTATGTTTTGCTGTATCTGCTTTGTTTGCGATGTCTTTTACATAATATCCATAGCTTAATGTGTTATGACTCTGTGAATGTCTCAAAAGCTTGGAAGGTTATGAGTTTTTGAGCCAGAAACTCCAGTGGTTACTTTTCCAGGTCAGCTTTTGAACAATATCTCCCTCTTCACCCACTTTCTCCTGCTTGTTCTGTCGTTAGGAAAACGCTTACATTTTCCCCATATCAAATTAAGAACTCTAGCAATCATTCTCAAAGGATTGTGTTTTGTTATTGTTTTTTGTCTCAGAACTTTTAAGCCGTAACTAGTCTTTGGTAAACAGGTCCAAGTCATAATTGTTTTCTAAATAAACAGTTCAGCTCTACAACAGAAAAAGTTGTTTACATTGTCTATTGTAAATCTGCAGTATGTTAAAATGCTCTATATTTATGTAGATATTTTATACGAAAATATTGGATTCTGATCATGTTTCGTATTATTGTAACTGTCACTGTTTCTAAAATTTACACTTGATATTATTGTGGTATTTTTGTGGAAGATTGAACTTTGCCTAGGTTTCTTTGACATTTTAAACTTCTCTACATTTTGGTGGATTGTGACATTGTAAAATAAAGCCTTTATTTCTGGAGGGATCAATTTTGTAAAGACTTTTCCAACATTGTATAATATAGTGCGTATTACAGGGGAGCAATGACTGGGATCAATTACATAATTCGATTATATGATCAAATCTATAGAATATGTTTTAATACTAATGTATTCAAATAATAAAATCCGCCATGTTACCTCCATCTACTTGCTCTAAAAACTGGAAGGTTAAGGATGGAAATGGATTGTGTCTTGCTGTATTTTTACAGTATCAAGTTTGGAAAAGCTTCTTGCAGGAGAGGGATATTTGGAAGTAAATTGTACATCCTCTGTTAAAGGATTCCTTTGACGGATTTGCCATGTAATGTTTGCAGCAGTCCAAAGATTACAAATGAAAAGAAGGATTGGGATGGATTAACTTCTGATACTGGCACATTATAATATTTTACTTCTTGCTGTAAATCTCCCAGATTTCTAGCCAAGCTTTGATTATCTATTGGGAGACTTGCTAGTGTTGGGAAGGGACTTGTTTGCATTTCTGCCACAGGCCTGTACAACGTTAACCATTAAGGGAAACTCATAAAGTAGCATTTCATTTTTTGCTGTGAACCTTAAATGACAGAGAGGGCAAAAAGACAGTAAGCTTGGTGGGTCACAGACTTTGCTGTGTAGGCCTGTCCTTTTGCAACCTTCATAAAGTGCCTCTTTGTTAGGCTTGGTACAATTTTCAAAAGAAAACAGATTCACGAAAGTTTGTAATACCATGTATAAAAGTTACCCTTTGTGTCGATCTCACCTAGCAGCTCTTTCACTGTTCATTCCAATATTGTATCTGACTACAGTACAATATTTCTTCAGGATTTTTGAAATGTACTATATACTACCTTGATGTACAACCTTTTTCTTTTTCTATATTGGTGGTTTAAAAATGCACTGGCCAATTTTCTGTCGAAGTGAAAGAGGATAATTGTCTAAGATTCATAATATATTAAAATACTTTTTATAAGATGCAGAAAAATAGCTTTGGCATAAGGTACAAGATTGGCACTAGTTGTGTTAAGAGCATAAGAAAACTAGCCTTATTATACCAAGCCAAATGATTAGTCCATCTAGTCCAGTACTGACTGGCAGCAGCTCTTCAGATTTTCAGGTGAGATCCTTTACTACTCTGGAAATCTCTATTGTGATCTGCTGGTCTCCAGGTATTGACCGGGCCAAACTTAGTTGAGCCTGTGAAATCCAAGATCAGTGTACTCAGGGTTATAAGGTGGTGCAAACCTAATGCAATTGCTAAATAGAGAGGCATTGAGAACATTTTAGGAGTTATCTCTTCCTGGAAGTGGAAGAGTAAGGACTGTTTTAACACCAAATGATATATGGATGCATTCATCTGTATAGAACAGTATATGGAGGCCTCTGTGGTTAATGTTTCATTGTGTTCTCCGTCTCTGTTTTTTCATAAGATATACACCAAAATAAAGGCCATCTGATTACCAGGTAATTTGTGTGGTTTTTTCCCTCAGTAACCTCTTGGAATTGATCAATAGGACGCAACATGTCCCACTTCCCTGAACTGTAAATAGCTTGGATTCTTTGTAGACATACATCAAGGAAGTTAACCTTTACAAACTCCTTGTTGCTAACCCAACCCTTCCTCCTTTCCTTTTCTATCTAGCTGGAAATTTTAAACAGTACTTAGGGGGGCGGGGCTAAATAATCAGTCTGAATCAGAGCTGTAAAAGAATGGGATTGTCTTCAGCCAATAAATGAACCTGGCTACAACAGGCAAGGCAAACAGCAGTTGTCTCTGGAGATCCTTACTGAGATTTCAGGAGAGAAAAACGGAGGAAAAGAGTGGGTGGATTTCCTTGCATCATCTGCTACCCCAGCATATGGAACATAGATCTTTAAATATTGCCACAAAAATGAAAATCGCAAGGAGTGGAAGATTATGGGGGGGGGGGAAGCCAGATACTTTTTAGAAGAAACCTTTGAATGGTCTCTAGAAGATTCAAAATATGTTTTGAGTATGCAAGGTTTACCTAACCTGGTGGTTTCATTTCACATGGGAATACCTTATTTTTTTAATACAAATGTTTTTTGCTAACACATGTTGAACTGCTCTCCTTTTTTGTGGTCTAAAAACCACTTAATATTATTTCACTGTTACTTTAGCATCTGGTACCAATTTTTCAAGAAGACATCTAAATCATTAACTGAGGTTGCTGGAAAAAATCTGTACAGTTGAGTATACTTTTCCAGGCAGTCATTGTTATCATGCACTGTCACTACTTGTTCACCTCTGTGCCTCTACATTTTGAAAAACCTAATATTTGTTTTGAAATCTTGTCCTTTTTAAAAAAAATACTGAAAATTGCACAGTACTAATACATGAGAAAGGTGATCAGAGAAATCCACAAAGGAGGGCAAGGAATAAAAAGGGGTCGGGGTGTGGACGTTTGGGGGGTAGGAAAGCAAAGACAAAGGGGAAAAAGTGATTTAAATAAACTAAAAAAAAAAAAACTTAAAAGAATACTTGACTTCCATTCTTAATACATCGAGTCAATGGCATAAGTTTCACATTAATTATTGTTTCTTAATCTTTGTTATGATTTGTAATTACACTTATAAGATTTAAATTGAGTAATAGACTACTATCCCTGTTCAAATCTTCTAATCCTATTTTTCATAATTTCTTGTTTAAGTTAGCATTTATTTATAATCTATATTCATCAAATATAGACCAGTCAGTGGGTTTAATTGGTCTTCCGTTACTTTGTCTTAAAAAGAAAGTCAATTTGTCCATATCTCTAATGTCCGACATTTTATCTTGCCATTCATCCAAATTCGGGGGGTTTCCAGTTTCCAAAGCTTGGCATAAATTATACGAGCCACAGTAATAACATAAGTAAATATTTTATCCTCGTTCTGATTTAAATGTAAATGCTTATCCGTTAGGCCTAATAAGAAAAATTCTGGTTTGAGTGGAATATCTATTTTTAGAATATTTTGTGTTTCCTCTTGTATATTTTTCCAAAAACTTATTACTTTAGGGCAAGTCCACCATAAGTGGTAAAAACTACCCACTTGTGATTTACATTTCCAACACAAGTTGGAATTATTTTTCTGCATTATACTTTTAAAAAATGGGGGGGGGGGTTAAATACCACCTATGAAATGTTTTGAGCCAATTTTCTTTTAGATTAGATGAATATGTGTATTTTATTTTTTTGGTCCAGGTTTGCTGCCATTCAAGCAGTTTAATTGGGCATCCTATATTTTTTGCCCAGTTTACCATGCAATTCTTCACTTCTTCAGTTTCTGTTTCCCAATCAAGTAATTTGTTATATAATTTTATAATGATTTATTCCCTGTTTCCATTAAATTATCCCAGAATGTTTCTTTTTCTTCAAATACCTTTAATTTATCTTGTTTGTAAACATCTTTTATTTGTAAATATTGAAGCCAGGTCAAGTTACTATACTCCTGTTTGAAGTCTTCCTGTGACTTTAATTCAAAGTTGTTATTTTCTCTAATAGATCTTTATAGGTTGGTCATTTTTGCCAAACTATAAGTCTCCTTTGTTTTGCTTCCATAGACGAAAGCCAGAGTGGTGTTTTTGAGTAAAAATATGATTTATATTTGCTCCAGACTTTGATTAAAGCAGATCTTATAAAATGGTTCCCAAAATTTCGTTCAATTTTTGTTTGGTCATACCAAATATAGGCCTGCCATCCCACCCTTAGATTGAATCCCTCCAAAGTGAGAATCTTTTCCTTCTCTAAAGAAATCCAATCTTTTATCCAGGTGAGAGCGCAATTTAATAATCCAATTTTGGATATTATTAATTGGATCTTTTATAATACAGATGACATCATCTGCAAATGGCCTTTTATATTCTTGGCCTGCAAATTTCAAACCCTTTACTTCTCAGTCATCTCTTATAGCTCGTAATAGTATTTCGATCGACCGAATAAACAATAGGGGGGATAATGGGCAACCCTGTCTGGTTCCTTTACTTATTGGAATTTTTTCTGTTTTATTTATTTTTAATCACACATCTTGTGTTGAATTAATTGCATTAATTGCATTTTTAAAAGAACAGCCTATATCAATGCCATCTAATATTTTTATAAAGTTCAAATTGAAATGATCAAAAGCTTTCTCCACATCGAGAAAGAGGAGTGCCAGTTCTTTTTGGATATTTATGTCGTAATATTCTATGACATCTAGAATAATTCTTAAATTGTCTTTTGTACCTCTATTAAAGAGGAAGCCTGCTTGCTCCTCACCAACTCATTCCTTGAGGAAAATTTTTAATCTGCTTGCTAAAATATTTGTTAAAATCTTACAGTCAGAATTTAATAATGAAATCGGCCTATAATTTTGAACATCCATTGGGTCAGTTTGATCATGACAATTTCCGCTTCCTTGCATGAAGCTGGAATATCATTAGCATTTAAAGTTAGGTTCATAATTTTTTTAAAATATGGGGTAAGTTCTTCTTTCATTGTTTTATAGAAGGTCGTCATAAATCCTATAGTCCTGGAAACTTACTTATTTATTATTTATTTATTTATGGTATTTGTACCCTGTAGCTTCTCACCCCTGCAGGGGGACTCAGCAGGACTTACATTTGCAGCACTACAGGCCGCACTACCACAATGCAATTTTAAAATACGCCATATAATCAACATAATTTAAAAGCATTAAAAACATTTTAAAACATTACATTAAAAACCACTACATACAACAATAATTATTTAAAGCCATCAAGCGGAACACATTGTCAGTCCAGTCAAGTCCAAAGTGTCAACCCAGACAAATCTAAAGGTACAATTTACATCTGCTGCCCAAAGACCTGGTCCCAGAACCACAACTTTACCTTTTTTCTAAAAGCGAGGAGAGATGGAGTCAATCTTATTTCGATTGGGAGTGTGTGCCATAGGCGAGGGGCCACCGCTGAGAAGGCCCTGTCTCGTCCCCACCAGCCGCATTTGCGATGCTGGTGGGAGCAAGAGCAGGGCCTCCCCAGATGATCTTAGACTGCGAGATGGGTCATAGAGGCAGATGCGTTCAGACAAGTAAGCTGGGCCAGAACCGTATAGAGCTATATAGGTCAATACCAGCAATTTGAATTGGGCTCAGAGATGGACAGGCAACCAGTGGAGCTGATACAACAGGGAGTGGTATGCTCCCTGTATGTTGCCCTGGTTAGCATTCTGGCTACCGCCCATTGGACCAACTGAAGTTTCCGAACCATTTTCAAAGGCAGCCCCACATAGAGTGCATTGCAGTAGTCTATTCAGGATGTAACCAGAGCATGGACCACCGTGGCCAAGTCAGAATTCCCAAGGTACTTACTTCCATCCAATTTATTTATGGCCTCTGTTATTTCTTCTTCCGTTATTTCACTATTTAAAATTTCCCTTTCATCTTCGGAAATTTTGTTTAGTTTTTGTTGGGACATACTGTATATGTTGTGATTTCATCAATTGAAATCTGGTCATCTGTATAGGTGTTTATAAAATTTTAGGAATTCGGTTTGAATTTCCTTATCAGAAGTATATATTTTGTTGTCCGATTTTATTTTTGTTAATTATTGAGATTGGGGTTTTTTTTCTTATTTTCCTTGCTAACCATTTATCGGGTATATTTGCATTTCCGAAAAATCGTTGTTTTATAAATTTGTATTTGTCCTTTTGACCTGGGAATCAAGTCTCTTCCCTGCAAAGGACTAAAGACATATTTAAATATGTGGTCTTACATTTAAGAGAATTGTCACTAAGATTCCGATTTCCCAGTTGAGATGGCTTATATCCTTTTAAATGTATAAAAGTATGTCCAGTACTTTGACCCCTGACTGACAGCAGCTCTCCAGAGTTTTAAATTAAAAGTAAGTTAATATTGGGGGAATTTTTAAAAAATTGAATATTGCTACAGTTTTCAAGTATTCTGTAGGTACAGTCTATAGTTAATGTTAGGCAATTCAATCAGTCTCCAATTGATTTTGGTAGTTTGTCCATTGGAAATTTGCCAAACCTCAGTTGGCTAGGCACTGAATCCTGATTGCAGAAACTGCAAATTTTTCCATTGTAGCAATGCTTGACCAAAAAAAAAAAAAGACTTATTTGAGGTTTAACAGTTGACGGATAGTTTAAATCTAAAAGGTGTACTAATATAACTTGATCAAAATCCAGGGGAAAGGCAATGGAAACTAACTAGATTATAACATTGTATCTAGTTATTTGCTTGAATATGATGAATAATTCAGGCCTTGCTTTATTTGGTATTAGAAAAATTTCTTCATGGACTCTGTGAATCCAGACATGTGGAGTATCTGCGCCTGCGCAGGCTTCAATGGAAAACTTCCAAAGATCAAAGGTAGAGTTTTGGTGGTAACCCCGCCCAGTCCCATCCGCAAGGCATAAAAGGTGCCCCGCGTGCACGCTCTGCAGTTCCTCTTTTTCCGCCACAAAGCTTGCTTCAGAAACTTCCTCGCTATGTCTACCATGCGGTTTAAGCACTGTTCAAAGTGCTCCAGGAAAATTCCTGATTCCAACAAGCAGTCAAAGTGCTTTTTTTGTCTCGGCAAGGCCCATGTTACTTCTTCCTGCCGCCATTGCCAATCATTGACAGCTCAAACTAGGAATAATAGGGCTGCTCGCCTCAAATATCTGCTTTACCAGCAGATCCTGGCTCCTTCAGCTCCATCGGGCCACCCTCCTTCTGAGCCTTCTACCTCCGCTGCAGTAACCACCGGAGAAGCCACAGTCGACGACCTCGGGAACATCAAAATAGTCGATGCAGATGCAGTTGAAGCAGCCCTGCACTTTGACAACGGAGACAGTACAGCCCCGGCAGACTTCGACTTTGAGCTCAGTCGCATCCACTCACTCCTCAAGGTGCACAAGAATGGTGGTGACAACGCCATCTTCCACCCCAATGAGGATCGCTTTCAAGAGGGCACACGAGTTCTGCCGAGCTCAGACGGCATCCACCTCATCTCCAGTTCTGCCAACTCAGGGGAAATCCCTTACTGTGTCGATATCAACCCAGCTGCCAGCAAAGAAAAAAACCTCTTCCTCGGTCTTCCTCTTTCACATCATTGAGGAAGACAACAATGGCCTCCTCTGCCACCTCGTCTGGCTGTTTCTCTCCGGTCCCACCAGCTCAGCCTCTTGAGACCAACACAGCCTTCCCCGGTGGAAAACACCTCAGATGATATTCCCCAAGATCCACCGGGGTCCCCAGTGCAGTTGGTGGAAATGGTAGTTCAAGTGGTGCAACAACCACCTCTGGCCCAATTTTTGGTCAGACAAGAACTTTTTCAACCACTTTGACACTGGAGAAGGGCAGACAAACAGTCCGACTGGCCTGGGCGCTCCAGGCATTGGCGTCGAAACAACCTCCTCCGCCATCTTCACCCCGACCTCCACCGCCGATACCATCCGCTTCTTTTCCTATCCAGTCTAGAGATGAGGACCAGGATGAGGACATTCAAGAGTCAGTTCATTCCAGTTCGGTCCTTTCCCTCCGCCTCGACCGCTCACCGACACATGCCTACGAGGCCGACCCTTCCTCACCGACTGACAATGTGAGGCCGTTGCCAATCAGATGGTATGGATGGCGGACACTCTGGGCCTTGAGATCAAATTGATCTCGAAAGCGGTCACCGATCCAGTGTTTAAGAGACTCCAGTCGGAAGCTCCACCTGCTCCTCTCCTCCCATTCCTGCCCTACCTCTTGACGCGATTCAAGCGTCCTGGAAGACATCATCGTCAATACCACCAACCTCAAAGAGGCCTGGTATCGTACAGACGATGAGGGCCTCGAGTGGTTGAAATACGATCCTGACCCGAACCCTTGTCGTGAAGGTGGCGCAAACGTCAGGCAGACAGTTCTCTACTCCCTCAGATCAAGAGGGAAAGAGATTTGACGCTGTTGGCAGAAAACTCTATTCTGGTACCCTCTTCCTGCCGAGGATGGCAAATTACAGTGCCTGCATGGGTGCATACCAGCAGATTCTCTGGGGAAAAGCCCAGCCTTTCTTTGCCAAACTGTTGGAGGAAGACCGAACTGTCCTCACCACTTTATCACAGGAGGCAAATTGTTTGGCTCACCATCAGATTCAGATGGCGAAACATACTGGTGATACTGCGGGGAAAATGATTGCCCGTGCTATTGTTATTCATCGACACATATGGTTGTGTTCTTCGGGTCTCTCAACAACTTTGATGTCTCAACATCTTTGTGGCATTGAGAACCAGTCACATACCCAAAGAACCCACTGGTATCAGCATACTCGACGCCGGTATGGAAATCAGCAGTACCACCACTATCCTTACCATCAAACTCTTAGGCCCCTTCCAAGTCCATGACAGCAGTAGCCTCTCTCAGCAGCCACAGCATTCCTGATCCCATCATACGTCATCGAACCACTCCCGATGCCGTGTTTGATGCTTCCCTCAACGATACCGTCTCATCCTTCGATACAGATGCCACCTTCACAGTTCCTCCCTGCCTCAGACCCTGTGACACTCTGCCTGCTGCTCCACTGTTTGGAGACCACCTGGCGCACTTCATTGACGAATGGCGACTCATCACCTCAGATGCGCGAGTGCTCAAGGTTGTCGAAGACGGCTATGCGTTAGAGTTCAAAGAACTCCCAGCAATGGGGTTAATCATTGACACCGAGCCTTACCCCCACCCCCGATTTTAAAGGAGGTCGATACCTCACTCTTAAAGGGGGCAATTCTTCCTTTCCCATCACATTTGGACGGGCAGGCCTTCTTCTCCAGATACTTTACCATACCGAAGCCCTCCGGCCGATCCTCAATCTCTGAGCTCTAAACTCCTACATCAAGGCCCGGAAGTTCAGGATGGTGACGATATCGTCTATCCTCCCTCTCCTTTGACACGGAGATTATTTCACGTCTGTCGATATTTTTTTAAAGCTGTCATCTTTTGTCCACAGCAGGCATGAGATCTGCGCAGCATTCCATGCCTGCTGGACTATTACAGTAGCTCTCAGCATCTATAATAATGATGATGATGATGATGATATACCCAGCATAGGCAAGGTGAGGGGTGCTGGAAAGTGCAACTCAAGATCCCACATAAGCTATTTTGACCTTTTTGCTCACTTGTCAATCAGTTTCTTATTTGCCTGGTGTGAGCTAGGATATGGATTCTGAATATAAAGAAATAAACCTGGCACATGTGAAGATCTTGCAAAGTTTTAAGATCTAATTCAAATACATTGATGTCACACAACTATCTATTCAGAAATTCAAGCCCCCTTGACTTTACAGCTATGCTAGTTGTGTCTAGAGCTATGGATTATCTCATCTTTTTATTTTCTTCTTATAATAAAATACAGCCCCTGCACTCCATGCTCTTGCACACTTTGTTCCTAATGCTTGATTATATTAACCACATGCAGTGCTTTTGAATCTGGAATATTGTTGATCAAGAACTCATCTGGAATCTCAATCCCTGCTGACTTGGCTGGGCTTTAGAGGAAGGTCACACAACTTGTGATTGAGGGGAACTTAAAAAAATATAAAGTATGAATCTTAACTGCTGTTGTTGTTGTCCAGTCTCCATCAGAACCATAAGCCCTGATCCAGCCAGGCCGTAGCACTGCTCCTTACTCTGATGTTTCCTGCAGACTACATGGCAGCTCTTGACACCAATTTCAAAGAGGGAGAAAATTATCCTAGAATGGCCGGGCACCGGGCTCTTCAGACACATTTTTTCAAGCTGTTCTTGTTGCAATGAGGACTGAGATACCAGAAAACATCCAATGTGACATTCCTAATATCGTTTCGTTGTGCTGTGTGTGTCTACATGTCTTTCCTCCTCTATTCTTAGGGATATTTTCATTATTTTGTTAATAATGCTTATATAAAACCTGAGCATAATGCTTTCAAATTCTAAATTGAATTTAGAATTTGAAAGGGACCGCCTCACCCCCTGCCAACCCCAGAGATCACTACGTTCAGAAGACCAAGACTTGTTGGAAATCCTTAGTTTTAAGATCTTCCACCTGACGGCGACTGGGCATAGGGCCTTTACGATTGTGGCGCCATCTCTATGGAATGCTCTGCCCTCAGAAGTCAGCGCCCTATGGGATTTACCAACCTTCTGTAAGGGCATGCAAAACATACCTGTTTCGGCAAGCATTTGAATTTACTGATGTGATTTAAATTTAGTTTAAATTGGTTTTATTGTTAGCTGCGATGCTTCTGTGTAAACCACCCGAGCCTTTGGGGAGTGGCGGTATATAAGTCCAAATAATAAATAATTAAATAAAATGGTCTCTGTCACCCTATGTTGGCATCTAGTATCATGCAAAGATATTCTAAGCCACAAACACAAACATATTCATATACAGAAGTGATGTTATCATTGTATCTATTACTACCCTCCTGCACACACAAGATTGAGTGGATCTTAGGAGACTTCTGAACTGTTACTACCCTTGTTAGTCATTAGGAAAAAAAATAGTTTGTTTTCTCTTTCTTTTCTTTTGTGTTGTACATTTTAGATTGCAAGCCTGAAGAGAGGGATGTCTGGTTTTTATTGAGCTGCAAGATATAACGAGCTTTTCAAGCTAGAAGCAAGGCAAATTCCTTTAAATAAATGTTAAACTTTACAAGAGAATGTTTAACATGAGATTAAAACCTCTTGGAAAAGAAGGTATGCATGCATCATCATCTATGTAAAGATTGCAAAACTTAGATTAAGGGCAAAGAGGAGCCTTGTTGCCGTGATTCTATGGCTTCCATTACATTATGAAACAGGAAATGTTACTTTAGCTCTTGCTGCAAACAGCTCAATGCAATTTTGTTCAACATAGCCCATCAAGTCAACTTTGATTTAAGGTGACACTAAATGAATGATCTCTAGGTCCAAATATCATATCATCCGCCCTGTTTTGGTCCCTCAACTTTGGAGCCATGACTTCAATGGAGTCTATCCATCTGGAATAAGGTCTTCCTGTTTTCTTACAGATATCTATCTTGCCAATGTTATTGTCTTTGCTAGTAATTCATTTTTCTTGTGATATAGTCAAAGTTTGGCATCCATGATTTATCATAACAGTCTAACATTTGATATTCAATAATATATACTTCATGATCTTATCTACTTCCTTTATAGCTTCCTTTCCAAGGCTTAATCTTCTAATTTCTTAATTGCCATCTCCATGCTGATTAAAAACTGAGACAAGCTATGGAAAATCTTGAACTTTGTCCTTGTCTTCATCATCTGTTAAACTTATGTAAATCATCTGTATTCATTGTTTTTGTTTTCTTAAAATGTTCTACCATAAACCTGTTTTTGTATTATCCTCCTTGATTTTATTCAGTAATCATTCCACATTTTTACTATTGTATTCTAATAATACGTCATCTGCACATCTCCAATTTTCACATCTCTTTCCACTGAGGCCCCTTTTACACAGCTATATAAAATCCACATTTTCTGCTTTGAACTGGATTATATGGCAGTGTAGACGAAGATAATCCAGTTCAAATCAGATAGTGTAGATTTTCCACTCCTAAACCATTAAATCAGCTCCCTCCAGCAGAGCAGCTGGAATCAGAGCTCATCACTGAAACACCGTTTAGTGAGCTATACATAGGCGAGGAAGGTGACCTGTTGGAAACATTCCAATGCCTCTCACAACTAAGTCAAAGGGAAACAATAGACAGACTGACTCTGCTACGGACAGAGCTTCTTAGTAGGACAACTAAGGGGGGGGGATTCAACCCGAGCCAGGACATTTTTTAGGGGACCGAGTGGAGAGGGATGTACCTTACGAGATGACTAGAGGCGGGCAACAAAAAAACCCACTGAGCCAACTAAGAGTGAATACTGACTATTTAGGAATGAAGTAAAAAATGAAACACCTCCCACTCAGCCCACTATTCTACAACCTCCATCAACCCCAAAAGAGAAAACCTTGCAAACAAAATCATCTAATCTCAATTGTCTATTCTGGAACATAGCAGGATGGCAGACCAGAAGAGGAAGGGGTTGGTAAATTTTTGAGGAATTTTGACATGATTTCACTACAAGAGACATGGAGTAAAAGACATCTAGATTTTAATGGATACACTATAATTGACTCCCCAGCTGAATTGGAAAAAGGTATAGGGTGACCGAAAGCAGGCCTGGCCATTCTGCTGTCTATATCTCTTGGGGCTAAAATCAAACCAGTCAACAATTGCAGCCATATAGCTATGGCATGTTGCATAGAATATGGACGTACACAGATACTCCTGGTTAATATATATATATTCCTCCCAGCTGCAAAAGAGCAAAGTTAATCCATACTTGGGAGGAACTGGAAGATTATATAGTAATATTAGAATCACACTTTCCAAAATCTAACTTAATTGTTACAAGAGATCTTAATGTTCGCCTGGGTCCGAATAATCCAACCTTATTAGCCTCTAAGTTATGGCATCTAGAAGATATGGATGACCACTTAAACAAGATAGATAGGAAATCTAAGGATAACAAGATCAACTTCACAGGAACACGCTTAGCGCACATGACAACAAGACTAGCCTTAAACATAATAAATGGTGATCCTAAATTTGAGAATTGTGCAGAATTTATCTATCAGGAAGCGGAAGCAGTGTGATAGATTATATGTTAGTAGCAAATCACACCTATAAATATATAGAGAACTTCACCACAGTACCGAGAACAGAAAGTAACTATCTCCCAGTAGGTCTTCCTAATGTGGAACGCTTAAGCCCACAACACTATCTAGACAAATCCGCTCTAGACATAAGACAAAACACTTAAATGGGGCACAAAAAAGCTAAACAAACTGCCAGCAACTTCAGACCCCATGCTACTGGAGGATTTGGCATCCTGGCCCCTATTCTGTTTAACCTATACCTGAACGACCTGGCTTCCCATATCAAATGGACATCCTCCTAAAATCTCATCCACCAGTATACCCCTATTGCTGTATGTAGAGGATGCAGCTAAAAATAAACTACAGTAAAACCAAAATTATGATCTCAAAAAGCGAGCCAGGCGTAACTGGTACATAGGAAAGAACTTAATAGAACAGGTATCCAGTTTTAAATATCTAGGGCAGGGCTGTCCAACAGGCGGCCCGCGAGCCGTACACGGCCCCCCAGCCTGTTGGACGCGGCCCCCACTACCCTCCTGCAAGATTTCTTTTTAAAAAAATATTTTTAGGGGGAATTTTTCCAAAAAAATGGTGGCGGGGGCGGGGAGGAGGAGATGGGGCAGGGAGGAGGGAGCCAGCTCCTCCTTCGCTCCTCCTTCCCCTCCCCGCGCCGGCGCTCGCGATCCAGGCAACAGCACAGGTGGAGGGAAAGAGGGGTGGCGAAGGAGGAGGCAGTCATCTGGCTGCCTTCTTCCTCCTTCGCCCCTCCTCCTTCCCCTCCCCGCGCCGGCGCTCGCGATCCGGGCCAAGAGGAGGATGAAGGAGGAGGCAGTCAGCTGGTTGCACCTCCTTCGCCCCTCCTCTTTCCCCCCGCTCGCACCGCTGCTCTGATCCCGGGCGGCAGGCGCAAGCGGGAAGAAGCAGGAGTGGCTTCGGAGGAAGCCAGCTGCCTTCTTCCTCTGTAGCCCCTCCTCCTTCTCCCCGCTCGCACCGCTGCTCGGATCCCGGCGGCAGGCGCGAGCGGGAGAAGCAGGAGTAGCTCGAGGAAGCCGGCTGCCTTCTTCCTCTGTAGCCACTCCTGCTTCTCCCGCTCACGCCTGCCGCCCGGGATCCGAGCAGCGGTGCGAGCGGGGAGAAGCACGAGTGGCTACAGAGGAAGCCGGCTGCCTTCTTCCTCTGTAGCCCCTCCTCCTTCTCCCCCCGCCGCCCCTGCCACCCAGGATCCGAGCGGCGGTGCAAGCGGGGGGAAAGAGGAGGGGCTACGTGAGCAAGTGGCCCCGCCCCCGCGAGCGGCACCGCCCCCCGCTCACTGATCACCTCCGGCCCCCCAGGTGATCAGTGACACTTCTTCCGGCCCTTGGGTCGGAAGAAGTTGGACAGCCCTGATCTAGGGGTTAGCTTTCAGGCCTCAGGTTCCTGGGATCCCACCAGAAAATGGTTGTACATAATGCTCTATCCAGTAGTAAAGTAATAATTATCTTTTTCTATACCAAAGGTGACCAGTATATCCCAGCTGCAACAAAGGTCTTCCAAGCAAAGCTAACAGCCCAATTATTATACGCAACTCTGGTATGGATCACAGGCTTCTCATCTAAAGTAGAACAAGTTCAATCAGGGTTTCTCAGAAAACTGTTTGCTGTTCCCAAATGTGTTCCATCTGCTGTTTTAAGATTGGAATCAGGAATCACTCGAATCACTAGCTTGGAGAAGAGCCCTGGGATATTGGGTGGAGAAGATGTACAAAGGACCTGAAGCAGGATATACATATTTGATTCAAAAAGACCTCTTAGACAGTTGGGCCTCTTAGAGAACATATTGAGCGGTTTTGAGCATAAAAATACAATGCAGATCTTAGTGGAATTAATCAGTTACACAGACAAACAGGTCTCAATGACTCTGGCATGCTCCACATGCTCTCCATTGAGTTTAGGCCTAGCATTTAATTCTTTGGGAGGTGCCAAATATTTAGAAAATTCAAATATCCCAACATTTCATCTTGCTTTCAGTTGGGCCAGACTTAATGTCCTTAAATCAGCCATACTAGATGGTAGATACAAAAGGACAGATTACAAACACAAGAGTTTGCCCTTGCGGGGAGAGTAAAATTAAAACTGTAATACATGTACTTTTTATTTGCACAATTTACAAGGATGATAGACCAAGGTTAATACCCCCTCTACTCACAGTGGCCAGGAAGAACCCTAAATTGGTACTGCACTTATTTACTGTCTGATCTTGACAAAAGGGTAACGGAACAGGTGGCCAATTTTCTTTGCAGTGGCAAAAAGCCGCAAGTGCTTCATGAATAACCTGTAAATGCTAAGAGTGTAACAAAGAGTACTCAGGAGGCTTTTATTAATTGGCAATCAGTTCCCGCTTTAGATGATAGTCATTCAATCGATAGCAAATGGTGTTTTCATTAATCATAAGCCAAATGTGATGTTATTAATTACTTATTCTATAAAATGCTGAACTCATTATAGAGTTAAAATACATAGGGTGCTTTACTGGGGCTCTGGGGCTGTGAATGTGAGTGTAAGTGCATGTGGAAGAAGAAATTTACAGAGCCCCAAATGCACCTTGCTAGGAATTTCAATAGCCAAGCACTACAAGGTTTGTGTCTTATGTCTCCTTGGCAAGCAAACAGAGTGGGCCTTCTGGACCAAAAAAATATATATTAAAAACTGCAAAATATGTTTGGCCTCTAGGTGGCCCACGGGAGTGATGTGCTGCTTGGCTGCACTTCCCCATCCTTGCTGTACATGGAAAATTATCCTGCATGTATTTATTTAGAAGATTTTTATCCTGCTCTTCAGCCACAAAGAAAGCGTTAATTTGCCATCAGGCCTACAATCTAAATATGCTTGTAGAAACAGGTGGCCTAAATATTCTAAGGATACCAGAACCCGCTTGATCCTGCAAGCCAAGGCGAGTCAGCTCCAGTCAGCACTTGGATGGAAGACTGCCAATGAATTCCAGGCACTGCAGGCCACATTTCAGACAAAGCAAATGGAAAAAACACCTCTTCAGTATTCCTTGCCTTAAAGCACTCTGAAATTCACAGGGCTGATGCAAGTCGACATGGGGATTTCTTGGCAGGGTTTGCTCAGAGAGGTTTGCTTTTAGTTTATTTTGAGCAGGGTTTCTCAACCTGTGGGCCGCAAGAATGAAAATCCGGTCCACGAACCTCCTTCCTCTTTTATGGCTTTCAAATGTAGTCTTTCATACCAAACTGCTATTGCGTTTACGACTCATTTTGCAAAGCATTGGCCAAAGCCCCCACAGAATCAAAGGGGGTATTTTTCACACTTCTCTTTCAGGCTGGATCTACAGTGCCATACAATATGGTTTCTGATCCAAAATTATCTGATTTGAACTGGGTTATATGGCAGTGTAGACTAGCTGAAAGCAGATAACCTGGGCTCAGAAACTGGATTGTATGACACTGTAGATCCAGCCTGAGGGGCAGGTGGAGAATCCAACCTGTGACAGTGTTTCTTGGAAGTATTCCATGAGAACCTCAGGGACCTCTGCCAACTGCTACCTGAGTGGTGGGCCCAGCAGCTGTGGCTCATGGGACTTTCAGTCTCTCCGAGGTCCAGCAGTTGTGACTCGTGGGACTTTTGGTGTCTCTGAGGCCCAATTGCTGTAGCTCGTGTGACTTTCGGTGTCTATGAGGCCCAACAGCCGTGACTCGTGAGACTGCCGGTGTCTCTGAGTTCCAATTGCTGTGGCTCTTGGAGATTCCACCTCAACATAAGGAAGAACTTCCTGTGAGAGCTGTTAAGAAGTGGAACTCTCTGCCCCAAAGTGTGGCAGAGACTCCTTCATTGGAGGCTTTTAAACAGAGGCTAGATGGCCATCTGTTGGGTGTGGTTTGAATGTGATTTTCCTGCTTATTGGCAGGGGGTGGCACTCCCAGTGGATGGCCCTTGGGGTCTCTTCCAACTCAATGATTCTGATTCAGGTGCCTCTGAGGCCCAACTGCTGTGGCACTTGGGACTTCCGGTGCTTCTGGGGCCTAACTGCTGTGGCTCTTGGGACTTCTGGTGCTTCTGGGGCCCAACTGCTGTGGCTCTTGGGACTTCCGGTGCTTCTGAGGCCTAACTGCTGTGGCTCTTGGGACTTCCGGTGCTTCTGGGGCCCAACTGCTGTGGCTCTTGGGACTTCCGGTGCTTCTGGGGCCCAACTGCTGTGGCTCTTGGGACTTCCGGTGCTTCTGGGGCCTAACTGCTGTGGCTCTTGGGACTTCCGGTGCTTCTGGGGCCCAACTGCTGTGGCTCTTGGGACTTCCGGTGCTTCTGAGGCCCAACTGCTGTGGCTCTTGGGATTTCCGGTGCTTCTGGGGCCCAACTGCTGTGGCACTTGGGACTTCCGGTGCTTCTGAGGCCTAACTGCTGTGGCTCTTGGGACTTCCGGTGCTTCTGGGGCCCAACTGCTGTGGCTCTTGGGACTTCCGGTGCTTCTGAGGCCCAACTGCTGTGGCTCTTGGGACTTCCGGTGCTTCTGGGGCCCAACTGCTGTGGCACTTGGGACTTCCGGTGCTTCTGAGGCCTAACTGCTGTGGCTCTTGGGACTTCCGGTGCTTCTGGGGCCTAACTGCTGTGGCTCTTGGGACTTCCGGTGCTTCTGGGGCCTAACTGCTGTGGCTCTTGGGACTTCCGGTGCTTCTGGGGCCCAACTGCTGTGGCACTTGGGACTTCCGGTGCTTCTGAGGCCTAACTGCTGTGGCTCTTGGGACTTCCGGTGCTTCTGGGGCCTAACTGCTGTGGCTCTTGGGACTTCCGGTGCTTCTGGGGCCCAACTGCTGTGGCTCTTGGGACTTCCGGTGCTTCTGGGGCCTAACTGCTGTGGCTCTTGGGACTTCCGGTGCTTCTGAGGCCTAACTGCTGTGGCTCTTGGGACTTCCGGTGCTTCTGGGGCCCAACTGCTGTGGCTCTTGGGACTTCCGGTGCTTCTGAGGCCTAACTGCTGTGGCTGGTGGAGATTCCACCTGAACATGGAAGAATAATTTCCTGTGAGAGGTATTCAGCAGTGGAACTCTCTGCCCCGGAGTGTGGCGGAGGCTCCTTCACTGGAGGCTTTTAAACACAGACTGGATGGCCATCTGTGGGGGGTTGCTTTGAATGCGATTTTCCTGCTTCTTGGCAGGGGGCTGGCAGTCTCATTGGGTGGCCTACAGCAGTCTTTCTCAACCAGTGTGCCGTGGCACACTAGTGTGCCGTGACAGACCTCCTGCTGTGCCGCGAGAAAAGCTCTCTACCTCCCTTCCTCCCCCCCTCCTGCCGAACTCCTGCTGCTTGGGGGGGGGAGGAAGGGCCGGGCAGTGGCGAAGAAAAAGAAGAAGGGACTGGGGCGCCGCCTCCTTCAGCCGTTTCCCCAGCCAGCCTCCAATCCGCCATGACTCCCACCATGACTCTCGCCCCTCGCTCGCTGAAGCCGCGTGGAGGAGCCCCGCCCACTGAAGCCCATCCACCGCTCATGCTCCTCCTCTGTAGGAGAGGTGAAGCTGGGGGGAGAGGGCAGGGCATGGTGCGGCCTGTAGGAGAGCTGAAGCTGGGGGGAGGGAACGGGGCATGGCGCTGCCTGGCTCTGCCCCCTCCCCTGGCTTCGGCACTCCCAGCAGCTGTTCCAACCTTGAGGGGCAGCCTGGCTCTGCCCCCTTCCCAGCTTCGGCACTCCCAGCAGCTGCTCCCAGCAGGCCACCAACCCCCAGCTGTTCTTTACTGTGTCATTTTGTGTCATTTTTGTTGGTGGTGTGCCCCCGGATTTTTTAATGTTAAAAGTGTGCCGCGGCTCAAAAAAGGTTGGGAAACACTGGCCTACAGGTCTCTTCCTCCAACACTAATAAAGCGGGTTTTGGTACTTTTCGTGCAAAAAGTACAGTCAGAGAGTGATGCTACATGCGTGTATAGCTTTGAAATGTGGGTTCCTGTGCCAAGAATCAGACAGGCACTTGCAATGTGAAAATAACACTGTGATTGATGCTTTTTAATACACCCTGTGCCTAACTTGAGATAACATAGGCTAGATGGGTGAAACAGTACAGATTGTGCTATGGGAGAACTTAATGCGAATAGAGAAAGCACTGCGCATGACAGAGAGTCTGACCCCCCTCCGTTGCTGGCACGGAGCCTGGAAATCAATGT